>JAVJAQ010005843.1:0-244074 GCA_032362365.1 Zygogramma bicolorata
ATGAGTCAAGCTAAAAATCATCACGATTAATGGCCAGTTTTTCAGTGCGTGATATCCTTCCGTTAGGGTTATCTCAGAGAATAAGTAATTAAAATTTCACGATTTACGAGTGGCGTATAAATCTCTCGAGTGGCAGATAAGCCAAAAATAATTATCCTTCTCTTGAGGTGGAAAAAATGTTTCCATTTGTCTCAAAATGGTGGTTGTTTCTCGGTTTCTTCGGATTAAAGAATGAGTTCATTTTACGATGGAGGTTCTGATAAAGACTGTATCAGATTGGAATTTCATGGATTTATTTCGAAGCTGTTCAGTAGTTATAGATGTATGTTTTCAATTTGAAATGGAAGAGTATGCTATTAACGTTGTCTTTTTCCAGGGGTACTTACAGTTTGACCAAATCGATGTTGTTATTGGGATTGAAACAATGAATTTTGTTTGTATTAATATGGTAAAATATAAACATTCAAGCCTGAAATATTTGCAAAGCAACAATTTCATCTATTTTCATAAAATATGAAGTTGAAAATAAGCTGATATCGATAAATTCAAATAGAAGTCATATCGATGACAGTTAGTTGTTTACATTTGAAGCATGGTTTTTGTGACAGCTGAACTCTTGTATACTTTGTTCAACCATCCTTTGCCGTTACGTCATACGTTGTCCGACTTTATCTCTCATTCATGAAATGGATAAGACGGAATTATGACGTCATTAACGTATGTCTAATGTCAATGTGAATTTTATTTTTTATTTTTGACAGTTCAGTTGTCATAGCTGATTTGTTCAGTATTTTTGATCATTTTCGCCTTTTTCAGTTAATTTTTCATTGTCAAAATGCCTTTACGGTATAATGAGAAAGAGCAAAGCTTAATTTTGAAGTTATATGACTACTTGAGAGAAAGAGATGCTGGAGTACCGCTTTTACCTTTAAATACAGTCTACAACGAATGTATCTACCTATTTTATGCAAAATGTAAGTTTTTATTGATTTGATTTCATTAAATTCTATAGCGTGTTGCTGATGCTCCAGAAATATCTATTAGAACTAATCAAAAAAGAGGCTACCAGTGGAATGGAAACAGATAAAGACTACAAAATCAAAGTTCATGCCAGACATGTTTCTGCTCGAGGATCATAAATTTATATCATACATCAACATGCAATAAGAACACGAGTGTATGCGATGTATTCTGCAGGTAGGTACATACCAATAATTATTTTGAGGTTGAGTGTGAAATAACATTCAACTAATATAAGACAAACGTAAAACAGCAGAATACGTCACCGATTATGACGTAACGGCAAAGGATGGTTGAACAAAGTATATTCTCGATCTCATCGGGAATTATTGTCTGCATTCGTGTTTGTGAAAGTATTATCAAACAATTTACCGTCGGTAGGCATTTTAGCGGATGATGATTTGTTTTTCGTGTAAAAGTGCTCGATGTTGCATCACTCTGTCAGTTACTGCAATTTGTACTTTCCTGCAAAACCTACCAGCATTGAAAAATTGCACTGATTATCGAAACAAATGCTTTCATTCGAATGGACTGTATCTGAATGAATATTTGTTGGTTGTAAGGCTCTCCTACGGATCTTCTGTCAATCTCCACAGGCTGTGGATCACAGGCGTCACACAAAGCATCACTTTACCTTTATTTTCTCTATTGTCTGTTTTTTTGCTCATTCATCGGAATCTCATACTCAAATATTATTTTATATAATGATATAAAATCGTTTGTATTATTTGCAATGCTTTCAGTTTCGGTGATTTTTTTGAGGAGAATCAAAGTTCATGCTGTATAATCGTTGTTTGAAATATTCAAGTAGTTTGTGCACTTGGAACTATAATACTTTTTCAGTGTTCAGTATCCTTAGTCGGCTATTCACATAAGTAAAACGTATCAATTATTTGTGAGCCTTCTTCTGTTTTGAATTCCGGTTTCGACCTACTCCACTATTCGAAAGGCATGCTTTTTCTATTTTGAAACCTGCACCTCCACCAAAATTTAGTATGTAGGTTGCTAGCATATCTGATTGTAATCAAGGAATTTAAATGAGTTAGTTATTCTTCTCCCTACTAGATACATGTAACCATATTGCATATCACCAAAGTAACATGAGCATACTAAGTGTCATTTATTGCCGTATGTCTCACCTATTTGGCAGTATTCCATCGAAAAATCGGAGAAACTAGCTATTGCAATCGACATTTCAAAAGCGTTCGATCGAGTTTGGTGATCATGGTTCAACTCCTCAATTGTGTGCTTTGTTGAAGAGTTTCTTGTCTGATAGGTCTTCTGTGTACTTGTTGATGGAGTATCGTCTCTTATTCTCTCAATAAATGCTGGCGCCCCCTTTGTTTCTGCTTCATATCAATTAGTCCAGTCTATGACCATTTTCCCGTGTATTTATCCCATACAGCACCGATTCGCATGAAAATTTGGATTCAGGATCTAAATACCCCCTTTTTCAAAATCTATCCTGTGCCGAGGGTTGCTTTCTCCCTGGGGGTGAATGCCACCCCTTCTTAGGGGTGAAAAAATTTTTATTGGAAATAAGTGCGGAAATCAATAGTTTGACTAATTCTAAGCACTTTTTGTTCAATGAAGTTTTTCCTGAAAAGCAATACTTTTCGACTTATTCGCGAGTGAAATTGTCGGTTTTGAGGCAAAAAAAACATCCTTTTTCGCGAATAACTGGAAAAATATGCATCTAATCGAAAAACCTACGGAGAGCAAAATTATAGCTAAACAAAGGCGATTCGTTTATTTGTGATGTATGCAAACCCAATACAAACTGAATAATTGCTTGTTGAAAGTTGATTGGTATCTTCAAACGCCAAAATGGGAAGTTTCTACGTACAATAACCAAAAACCAATGCATTTTTCGGCAAAAACTTATTGAGCCTTTTTCGAAGTCCTTCAAAAATCCTTTATTTTTGTTATTTATAAAAGATTCTAGCATCAAAACTGACCGAGGTATGAAGGAAATAATGTTGAATCCTATTTTTTCGTTGAAAAAAAATTGTGAATAACTCATCCCCTCTCTCCCTCCCCTTTGAAAAAAACGTTGTTACTCCATAATTCACTTCATTCATGTTCTAATAATGAGTTTTGAGTTTTTTATTGATCACATGCAAAATTTTCTAGAGTACAATATTGAAAGTTATTCTTGTCCGAAAATTTTGTTGTTTCATTTTTTTCTGCAGGATGAAAATAGAGTAAGATATGGGCAGTTAAATATTGTTAGGGTTCGCGCAAAGTACCTTTTTTGAGCCCTTTCAGCATGAACCTTTTCAAAAATATAATCTGAAACAAGAAATCATTTGGATGAGCTTATAGCTCTTGAAAAAAGCTACAAAATACTTCTTTGGTGGATTTGATTGCTTAAAGACTAAGCGAGTTATGGGAAAAAAACAAAAACAATTTTTGTAGAAATCAGAGTATGTACAGCTTGTCCAATCCATCTTGGCACAGAAATAATAACGTATGTGCCCAGCGATCTCTGTGGAGTATACTTAGATTAAAAAATACCTATTATATGGGTTCACTGAGTTGAAATTTATTCATAGAAGGTGTTTTTTCTTTCGTCATGGTCTACACTACCAGTGTGCAACTGGAAAAGTATCTGAGTTTGTGTCAAGATGGATTGGATAAGCTGTACATTAGTATATTGAAGAATACACATAGTAACTATATTTTAGGCCTGGTGGAATTATATGATTTCAATCGATCACACATCCAAATCCAGACCTAACCTTTTTTAATGGGGTACTTTTCACCCTTAAAAAATCAAAAGCAACCCTGAGTACAGAGGTAACTTTAAAGTAGAGTCTCAATCTAAATTTTCATACAGTTTGGTTTCCCGGTTACTCAATAACAATTTCGATATATTTTTTTAATGAAAACTATCATAAGGGTGGTTTTTAGGGGTCGAAACTGTTTAATAGATCAGAAATTGTCTACTAAGATTTATTCAACGTATTTACAGATGACTGCACGCTCGAAACTAGTATTTTGTATTTTTTTTTGAATAGGGGTAGTTTTCACCTCTAATGAATAAAAATCAACCCCAGGCACAACCTCAACTTTGAAGTAGATGGTAGATATAAGCCAAATCTCAAATTAAATGCAATTAGATACTGAATAAGTTGAATAACTGCCAAATAACATGTTAATTATTATTTTCTGATGATATTCTGTCACAAAGGGGGGGGGTGTTAAGGGCTGACACTGATAACTGAACCATAAATTATATTAAAAATTATCAATTGATCGATTTTACCGATATAAATATAATTTCAGTTTATTACATGTTCCAATCTTAAATTTTGATATTTTTTTCGAATAGGGATGGTTTTAACCCTCCCTCCAAAAAAGCAACCCTCGGCACAGGGTAGATTTTAAAATAGAGGGTAAGTAGAACCTATATCACCAAATTTTCAAACGAATCGCTGCTGTATGGGATAAATACACAGTTTACACTTTTCTCATCGTCATAGACTGGAGTAAATGATTTCCTGGAGAGAACATCTTGTTCAGTGCATAGTTTTGGGGGCGACAGTACTCTTCATACTACTTTCTATTCCTGAGTATATCATATGTCAGCACGAGAAACAAAAACTCACAGAGGCATTAGCTTCAATAGTATTGAGGATGACTTGGTGAAATAATAGAGTTGGGAAACATCATCTTGGTGGAATCCAATGCTGGGAAATCCCAGGCATGTTTCTTTACAAAGAGAGGCGATCTATCTCATCTAGAATTCAGATGTCAGGAGTAACTATTCCTACAAAGTCAAGTATCTTGATGTTAGGAGTTATGATCAGTAAAGATATATCATATGCAAACCATGTGAGATCGATGGCTGAAGGTTCTTCCCCTTGGATTTCTATTTCTTGCCAAGAAATACTTCACTTCCTGCCAGCTTCTAATGCTCTACAAGGCACAGATACTGCCTGTCTTTGAATATTGTTCTCATATGTGGGGCTCGGCCCCAAAACATTCATTGTAACTTCTTGATTCTATTCAGAAAAAGCCAATCCGTCTTATTGGTGATTCTTCGCTCACGGGCTCGCTCACTTTGTTGGAGCATCGTAGCAAAATTTTAAAGTGAATGTTAAACCGTAACTCGCGTCCCCCGATTTAGTATGAATCTGTATACAAAACAATAATAAGAACCAAGCAATCCGCATAAATATTAATTTTTCAATAAGAAAACCCCTGTGCGTGAGTTGTGTCATCAACTCTATTCGAAAACACTTTCCGGCGTCTGTTTCGGAATTCACATACGCCCTTGTTATCGATATAATGGCGATGGTGGTATCGAAGATAGCGTTCCCGTGACGTTAATTGCTCGTCCGAATTTATTATGACCGAAAACAGTCCACCGTTTACTTACGTAATAAGTCCATAAATTTTCGTCGTTATTCCTACCTAATTCGAGAAGTAGTAGGCGATAAGAAGGGCAGGTGGAACGCTCGAAGATGTGTTTGTTGACTCCATAATGAGATGGACAGCTGACAGAGTCAGCGGGAGGGTGACGCGGTGGTCAAGTTGGGGGAGATGTCTTTGGTATTTTTATCGAGGTGGTCATCTTCTGAGCGGTGGAGTATTTTCTTGTTAGCTTCATTTTAATTGCTTGTTTATAACTTCGTTGCAAATGTTCGTTATGATTTCCTCAACAGAGCGTTATTTACATCATTCAATATTAAGCTTTCGTGCTCGTCACATGTTCAACAGTTGTGTAATAAAATTATCTATGAACTATGATAATTAACTCATATGTCCATAATCCGTTTTATAATGAGCTCCATTATGTTACAAATTTTTCATAACGATACAGAATTTTAATCGATTGAAATTCCAGTTCAGTGGCAGAAGGCTATATTGAAAATTCGCTTCAGAATAAAATCATCATTCCCAATACAATATACAATATCGATCCCTATTGAGTATAGCAATGAAATGAATGTACATACTCCTTCCTAGGAGGATCTAGCATAAACTTTTCAAACCGCACAATGAGAGTTATTTATTATACAAGAGAAACCGAGAGCAAAAATCTAATATTTTTCCCGTGTATAATACACAATTTTTTTCTGTGACGTAAAAAACGACGATTTAATATTGAAAAAAACGCAATTTCATCACTAGAAAATTCGACTGTTGTACCGAATAGTTGAAGGAACATATCATTCATGCAATGCACATTTAATAATTGTACTTTTGATATAAAGAAAATGCTACTTTTGTATAAGAAAATATTCTATAAAAAATCAAATTTCTTCCCTTACTTACGCCTCAGATTGAACTAAGGAGTAGGCAGATTGAGACCTCAGAAAGAACTCGTGACAACACCTGGGGAGTAGGCAGATTGAGACCTCAGCGTGAAGTCACATTTACTCTTGAAAATGGCTCCAAAATCGGAGCCGAAACGTCGAGAACAAAACTCCAGACGCGGTTCAACCCGAACTCAACAACAACATACAACTGACCGCGGAAACCTATCCGAACACACACACATATAAATATATATATATATATATATATATATATATATATATATATATATATATATATAAAATAGATGATAAGTATTCTCGACCGTCTATTTGTACACAAAGTTTTTTTTTTATATCATGGCTTCGGTCTGATGAAAATTATAACTCTTTTTAGCTACCCGAGCTTTCGCTAATTTTTATTAGCTTTTTTGAGGGCTACAATGTGTCCATTTTATATTGTAGCCCTCGAAAAAGCTAATGAAAATTAGCGAAAGCTCGGGTAGCTAAAAAGAGTTATCATTTTCATCAGACCGAAGCCCTGATATAAAAAAAAGAACTTTGTGTATATATATATATATATATATATATATATATATATATATACATATTCCCCGGCCCCCACGGAAAAAAAGATTCATACGGAAAGGAAATCCTGTGATGTTCAAAGAACACCGCTTAAATCAAGAAACAGGAGATACGAATTAACATCCACCTTGAATTTTTGAAGTTTGTGAGCCTCAAGAGAAACGTTTATCGGTAAGGAGTTCCGAAATTCAGCTGCTCTAAGCAAGAGAGGTTCGACAGGTCTCCAAGCTCACAACAAATGGGTGAGAATTTTGCACTCGTCGGATCATCCGTATTAATATTGCCACGATTAACGACAATTCAGAAGAGCACCGACCGTGGAAATATCTATGGAAGAGAGACAAGTCTCCGAAAGATCATTACTGATCGTATTTCCTAGCATCGAAATACTTGACTTCGTAGGAATGGTAACTTCTGACTTCTGAATAAAGACTTCTGATAAAGACAGATCGGCTTCCTTTGAGGAGAGACATGCTTGGGTTCTCCCAACATTAAATTCCATCAATTTGATTTTACCCGGTTGTCCTTTTTTCGGTGCCGATCAAGATGTTTTCTCCAGAAAATATGAAGTTGAGAAAAGTGGGTACAAGAACTGAACCCTGTGGATCTGCATTCATCGAGAGAATATCAGACAATAGTCCATTAACAACCAAATATAGAGAACTATCAGACAAAAAACTCTTTAACATAAAGCATACAATTAGGAAAGTAAACCATGAGACGGCAGTTTACAAAGGAGACCCCAGTGCCAAATTTGAAACGCTTTCGAAATGTCGAGTGCAACAGCTTACCTTCCACCAAATTTTTCGATGGACTGCTGCCAAATATGTGAAGCATACGCCAGTAAAGCACTGGTTGAATAAGTCCTATCAATCTACTCTTCATTTCTCTTCATTCCACGATACGTTAAACGCAAATCTACTAAAACATAAAATACTATGTATAATTTCATTGAAACCAAAACTTCCCAGAACAATATCGTTTTTTACAGTACCTTTTGTAGATTGTCTATTCACAAAGACTTCCTGATAGGATCAAATAAGGCGCTAGAATTGGTTATCTTCAAAATTCCTGAAATACTCATAAAAATAACAAACATTGAGAGTTAACTTATGACATAATAGAAAAAAATGCAAATTCTTTGCTCATTAACTATCAACCCAATTCAACCCATACCATTGTTTATAGAAGATATTCAATGTCTGTCTAGAAAGATTTGAAACTATTTTTTAAGGCATCTGCACTATAATGTCAATTTTTATGGTTATACTTGATAAAGCACGATGAAGTTCTGAAGAGAAAAATAGGTGCAGAATTATGTTTGTAAATTTGAAATGTGGAAGGAAAGATAGTGAATCACGAAAATATAGTAGACGATCGAAGATTATACAAAAAATGAAAGTTCAGGCAATAATTTTCAATATATGATTGATTCACGACAAAGATGGCAATCTGTAGGAGTAATCTTGGAATGGTCCGACTGAAGCTACGAATCCATAAGAAAAATTTAAGAAAAAGACTTGGAAACGTAATCACTACCCGTAGTATCCATCCCTTTGAACGATATTTCCGTATGGTTGAATAACTATCCTCTGTAAAAACAATGCCAATAATCATCAACGCTCAAAACTCAAAACATGTACGAGTCGAGCATTAACGAGGTCTAAGCTTTTAACGTGCGATTCCTAACATCACTATCAATTTTGATTCACCAAAATTTTTTTGCAGGTCCAACCCTTGGATGAGTTTCTCAGCTACGCAAATGAAGGTGTGCAGACTGCCCTTGGCACGAAGAAGCGCACGTTTCTGGGCAGATGATGGACGTGGTGGACTCCCTCGCGGCAATAATTTATCATAACGAAAGCGAGAAATTTGAATGCGCGTTTTTTGTTTCACGGCGTACCAACACGCGTTTAATTGCATAATTGCACAGGATGTGCAACTCAAGCTGTGGGGGGAAAGTGATTCGGATAAACTTGAAATATAGGCCAGGGAAGGAGGTCCAGATCCAACCGAATATTGCTGTAACGAGACTCATTTGTGGAAATAATAATGATTTTTGAAAGAACATTTTTTTATGTTTCTTGAAATCCAATTTTTTGGTATTCTCGACTCTGGAAAAGGAAAAGCTTCAAATTCTTATAATATCTGTTTCAACTATCATATTTCAAAGAAGCAAAATTGATTGACTTGTCAGTAACTCATTAAATTGTTTATATAGAGATTGAATTAAAAATATTATGAAAATTGGACTTCCGCTTGGCGACGTTTCGAAAGCCTCTTTTTTCAAGCCTTTTCAAAAATTTGTATTGAGATTTTAGTGGGTGTTGATCCTGACACAACCTACTTTGAATTCAATTTCCCCAGTTGAATTCCCTTTTTCTTTCCCTGATTTGATGGTTCGAAATGAAATGTGAGTAACTATTTGTGTGAGTGTTTTCCGGAGAACGCATGTTTCGAAATTATTGAGCGTTTTCTCAATTGAAACGTCCAGAAAAGAAAGTTGACTATTTTTCCCAATTTCCATGGTAAACATTACAATGTATGGGTCCTTTTTGTTCGCTACGCCTAAAACATTACAAATATATTACGAGCGTCTCTCCACCACGCTTCTGGGAGTTTATTATAATTATCGACATGATTTTCTTGAAAAAAAAAAAAACTCTAATGAGAATAGGTGATATCGGGGACCCCATTGCCATTCCATGTGTTTGTGAATGAAAATCATCCCCTTGTCGAAAGTATGTCGTTTCCAAACAAACATCCAACATTTGCATAGTTTCAACTACTAGTCCAGTCTATGACCATTTTCTCGTGTATTTATCCCATACAGCACCGATTCGCATGAAAATTTGTATTCAGGATCTACATACACTCTTTTTCAAAATCTACCCTGTGCCGAGGGTTGCTTTCTCCCTGGGGGTGGATGCTACCCCTCCTTGGGGGTGAAAAAATTAAAATTGGAAATAAGTACGGAAATCAATAGATCGACTAATTCTAAGCACTTTTCGTCCAATGAAGTTTTTTCTGAAAAGCAATACTTTTCGACTTATTCGCGAGTGAAATTGTCGGTTTTCAGGCAAAAAAAACACGTTTTCAGATACTTTTTCGCGAATAACTGGAAAATAAGGCATCTAATCGAAAAACCTGCGGAGGGCAAAATTATAGCTCTCAAAAAAACAAAGGCGATTGTTTATTTGTGATGTATGCAAACCCACTACAAACTGAATAATTGCTTGTTGAAAGTTGATTGGTATTTTCAAACGCCAAAATGGAAAGTTTCTACGTACAATAACCAAAAAACAATGCATTTTTCGGCAAAAACTAATTCGACCTTTTTTGAAGTCCTTCAAAAATCCTTCATTTCTGTTATTTATAAAAGTTTCTGGCATCAAAACTGACCGAGGTATGAAGGAAATAATGTTGAATCCTATTTTTCCCTTGAAAAAAAAATGTGAATCACTCATCCTCTCTTTCCCCCCTCTTTGGAAAAAATCGTTGCCTAGTGGAACTATATGTATATATACTTATATAATATACATATAGTTCCACTAGGCCTAAAATATAGTTACTATGTGTATTCTTCAATATACTAATGTACACACTCTAATTTCTACAAAAATTGTTTTTGGTTTTTTCCCATAACTCGCTTAGTCTTCAAGCAATCAAATCCACCAAAGGAGTATTTTGTAGTTTTTTTCATGAGCTATAAGCTCATTCACATTTTTTTTTGTTTCATATTATATTTTTGAAAAGGTTCATGCTGAAAGGGCTCAAAAAAGGTACTTTGCGCGAACCCTCACAATATTTAACTGGCCATATCTTACTCTATTTTCATCCTGCAGAAAAAAATGAAACACCGAAATTTTCAGAGAAGAATAGCCTTCAATTTTGTACTCTAGAAAATTTTGCACGTGATCAATAGTTTTCGAGTTATTTCGAAGAAATTGTGATTTTTCGCTAAATTACGTATAAGATTTTTTTTCTTCAATCTCAATTTTTTCCAAAACTACGTACTTTCGATTGATGAAAAACTCAGAACTCATTGAAAGAACATGAATGAAGTGAATTATGAAGTAACAACAATTTTTTTCAAAGGGGGGAGAAGAGAGGATGAGTTATTCACAATTTTTTTTCAACGAAAAAATAGGATTCAACATTATTTCCTTCATACCTCGGTCAGTTTTGATGCTAGAAACTTTTATAAATAACAAAAATGAAGGATTTTCGAAGGACTTCAGAAAAGGTTCAATAAGTTTTTCCCGAAAAATGCATTGGTTTTTGGTTATTGTACGTAGAAACTTTTCATTTTGGCGTTTGAAAATACCAATCAACTTTCAACAAGCAATTATTCAGTTTGTAGTGGGTTTGCATACATAACAAATGAACAATCGCCTTTTTTCTTTCAAAAGCTTCGATTTTGCTCTCTGCAGGTTTTTCGATAAGATGCATTATTTTCCAGTTATTCGCGAAAAAGGACCTGAAAACGTGTTTTTTTTTGCCAGAAAACCGACAATTTCACTCGTGAATAAGTCGAAAAGTATTGCTTTTCAGAAAAAACTGCATTGAACAAAAAGTGCTTATAATTAGTCAATCTATTGATTTCCGCCCTTATTTCCAATAAAAAAATTGCCACCCCCAGGGAGAAAGCAACCCTCGGCACGGGGTAGATTTTGGAATAGAGGGTAAGTAGAACATATATCCAAATTTTCATACGAATCGGTGCTGTATGGGATAAATACACAGTTTACACTTTTTTCACCGTCATAGACTGGAGTATACACTAAAATTCGATTCATTTGTGAGATAAACATCATTCATCAATATTTGTTTCACAATTTCTAAAGTTTTGTCAATAGTGCTTTCGGAAATAAATTAGCTACATCAAAAGTAACTAGTTTATCCACTGTATTGGTCATTACATTGTTTAATTCTTCAAGAAAAAAATCCTCATGGTTGAATATAATAACATTAACGTATCTGACAAAATAGTCAGTCAATTCTTCTTCTTTGAAAATTGCAGTTACGTAACGGGATAAATATACCATTTTGCCCTCAAAACAGATATTATAAGATAAATCAAAGATTGTAAACTTTCACGGCCGGTAACTGATGAATTGTTAGGTTCCGAGCTTCTGAGCCGTGGTCTGCAGGTTTTTGGGCCTGTCGTTCTCAATCGAAGCCTTGCCTTTGAGAATGTCTGCCGTAGATGCAGACAAAAAGCCAGGTTGAAAAAACTGCAAACCACGGCTCAGAAGCCCAAAAACACCTAACAATTCATCATATAGTATAGGAGTCTTTCTTCCTTTTTGTGAATGAATCAACGACTTTGAATTATATACACGTACCTATCAACAGAATCTTTTGTATTTTTTTTATTTCACTTATTCCATAAGAGTTGAAATTTTTATTTTTTGATCCGTTGAATGAAAAAGACAAAAAATAGTTCCCCAAAATCGAATTCTGTCCAGAAACATACCCAGGTTCCTAAATACCACACCTACGGCTTCCTCAAGCGACATCTGCAGTAAATTGCTCTCATTTCTAAGCGTTATCATTGTTTATAGAAATATAGTTCCAACTTTATGGAAGTATCATTTAAAGAATTAGATATTAAGGGTAGAAGACACTAGTAATTTCGTTTCTAAGTCATGTAATTTCTTTCATTATTCTTACGGACGTCGTAACTTATCACACATTTTCTCATACTCATACATAATGCCAAAAGGTGGAAATCAATTCATTAATGTAAGTGGAATTTTTTGTCAATGTCGTAGATCATTCGTGTTTTGCAGATTGATTTAATGTCTAAAATTTCCTTCATGAATTTTTATCGTAAACAATATTTCGAAGCTCCATTATCTATATTTTAACATTTCAGTTATACTGACAGACAAAACTCTTTACCTATTTTTTCCTTCGGAGAAGGAAACTATGTCGTACTTTGTCAAGTGAAAAAAATTATTGACATTATATTGTAGATGGTAAAACAAAACCGATTCAAATCCTTTTTACACAGACATTGAAAGAGAGTAAACAGCAAATAATATAAAATGAGGAACAAAACAAGAAATTTAAACATTTAGATATTTATGATATCATTCGTACAAGAAATAATATAAAATAAGAAACAAGAATAACAACAAACGATGTCATTTTTCACTATTTTGTTTGGAAATGGATATTGCACATGACCGAAATATTTTCTGTTCTTAACGTTCGTAGTTTCAAATTATTCTAACTTCTAACCTTACAAGAACAAACTGAAAATATAATTTTCTGATCATTTGTTTTATATGTAATGGAATCAAAATTCAGAATATCAAAAACTCAACAATCAGGAGGTTAATTACTGTAGCCATCGTCAAAACGAAAATGTGATATTCACAGAACACAAAAATCATTGTCAAAAAAGCTGGAACTTGATTGGTTCGTTGTTACTTCTTACTTTATTTCAGTCAACTGTATAAACACATGTCTTCTGCCCTTATTCTCAATGCATTTTAATCAGTTTATTATGTTATCCTCATCCTATGTTTTTTGCTCTTTAAACTCTATTTGACTAACTATATCTCTATAAACAATGATATTATGCAAATGGTACTGGTACAAATTAAACAATTCTAAGTAACACCCTATTGTTGTATCTATCATCAAAGAAGGAATTAACCTATTACAAATCCATTACCATTTGCAACTAGGCTATAACATCCTTGATAAGTACCACCACAGTACACACCTTAATACAAGCGTGCAGAATTCGACAAAAAATACGGATTCGTTTGGCTCGTGGCGAAAAAAAACATCACATCCTCTGAGATGAAAGAGATAGCTGCCATCCCTAACAACTGCCAATCGAAAATGTAAAACAGATTGAGGAAATCTTCCGTAATTCTCGATTTGCCTAGTAATATCGGTTTGATTCGCTCGATTGGCCAATTCGTTGCTTCAATTATGATGAATGTCGTAAGCAGTTATTCCAAGATTGCGAACAATTCTCCGACAAACTAACAGGTGAACTGGTTGATTGCTGGGAGAGATTTTTTGCTCAGTAGTTTTTTTTATATGCAGATTCACACGAAATGGAATAATACAGGTAATAGAGGATTTTGTTTTGCAAAATTAGGCAGGAGTTATTTTATTTCATGGATAGTTGCAGTCTGACGTACTTAACCTAAAAACACAAAATACTTACAAAAATGGCGAACGGAAGTGCCGCCATTTTGTGAAAAACCGTTTGGGCCTGTATCTCCGTAACCGTGCACTTTAGGCCCACAATTTTCAGGACCTTTTTTATAGATAATTAAATTTCCTATCTTTTTCATTCACTAATTTTTTTCGTAGCACTTACCGTTCACGACTTATATTATTATTACTTTTTGTTTATTCACTTTTTTACCGATATCGCTTTAAATAATTGTTTAAACAATAAATTGTTTATAATGAAACTGTTGAATCGATAAATTCTCTACAACTTTTATTCAAAACTTTTTTCTCTTAAGTTAATATTTTCGAAGTTACAACGCGTTAATTTCAATCGTCTTGTATCTGGGAGATCAACTAGAGTGCATTTCATGCAAATGCAGAACTGGCTGTGGCAGAGCCAGTGGGTGCCGAAAAGCAGGATTGGACTGTACGGTAATCTGAGAGAACTGCACAGAGGAAACGTGCACTAATCAGCTGAAAGTAATCGTCAACAACACAGAATTGTGCGACATCGATGAAGATATTGGTGATGATTCTAACGACAAATTAATAGAGGCAATTAATAGGACCTTTTTTATAGATAATTAAATTTCCCATATTTTCTATTCAATAATTTTTTTTGTAGCACTTACCGTTCACGACTTAGGTATATTATTATTACTTTTTGTGTTTTCACATTTTTAACGATATATCTTTAAATAATTGTTTGAACAATGAATTTTTTATTATAAAATTTTCAAATCGATTAATTTTCTACAACTTTTATTCAAAACTTTTTTCCCTAAAGTTAATATTTTTGAAGTTACAACGCTTTCAATGTTGTCCTACCGAGTACAAGGTTATTAAGAACGAAGTATGCATAGCGTAATGATGTAGCGAATCCGGTACATAATAAAAAAAAATATGGATTTTACAATTTTTTTGATTTAATAAATAATTAATAATTCAAGTTCTCACCTGCAAGAAATAGCGAATACCTATTAAAATTTTTTCTTTGTATTTTCTTTTATTCAATTAAATATTACTATAATTAATTTAAAAACTACTGTTATAATCAAACACGCAAATAAGAAAATGGAATATTTATTGAAGAATATATGTGAAATTTATTTTTATAAATGTACACCAAAATGAATCATATGTCTTCTCTGACTCTTTGGCGTTTCGAGGGTGGTGAATTTTCGATGTTGGTTACATTCTCCTCTTCCTCTTCGTTATCTTTGTCAGTGGCATATAAAGATTGTAACGCCTCTATTAATTTGTCGTTAGAATCATCACCAATATCTTCATCGAAATCGCACAATTCTGTGTTGTTGACGATTATTTTCAGCTGATTAGTGCACGTTTCCTCTGTGCAGTTCTCACAGATTACCGTACAGTCCAATCCTGCTTTTCGGCACCCACAGGCTCTGCCACAGCCAGTTCTGCATTTGCATGAAATGCACTCTAGTTGATCTCCCAGATACAAGACGACTGAAATTAACGCGTTGTAACTTCGAAAATATTAACTTAAGAGAAAAAAGTTTTGAATAAAAGTTGTAGAGAATTTATCGATTCAACAGTTTCATTATAAACAATTTATTGTTTAAACAATTATTTAAAGAGATATCGGTAGAAAAGTGAATAAACAAAAAGTAATAATAATATAAGTCGTGAACGGTAAAGTGCTACGAAAAAAATTAGTGGATGAAAAAGATAGGAAATTTAATTATCTATAAAAGAGGTCCCGAAAATTGTGGGCCTAAAGTGCACGGTTACGGAGATACAGGCCCAAACGGTTTTTCACAAAATGGCGGCACTTCCGTTCGCCATTTTTGTAAGTATTTTGTGTTATTAGGTTAAGTACGTCAGACTGCAACTATCCATGAAATAAAATAACTCCTGCCTAATTATGCATTATGGATACGAGTAGCTGGCTCCCTATTACCTGTACTAGAAGCCCTGTAATAGTCAGAACTCCGCGTGAATCAAGGGACAGGAGATACGAATTAACATTCACTTTGAATTTTCGAAGTTTGTAAGCCTCAGGAAAACCTCTCTTGGCAAAGAGTTCCAAAGCTCAGCTGTCCTATTGAAAAAAGATCCCTGAGCAAGAGAGGTTCGACAGGTCTCCAAATTCACAGCAAAGGGGAATTGATACCAATTCAAAAGAGCACCGACCGTGAAAATATTTATAGAAGAGACACAAGTCTTCGACCCTTCTACGATGTTCCAATGAAGTGAGCGAATCTGTGAGCGAAGAATCACCAACAAGACGGATTGCCTTTTTCTGAATTGAATCGAGAAGCCTTAATGAATGTTTTGATGCCGAACTCCACACATGAGAACTATATTCCAAGGCAGGTCGTATTTGAGCCTTGTAGATCATTCGAAGCTGACGAGAAGTATTTCTTGGCACGAAATAGAAATCCAAGTTTCTGGGAAGCACCTTTAGCGATCATTATCACATGGTTTTCCCATGAGAGATTATTACTGATTGTAATTCCTAGCATCGAGATACTTGACTTAGTCGAAATAGTCACTCCTGACATCTGAATACTAGACGATGATAGATCGGCTTTCCTTGAGGAGAGACATGCCTGGGTTTTCCTAGCATTAAATTCCACCAAGTTCATGTCACCCCATTCTATTATTTTTACCAAGTCATCGTTAATTTTATTGACGTGAATGTTTCTTTGATTTTTTCTCTAGCTGGTATAGGGACTCCGGAAGAGAAACTGGTATGAAGAGTACCGTCGTCCGCAAAACTATGTATTGAACAAGATGTTTTCTCGAGCAAATCATTGATATGAAACAGAAACAATGTGGACGCCTGAACTGAACCCTATGGAACACCTGCATTCATAGGGAGAATATCAGATGATACTAATAGCATACGACTGAACCTATCTACACTACATAGCGGTTTCTCTTCCAGGCACAGGGTGTTCAAGGTCTTAATGTCTCTATTTTATAGGCTTGATATGAAAAACATTTCTCTGTACGTTGTAATTTTTTGCGAAATTGCGAGAAAGCTCGGTATTCCAAGCAATCTGCCACCACTGTACAGTTAGTATCAACTAGGCCAAGTAAATGTTCCTTTGATTAGTTCGTATCGACATAATAGTATATCACGTAACGAGGAGTATAAGTAACCTATTAGAGTGTACGTATTTGGCCTTATCCTCGAGTTGCGTTCGTACTTTTTGTACTCCCACTATGCTTGTGCGGTAATTTCTGGTGGTGTAGCATAACTTTTTTCGTTATCACTCATTTTCAATCAACGAAACACTTAACGACAAGAAAGTAAAACAATTGCTCATCGATTCAACGATATAACTAGATACAGTGCCGATCCACAAACTTTTGAACAATAAAGTTCCTGAAAATATGATTATAATTCAATTTTACAAAGAATTTTGATCGAAAATCTGCTGAATTTGGCTTTGGGATAATTGGATGCAGTCATGGGATAAAATTTATCAGGTTAAATTTTACATATTCCATCATTCAAAATGAAATCCAGAAGCGGCCGTCATTAATTCAGAATATACGTGTATTCTAAATGAGCAATTACCTAGAAGCTGTCAAATACGGTTCAAAATAGTGTGAGTAGAAAAAATTATAATTTCTCTTTCTCATTCATGGATGAAAATAACAATGTAGCTAAATTTATTGCAAGATGCATAAAAACCATGGTGAAATCTCTTGAATGCAGATAGTTGTTTTTTTTTTCGTAAATATTCTGATTTTACAGTCTATATGATAGTTTCATAGTTATAGCAGTCAAAGAAACTGTATCAAGAACTGATGCTGCAGTTCGCAATATTTTTACTTCAAATTTTATCACAGATATATCATGGAAATTAATTTGACCAATGAAATTCTATAGTTTCACTAGGTAAAATAACAATTGGAAATTAATTCGACCAATGAAATTTTATAGTTTCTCTAGGTAAAATAACAATTGTTTCGAAACCATTGGTCAGTCATGTTAATGAATGTTTTCAACTCGGAAAGCACTCAACAACAGTAAAAATTCTACTTCTGGACTCGATACAGTCATTTTTTTCGAATCTAACATATATTGGTCATACTGACTGGATATTCGATAGGAAAATTTTCAAAAAGTGGAAAAATAGAATCTATAATTCATCACTGAATATTCTCGTGCTATTTTGCGTCTAATGAAATTTTTCCTTGAAGGTATTTCGGGCATATTGCGACATCTTCCGTATGATAGATTAAGCTTTCACGAACTCTAGTGCAGATATCTTTCTGGTTACTTTTTCATTAAAACAACTAATTCGATTGTCACATGATAGATGGCGGAATCATAAGCTATCATTGAGAGAACGAATTATTTCCTATGCAACCGCTTCGTGCAAAAATAAGAATATTGGAAATTTAAAGGCAAAAGAAATGTACACGTGTTTTATCTTCAAACAGATGAGCATTTGAGAAATTTTTTCGAATGAATTGTGTGGCGCCATCTCGATCACGGAAGAAGAAGTCTAGGAAGATTTCTCCATTTTTGTTACAGGTTACGTTCTTGAGTGAATGAATCCGAAGCTTCATATTCCGAATCATAGATAACGGCACCATCTGTATTTATTCATTCATAACTCAATTGATTATCGATATTAACAGTTGAGTTTTTTTGCCGAGAGTTGTTTAAGCAATTCACTTACTGAAGAATTTTTCTCACTTGGATTAAAAAATTAAAATGTAGAGTAAGAGATGCTGACGTTATTAACCATCAATAATTACACCCATGACAATAAATTAACAGCCACAATCAATCAATACAATAACAAAAACCAGAGGTTAAATCTTAAAGATTTATTTTTATTACCCGAATACACGAAACAAAAGACGCATACAACAATTTTTCCGTCCGGAAAAAAAACCATTTCAACAAGGACAGGGACAGCACGGTGGGGGACAACAAGGCAAAGGACAACACGGCGGGCAACACTGCACCCCACCCGTAGGAGGGGCACACGCCAACGGGGGAGGGCACGGCATTGGACAGGGAGCAGCCGGGGCCACAGGGACCACCTGTCCGATGGGCACCAAGGGGGGAGGACAGGGGATAATGGGAGGGGGACAAGGCGCGCGGGCGATGAGCGGAACAGAAGGAGGGGGACAACACGGGGAGGGTAAGCAAGTTGGAGGACAACAGGGGCCGCACGGCGGACAACAGGGCGCACAAGGTGGGGGACAACATGGCGCACAAGGTGGGGGACAACACGGAGCACAAGGTGGAGGACAACATGGTGCACAAGGTGGAGGACAACACGGAGAACAAGATGGCGGACAACATGGCGCACAAGATGGCGGACAACATGGAGAACAAGATGGCGGGCAACATGGAGAACAAGATGGAGGACCGCACGGTGGGCACTGGGGTAGTTTGACGTAGGCGGGGTAACATTGGTATTGTTCCATTCCGTTAGATCTGCCGCTTCTGCCGTTTTCATCTCTTATGGCTTGGCTGGGTCCGCAAGTGGGATCGGGCTGGGTGAGACATTCCGGAGAGCCGTGGCATTCGGATCGTTGACAGTCGTCCTGAAAAAAATTATTCGGTAGGTTACAGATTTGTGAAAATCTAGCTCTCTTTGACTTCAGATTCGTGTTCTGTGCACCAAAATTCGTGATCGAGTCCGTAACTTTGATGAGATATGTCTGTTTTCGAAAGCAAAAGGCGGAAGGATATTGCCTAAAATAACGTGCTTGAGGAAGTTTAGTTATGATACAATTTATTATGAGCTATACATAAATGTTCGAAGGATTATCGTGAAAAAAAATCTGATAGGACAGTGACATATTGAACATAAATTAAATTGATGAATTATCAAAGACTTTGTGTCAACATCATGAAATAAGTAATAATTAACTAACCGTGAAATCAGCTGATGGGTAGTTATCAGTTATTGTTCACTTTATTGGTTATTTCGACACACATGGATAGAAATAGACAAATTTGATAAGACGATCCTTCCACCAGGAAATTTTCCTGCCAACAGAGCTTTTCGAAAACATTTTCAATTGTACCTCTTTTTCTTGGTGGTAAAACACGAATCAGAAATCAAAACTCAGTGCTTTCCCCTCATTCAGAAGGAATGTGACCCTACAAAGTTCAGAAAAGGGCACATTCTTTCTTCTGTTTAGCACCAGATAAACATGTTTCAACGTTAGGTGCTTTTTTTCGTTCCATTGTGTTTGAAACTTTTCTTCGAGTTTCAAAACCACTACTTTGCACTTTAAAAAAATTGAAAATCGATGCCAATAATACCATTTGGAAGCTAGGAAAGACAAAGATTCGATTCGAGTTTTTGGTGAAAATGGTCATAATCCGTGAAAAAGTATTGGAGAAGGTAGAAAGGGCATTTGACGAATCAAAACGTGTCCTTGGCCTGAAATTCTATATAGGACGAACTTTGAATGGTAATAACTTGCGAACGATGGAAGAGCAAGAGCGTCGCGTTTTGACTTCGTTTTTTACTGTATAAAAACACGTGGGTAACCCCAAAAATGTTTCCAAAAAGCTTTAGTGACAAAACAATAGACTTTTACGAAAATTATTCGAACTAGGAAACTCCTCTACTACGTAGTAAATGAATATTTGGAAAATATTCGGTTCGAAAAAAAAACAAGTTTTACCAACTCAAGTATTTTGAGCTGCTGAAAGCCAATCCGAAGTAAAAATGCGACGCTCTTCGCTCTTTCTTACTAAAAACTAAAAATTGTGGCCATGGACATTACAAAATATTTGAAAGGGGCCTAAGAGAGAGAGCATCGATCTTTCAACTAAAAAAAGTTGCAATGCCGTGGTTGGCAATATGACTAATATACCGGTAACGTCTCATTTCTGGCTCAAAAATGTATAGTCGACGAAATTGAAGATTTTTTGAAGCTGAATTGATTTACACATACACTTTCGATTCATTAATCTTTCACTAATCAATTTATGCAATATCAGATTTAACAATTATATTTCGAGTTGTACTTCTTTGGATCTCTGACGTTACTATATATTCCGGTGCTCATGGAAATGAGCAACGTCATTTACCAACCAAGAATCTATCCTTCACGGTATCTCTCATTTCAATGTATTCCGCACTGACTTGATTCCATTTTGAATGGGGAAGTGACGTAACAAAGAGTTTAGATATTTTATAAGCTCTATGGTTGTGTTTTCTGAAGTTCGGAAAAAGACACACGTGTTCATTCGTCAATCGTCAGGTACCGTTTGCAACGATTTCCACCTTCCTCAATGCTTTTTTCAGATTCGTAAGCATTTTTCACTATAAAATTCGAACCGAAATTCCCGACACGATATTGATAATATACCGATATGGCTGTAATAAACAAAATACTTGCATCGCCACCACACTTTTGCGGCTCAAAATGCATTTTTACATTTATTTCTGAACTAGATTCTATCTACACATTACAACTAACGGATTGGCCCTAAGAGAAGAATAAGCAAAGTAGTATGATATTATCATTCTGTCCCTCACAATATCTGTTAAAAGGGCATATCCTCTATGTATCACGAAATTTGTCCCTCACAAACTTTGTTAAAAGTTAAAAGTGCATATCCTCTATGACTCTATGTATTACGCAAGTGATAAAACTCTTGTGAGGACCTGTTCAACCATAAGTTGTAATGTCTCTGGGTGCTGTGCGTTAAACGAATATTTGCCAACTTTTCACCACACACACAATTATTTCATCCCTTATCTCTTACCTGTAGCCCGTTCCGTTTCACACAATCGCATCCCACGTACAAAACGCTTCCTCTGAGCTCCCTGGACTTGGACCGTTTTCCGCAGTTATTTCTCCCTGACGGCCTCCTGTAGCACACCATCATCTGCGGAGGGTTGCACGGCACGCAGGGCTGTTCTTCGGGACAAGGGTTGCATACCGGCACGCAAGGAGGAGGCACGGGGGTGCAAATCGGCAAAATGGGTGGCACGCAAATCGGGGGCGTCGGTTGAGGACAGCAAACGGGGACAGGCTGTGTCTGAGGAGGGCACGTTCCTGGGGTACAAGCTGGAGGGCAACAGGCTGGAGGAGGGCAACAGGCAGGAGGGCAGCTTGGTGGGCAACAGGCAGGAGGACAGCTTGGTGGGCAGCTGGGCGGACACCCAGGGCAGCAGTTGGATATGAACGGGGTGCAAATGGGCAAGCATGGCTTCGGCAAAGGGTCGTATATCTCAATTACAGGCCCAATAGGGCTGGTGACGCACGGTTCGCAGCAGGGAGGAGGGCAGCAACCACCGTCAATTTGGTTGACCAAATCCTTGAGGCTGGCCAAGAGGGATTTTCTCTTTTCTGCTTTGTCTCCGCACGAAACGCCCATTTTTAAGGGTTTCCAAGACGCAATTCACTTGTGATTTTGATGTGATTGAATTATAAACTGAAATTTGTTGGGATTCACGAACAGAATTTTGACTTTACGGAAATTTTGACATTGCTTTTAGTTCAATTATTTTGCGGAGTTGCAACAGTAGTCAGGTCAACCTACTGAGAGATATGTTTGCTAGTTGTGTTATAGATCATATACAGGGCAGTCCTTCAATGTTGATCCTATCTACCTTATCATCGCTTTCGGCTACTTTTAGATGATTTTCGATTTGAGTAAAGTATATTTTGGTAGAATGGATCTCAAATTTCATCCCTCACCATCAAATGAGGTACACTTTCACAAAATAACGAAAGCGCGTGGTAATGAGTGACAAAGTACACATAGAACCATTTTTATAAAAAAAAGAACGAATTGAAATACCGTAAGGAAAATTTAGTATCTTGTGGTCGACGATGCCACTAAATTTTCCGAACCAAACGTTGCAGAATTTGCTGGAAAACATGTCCAAGAAAGTGGAATAAGGTAGTATAAAGGTAATATTCTGATGAATATCCTGTGCATCCCGATACATAAAAAGATGCAATAATGGGAATATTTCGATTTTCTTACGCGCTACATCATACCACAGAAATCGCAGAATACTTCTTGGTCGAAAAAAAAATTTTTCAATCATTAGGAACAAGATTCAAAGTTATTAAGAGTAAGAGTTGAAAGTACAAGTATGTATTTGTTGTAATCGATTCGATGGAATATTTATTTGAATTGTTTTCTATCTGATTGAAAATAGTATATTATATGACGAGTAAGGAATGGTAGTCATTTCGGAAGGGTCTAAAGTTAACAGCATGAGCCGTAAGGTAATCAAAATGTACCTGATTGATCTATGAAGAACAGTTAGAGTAGTTTTGAGCTATAGCCGTCGAAAGAGTATTCTGGGCGAGTCGCATCCCATATTTTTTCTACGACTATTGCTATACCAGGTTAACAAATGCAATTTTTTCAATATTAGGTGTATATGGAAGTTTTTGTACTCGTATGACTGAAAACTATTGACCTTGGTTGAAGTCATATTTGGATAAACTGGTTTATACACTGATTATCGTATTATGCACTTTTAAAGCACCTTATGTCGGCCGTGAGTAAAACGTCATATTGACATTTTCAATATTTTTTTCTGTTGATATTATCACTTAGTTAAAAAATCTTACGAGTGCGCCCAGAGGGCAGAGCCTTGTGCGGGCAAGGGTCGGCCAATTATCTTAGGTGCGAGCGAATGGTCGTAGGAAAAAGTAATTCATCAATGATATTTGAATAAATGAATGAATATTTCTAGCTAGTCTTCAAGTATGGCCACTCACTAATGGCAGAATATTTCTGTGACAGTAGACAATTGCCTATACTCTCACCTATAAAGTTCAATTCTGTAGACCTCGAAATTTTTTACTTCAGTTTGATTTTCTTCAGCAACTGAGCAGACAGATATTAAAAAATTTCAAGGACTGTTAGGTAATATTCATGTAAGACCAATTTTTACAAAAGATATTTTGAATAATACATGTACTCAATCGTACCGTTCTTTTTACACTCATTCGAGTTTTTTTATTAATAAATTGGAAGCTGGGAGGGGCGAAAGACAAAGAGGGGCAGAAATTCGAAGTCAGATGGTGTAACTGGACGATTTGTTGCTGGGCACCGATATTTTATATAAATATCGGGTTCACCTTGGTGTCATTGTAAATTATATCTTATCGAGAATCCTTTTGTGATCTTTATTCACTCTAAAAATGACAGTAAATTCACTCTTACCTTGGTATAATTGAATTTTTACCAATATCACAAGCCAATTAGAGCATGAAAAAAACAAAAATTGATTGGAGAAGCCTTGTCAAGAAATGAATAGGGTGTCTAATTTGGGAATGTTTGAAGAACATTGAAGTTGTTTCAGTTTGAAACAAATTCGGAATTAGTCTATGCAAACTGTTTGAGATTGCAAAAATTCTATCTGAAAAATTACTTTCTAATGCAAGCCAGCAACACCTCAAGTTCCAAGGTTATTTATCAAGAGTAAAAAACTCTGCCAAATTATACAGTAAGTTATATTTACTTCTCAGTTATTATTTTGATTTTTCGTCAATGATCCTTCAACACACAGAATAATTTGAATAATTCCACAATTACATTGAATTTCACATAAACCATGAAGATCATGATTAATATATATAGGATAACTACACTGTTTAGAAATATCTAGCTAGTATACACAGAATGAGACATGTCTAAAAAATGTTAAAAACAAAATTGTATAAAACTTTTCAGATTTTGAGTGATCCTCAATATATTTTTTTTTTTAAATAACTGTACAAAATCGCAGACAACACAAAGCTAAAATGTGATTCATCAGTCTTCAATAGTTATCACAGACTCTTCAGGTTGGTTATATAAAATTTCTTTTCTTAAATCTACGAAATGCATATTTTCAGCAGGTTGTAGGTCCTACATTTTTATCAATGTAGCACCACTACTTCTGTTGTTTCTTTTTGTTCTGATATTGACTCATTTCTTCCCGATATATATTCTGTTGAACCAAATTTCGTATTCCATATAAGTGAGCCTCCCACTCGTAATGAAACCACTCATGAAACTTATCAACACTATCAAAGTTCAAACCATTTTCTCGCAAATGATCGCTACAACCATCAAAATACACATTATACTTTTCGTATTTGGTATGGTCTTGTTCCACTGATGGGGATATACAGGTCTGCTCTACTTTACGCTTCTTACCAGGAGGCTCTACTGGTTCCCATTTCATGACTTTCGCTTTCGTTTTCCTGGTCCTGGCATTTTCGTCGTCCACGACATATTCGATTCCCAAGATATTTTTTTCGAAATGCTTGACTGTTTCGGGATTATTCAAGTGTTCTTTCCATTTGTCTGTCCTTGATTTCACTAGACCCTCATAGCCAAATGTAAAAAAGCTCTCGTCGTCGAATGGGGCAGCGTTGTCCGAAGGGAGAGGGGCCAAATCGATCTCTGTCCCTGTGAGGGCTTTGTCTTCAAAGTTACTTTGAGTACAGTTGGAGCTTCTCTTTGTCGAGTGAATAATCGTCTCCTTGGGGATTGATGTTTCAATTGTATCACTTCCACTTTGGTTCTGTTCATCATTCGGTGCCATGATTTCAGGAAAATATCACGTTAATATTTGGGCAGGGACTCAAGGACAAACAATTGATTGAAGTAGAATGTAGAATAATGAATAATATACCAAAATTATCAAATAACAATATAACCTGAACTTGTCAAAAAATTAGTTCTTCTTCTTACTTGTAAGTTTGGTTGGTCGTTGCCTTCTATAGAGGTGCATTTGACCAGCTCACCCCCATTACATAACCATAGTTATGCAACAAAATTTGGTCGGGAAAAAAGTCCGTCTTGTGTAACACAATCCTGCTTCCAGGTGGCTGTCTACTATATGATGTTGCATGGTTTTGTGCTGCTCTCTTGTGTTAACCGAAAAAACAACAGAAATCCATTGATTTCATTAATAACCACCACTACTTTTCTTTGATGCCTCATTGAGATTTGTATCATTAAGGAATTTTTGAATACAAATATCTGAAGACAGTTTTCCAGCCGTTGTCGAAAAATCGCGGTTTGAGCTAGTCTAGGAACCACACTGATGGGTTCTCCTCTAAGTTTGCCTGAACACTCCAAAATCTTGTTATCAAAAGAATAATATTCATTACACAAAATATAAAATATTTGTGAGAAATGGTACATTGTATTGCATTGCATATATTCATGTATACAAATAATAGATTAAACATTGTAAAACATGAGCACATATATATGTTTCTTGCCCTTTTTACCTTTGCGACTGAGTTTTTATAGATTATTGTTCATAAAATAAACAAACATCATTATTAATAAAATACTAAAATGCCCGATTCCACCAACATTTTTAGGGCTCACTTAACGCTAGGTAGAGAATATCTTTGGGTAAGGGGTCTATTTCATTTCCACCAAGTCAAATCTTCACCTAAACCGGTCTAGGGCAGCCTTATATTTAGGGGTTCGAATTTCTCCACCTAAACAGACACCTAAATGGTAGATTCTAACATCATTTTTCAGTGTTTTGTGGAATATTTTTCATGTCATATCATTTTCGTGTATTTCTGTATAATTTTTGTACCCATACCGCTTTTTTCGCTTAAATATGATAATCAGGGCTATTCACTAAGTAAAGTGGTTATCACAGTTGCTAACCGTCGTAGCAACTCTGATAATAACTTGCCATAATGACGGTGGTAAGCTGTTTTTCCTTGACAAGATTTCTGAAGCAGTTGCCTGTAAACCACTACTCACAGCAACTGGTCATTATAGTAGCAACGGTTTTACATATTTTGGAGCAAATAGAGGATCATCGGTTTTTTTATTCTCGGTAATATGTTTGTGGTGCTCTATAATATTAAGCAATAGCTCTTTTTCATTATTGGTGTAATTCGGAGCTCTTTTTTTGGGTAGGTACTGTATTTGGATCTTCTGAGAGATCCTCTTGCTGATCTCCTGGCTTCATTGCCATGTTTTATAAACGCAACCAGACAAAATATCACAAATCACAACAAATTGAAAACTTTCGAGACTAATAAATATATAATTATTTTATTTGAAAAATCCTTGAAAATAAACACAGGAACGTAATTATTATAGGTTAAGGTTGTGCACAACTCACCTTGACAAAAATAAAATGTTCCCAAAATGTTGCGTTGTTGCCAGTGTTTTTCTCCACTTAGTTGGGAAATTCATCATTTCGATTGGTGGAAACCATTCCACAAATTTGAGGTATCCCCAAATTAGGCAAGTCCTACCTATTCTTTCCCTACGTGAAAGTCTGTGGAAACCGGCATAATTCAATGCCAAATATCTCGTACTGTGACTGAAAAAATGTCTGGTAGATCATTGCTAATTTTTTTCGCCGAAACCTATCCTGCAACGACTAAGAGATTGGCTGCGTCTACCAGCTTACAGCGCTTAAAGCCACTGCACAAAATTTGACAGTTTTCCATGGTGAAATTTCAAAGTCATGAAGCTGCTTCAACCGCTATAAGCTGTTAGACGCGGCCATTATATCGGAGATCATTGCATTACTTTGGAACGCACCTAAGGACGAAAAAAAATGACAGTTCTGACAGCTGACAACAATAACAAAAATAACCTAAAATTTATTTTGAAATTTTGAATTTCTTTTCGTATTTGCTTGTAAAAATGTCTCAAAATCTAGCACATTCTCCGAATGAAAATTCTAGGACGAAGGACGTGATAATTGTAGAAAATGTAACTTTCGAGTCTCTGTTACTATCTAAAAACGTATTGGAAGGTTTAACTGAAACTGGATTCAAAAAGCCCTCCCCTATTCAGTTGAAAGCGATACCTCTAGGCCGATGTGGATTTGGTAAGATAGAAAATGTTTCAATTGCTCTGTGAATGAAGGCGAATTTTTACAGCGTCCAATTATCAACAATTGAGAGATAAAATGTCGTACTGATATTGTACTGAACATATCATATGGAAAATTGTGATTTACTTCCAAAAAAGAGTATTGGAAGGAGAAATAAGGTGTATAATACAAAATTTCAGTTACAGAAGTATGTAATTTTTTTTTCAAGTGGAAAAGGAAGTTATGAGGGACATATCAGCTCCATGTGTCATTGTTCAATCATATCGAATAGTATTTTTGCTGAGGGGCTGTTTCAATGCTATTCTTATTTCAACACCTTGTAAGAAAGAGTATCAGAAAAGATGTACAACCTAT
The DNA here is from genome assembly GCA_032362365.1 of Zygogramma bicolorata. Lineage (NCBI taxonomy): Eukaryota > Metazoa > Arthropoda > Insecta > Coleoptera > Chrysomelidae > Zygogramma > Zygogramma bicolorata. The sequence continues at coordinate 28,247 of JAVJAQ010005843.1, forward strand.
TAATGACCAAACTATGTTCTTAAGTATTTGATCAGTTCAGAAATGGGCATAAAAATGTATCGAAAAAACTGGTGGCTTCTCCGAGCACCTACTCAGATGAAATTAACTATATTTTGCATTCAATTTGAATATACTCATAACTCCCATATTTTTCACCTTATAATAGTCATATTACTGCAATTGAAAAATCATCTTTAAATAATTAATACCTGAAAGATGCCTGAAGATATAAATAATGAGAATAGAAATGAGAAATGTTGATAAACTAATTGGAATGATCTTGTAACAGTAACAAACTTACAAAGTTGCATACTTGATTTCAATCAGCCTGAATAACAGATGTGTTTTCAATTACAATTCTTGCATAAGCCTGTTTCCAATGATAACCTGTTAAACATATTCAAATTAGTCCATTTTCATTCAGACAACTATTTAAATAAATATAAATTTCATACTTTTTTTCCAGATCTGATAGTGAAGTCCAAATCAGGCACAGGTAAAACAGTAGTTTTTGCTGTAATAGCACTAGAAAATGTCGACACAAATAAACAGGCATTGCAAGCTTTGGTTCTTGCACCAACCAGAGAAATCGCAGTTCAAGTTCAAGAAGTCCTTGGACTCATTGGATCTCACATCGGCGGTAGGTAAAGTGTGTACAAGGTAAATGTATGTCTTGATGCATTGCATAAATTTTATTGATATTAATCAAATATACCTATATTTATTGCTAAGCAGTTAGTAAAAAAAATATTTGCACCCACTTCTACCACCCATATTTTGAGCCAATGCATACTAATCAAAAATCAGAATGTGATGCTTCAACTTCGTATGCAAGTTATGACCCTTCAAAAGTCGGAAAAGAGGTATATTCCATCTCTTTTGCATAATGATAGGATTAATATGTTTTAGTGACCAAGGTCTCCTTTATACCCCAGTTCCTTAGTACCTGTTTCTGATTCTCTTTTTTTGCTAATATTTCTATCATCCATAAAAAACAGCATTTGAAGTTCGGCGCGGTTTAGAGATTAAAAAATCTGCTCTACGTTCTTCGCATGCCGAAAAGTACGCTTATATTTTCAGAAAAAAAAGGTAGAGGAAGGTGTAATGAAGTGTCGAACAGATCTGGCAACTGAACAATTCTATTATGAACTTCTAAAAACCAGAAAAATGTCTCAATATTATTGTTCTTCTGAAATATCCTCATTCAGTTTGCCTTTCCAAGGGGCTTGGAAGAGGGAGCAAACCACTCTGAGGGGACATTTTTCTCGAATTCATTCTCTAAATTCAAAAAAAAATTCGAAACGTAATTGACGAAAGTCAATTTTTGTTTTGTGGTAATATTGCAGGGAAGAGAGAAAATAGGCACTACAAGTTTGAACCAGTAACATTCAAAGTGTATGCTTACCAAATGAACAAACGTTCCTCACAATTCTCATTCACATATGATAGAAAATGATTTGTCATCAAGCAACTTCGAAATATAATGAGTAAAGACACTCAAAAGAACACCACTTTCTACTCTTAATGTGGAATATAGCTTAGTGTTGTGGGGTCGATAATTCCAAAATTTTCATCCTTCGAAAGGATAAAGTGATGTCAATAATGTAGAGATCACTGCAGGTCAATTTCCACAAAAATTGAAAAAATGCTTTCCCTTCTAATCTTACATAATATACAAAACGCTGCTAGAAATCCATGAAGGTAAAAATCAATATAAAACATTCGGAATTCACATACACACTGTAATTGATTGACCAAACTCTCTTTCAAACTCACCACGTGTCTGAAAAACTGTCTCAATCTGTAACTTCATCTTATAACCACCTGTCAGTTGATGTTTATTTATTTTATATATCCAGCCAATATCTTATGTTTTTTTCCGAACTCCACCAGTTAACAAATATTATATAAGTTATAATGTTAGATAAATGTATCCTGATCTATTATCTTCCTGTATTTTTATTTTATTCGTCGTTTTCTCACCCTATATCAACACCATTTTTCATACAATGGCCTCTCATCAGTATTAATCTTCACACAATCGGTTTATAGTGTATACAGATGATGACTGCACCTTCAAACTGCTAAATTGCTAAATTGTGCCCAATTCGTTGGGAATTGATTATTTCTGTGATGCAATTATATTGTGTAGTTCTTAATACTAAGTTTTATCAGGTTCATCACAATTTTGACTTCTGAGCGCACTCAATAGAGCGTTCGAAAAAAGTCGAAAATGAGATGCCTACGTCATGCAAAGAACACAAAGTTTCAGATCTCTGAAAGTATTAGTTTAGGCTGTACGTTGGTCAACCCCTTAAAATAGCCTTCTACCCCTTTCGACGATTAATTTCAATAAAATACGAAACATCCTATTCTGTAAAATAATTTTTATTCAAAATTTAAAGTAGATTGGATCAAGGCATCACGTCTTATGCAAATTTGGCGCCCGTTTTTCACCCACTTAGGGGTGGAATTTCCGAAAACTCGGTAAAACGGGATAAAAAGCATCTTCATGCTATTTATCCGTTGTTTTATATTCTACTCTACATCAAGGTATGTAAATTGATCATTTTTATTGTTCCCTTCCAGATCTGAAAGTGGAATCTTTCATCGGAGGCTTACCCATCAACGAAGACAAACTAAAGTGCAACAACTGCCACATCGCCGTCGGCACTCCTGGCAGAATAAAACAACTGATAAACGAAGGCGTCATGGCGACCGACTCCATACGAGTTTTCGTACTCGACGAAGCCGACAAACTGATGGAATCCAGCTTCCAAAACGACATCAACGAAATCTACAACAGTTTACCCGCGAAAAAACAGATAATCACCACCAGCGCCACCTACTCCAAAGAACTAGAAGGATTCCTCGCAGAATACATGTGCTCCCCCACGCATGTCACCGCAGAACTGGACACGCCTCTCCTTTTAGGCCTGAAGCAGTTCGCCGTAGTGGTCGAAACGTTCTCCAACGTGGTTCGGCAGATGCGAGCGAAAACCGAAGAACTGTTGAGGATATTCTCCAGCGTCTCATTCTCGCAGTGCATAGTCTTCACGAATTACCAAACGAGGGCGGAAAGTTTGAGCAACTTGTTGAACCAGAAAGGGTTGCACTCGACGTTCATTTCAGCGGCGCAGACTCAAAGCCAAAGACTGGCGGCCGTCAAGAGCTTAAAGGACTTCGAATCGCGCATCTTGCTGTCGACGGATTTGACAGCTAGAGGAATAGACGCTGCTAATGTGGACTTGGTCATCAATTACGACATTCCCTTGGAAGCTACGACGTACCTGCACAGGATGGGTAGAGCTGGGAGGTACGGATCGTTCGGGGTTTGTATCAACTTGGTTTCCGCCGGATCGGAGATGAGTGTTCTGCAAGGGATCCTAGGGCACATCGGAGGTTCGTCTTTGTCTATCCCGAAACTCCCCGCCTTTACGGGAAACATATCGGATTTACTAAAAATGGACGTGTCTTCTTTAGAGCACATTTCTGGCAGGACGGACAACATTTCAGAATCGGATCCCGGAGGGATGAAGCAGAGTAAAGTGTACGATATGGTGAAGAAAGACCGAAAATCTAAATCAACTGCAAAGACCAAAAGTAAAAAGAGTGACCACAACGTGCAGCCTATGGATTGCAAAGAATCTGGCTTACAAAAAGACTGCGATAATTCTGAAATACTCAGAGTACTCGACGATGACAAAAACGAAGTCGAAGAAGTACGTCGACAAATATCCAATATGGATACACGGTCGATTCTGGAGTCGTTGGCTTCCCAACAGTTCGAAATGGATTTGGATACCGATAGAGGGGAGGAGGAAGAAATTAACAGCAAGACGATTCTGCAATCCCTCTCAGCGAGAGATACGAGAAAGATCAAAAGTAAAAAGAGTGATCACAGCGTCGAATGCAAAGAAACAGGCTTGCAAAAAGACTGCGATAATTCCAAAATACTTAGTATATTCGACGATGACAATTACGAAGTCGAAGAAGTACGTCGGCAAATTTCCAATATGGATACACAGTCGATTTTGGAGTCATTAGCTTCCCAACAGTTCGAAATGGATTCGCATACTGATGGAGGTAAAGGAAATGAACAAATTGACGGTAATTTGATCTTGCGAACTCTGTCAACGAGGGATACGAGAATGGAAACTGCCGGATGCAAAGACAAAGCTACTATCGACAGTATCTTGCATAAACTCCTCAACCCCAAAATCACGGACACAGCAAACGAAAGCGACTGCAGAGAAACGAACGGAGACGAGAGACGGTCGTCCTGCACGGAAGAACGTAAACAGAAGGAAATATTCGCTAAAAACAAGGCGCTGTTAAGCGTTTCGCAGATTTTAGATGGGCGAGACAGAGGGGAGAGTAACTCGGAAGGATCTTCTATTCAACAGTATTTGGACATCCTCAAGAAACAGGATAGGGAGGAGGTTTCGCAACTGTCGAAGCTGAGCTTGACGGATATTTTGGGTACTCTACAAGACGTTGAGACTGTCCCAGAGAGTAATGCAGTTGCCGCACCTCCAGATGAAAAGACGCCCTTTGATATGGAGAACCTGTTTAAGTTTGTATATGAAAATTTAGTCAAAACAAACGACGACGGATGGAAAACTCTTCTGGACAACGCAGCAGAAGATGATCTCCAGGAACAAATGGTAGAGGATGACCTCCAGGATGAAACGATGGAGGATGAATATATCAGCATGGAGGAGGAATGTGAAGACAAAGAAGTTGAAATTATGAAATGGATACCAGTGGAACGTGCCAGTAGAAAACGTGAAGTGGAACAGACTTGCGCTTCTCAAACGGTTGAGCGTGACGTCACGAACTACGATGGTTTCACGACGTATTTCGAGGATTGTAGCGAACAATTGTGGCAAAACGGGTTGAGCTTCGATAGCGTCGAGAGTTTCGATGATTGGTTTCACTACGAATGGGAGGCTCAGTTGCACGCCATTCGGAACTTTGTGCAGCAGAATATATACGTTAAAGAAATGAGCAATTATCAGAACGCTACGGCGGGTAAAAAGTAGGCTGGGAATCGGAATAATCCAAAGGAATTGCTTGAATGTCTCCTCAGGAATGAGAGGAGGAGAACAATGATGTTATTGTTGATTTTGTTGTTTTTGAGTCTATGCTAATTTTGTAGCTTTCAAGGTGTGCTGTACGAAAGTAAGCACATTTGAATACTACAAGGCCAAGTTTCATCGTTCAGACTTCCTCTGTCTGTATGTTTAAAAAGTTTTTTGCAAGATCTCCGTGAATCGAATATAGTATTGTTTCAGGTTGTATTCTTAATATGGGGATCGGCGAATCGAATTCTAAGTCCCTACTAATTCAGTTGTGGTTTGGTGAACCTTCATTACGGAATATCTAATTCTGTTATTTTCCAATGATTTTTTGAGGGTATTTTATTTTCAGTACAAAAAATTATCTAAGTTTGCATGACATGAATAAATGAGATGAATGTTTTTTACTTTTTGTAGTTTGTAACCGACCCAAAACCTAAAAAAAAATTATGGAATCTATACAAGTCTAGGACAAACTTCTCATCTACTATAAAAAGTTATGGCGCTGATGAAGGTATTATCTCTATAATATCGCTGGATCAAAGTTGCCACAATGGAGGCGTCCACACTCAAAACGGGCTAAAGTTGTGGGCTGTGACAAATTTAGAGTTTGGTACATGAAGCAGCTATAACTTATCCATTCAGAATGACCACACGTATAGCTTTCTGGTCTAGAAAACTTTCTCTTAATTTATTTTATTGTGAATATTCAATAATTTGATTGATATTTGTAAACTTATAGTTTCATTAGTTACCGACAGAAATATCAATGAACAATTTGTGTATGAAATGATCCTAGTATTCACTCAAAGTTAGTTATTAAGGTACTTAAGTTAGGAGTAAACTTGCCCTCAAACAACGTAAAAGTATATATCCCTTGAAAAAATGCATTTTTGTCACTCAAGTTCCTATTCACAAACAATAATGAAGTACCAGAACTTTATTCCTTATAAATAACTGAAGAATCGTCCTGTGAAATATCGGACACTTATTACATAACACCCTCTATATCATTCTGTGAAGAGTTCCACAAGTGTTAAACCGGACACTACATTGAGAAGTTTTATATGAATCAATCAAAATATAATTCTTAATTCTTATTGTATACATTGAAATTATATTCATGCAATGAAGTACTATTTTTGTTGGCAGCAGAATTTACTCATTAACTTCTAAGAGCACATCCAAAAAGAATGAACTAATGCCCACCCTCAGAGTAAACAGATATAATGATCATTGTAACATTTCATGAAGAAGAATTTTGCATTATAAGATCAGTAAACGACATTTCCCATGAGCATTATTCACTATATTGTGCTCTCGATTGTGCTTATTCGTTTAATGAACCAGCCTTTCAGTACTGTTCCACAAAAATATCTAGGATCACACCCTGCAGCCACTTCAAGCTGGCTATGGTCATACCAAAGTAATCGGGAAAAACATAATTTTTTCCACATCTTTATTTACCACCCTCTTTGTATTAAAGTTGAGACTTGTTCTCATATCCTTTCAGTATTTAAAACTTGTTTGAATGTTTGTTGAGCTAAAAATGTTCTGTAATCGATTTTTTTGGGGTGTTCTCTACCCTAGAAATGAAAAATATTCAAGTTTTAATAATGGTTTTTTGGTAACATAAATGTAAATGAAAAGATGCAAAAAAGATTGAAAAATTTTCAATGGAATTGTTGTCTCAAAATGTGACACTGGAGGCAGACTAACCCGAAACATCCCCAAGGAGAAGTGTGTTAATTAAATCCCAAAATTCATGAAAATATGATACGTAACTGACAAGAGTCACTCAATTTTGGATCTTTTTAATATTGCAGTTAAGTTTCGTGGCAAATACTTACCTATACCAATTTGCACAAAAACAGATTTTATAAGAACTTGAAGCTTTTTTCATTTCAAAAAATGGAATTCGCAATTCAGAATGTCCAGTCTCACAAATACCGGGCTTGAAATATTCTTGCGGTATTGTATTTTCTACTCATATGTATATCTTTATATTTCGTATAGTGGTGAAAATTTCACACCAACAGTTTTCGACCAATGAAATGCTTATTTTGTTTCGCGTTACCATGAAAAATCCGGTATTTTTGAGGATTTTTTCCCGCAAGCGAATTATAGTGGATTTTTTTTAACTTAAACATAACCAAAGGAAATTTTGTTTGTCATAACAGGTCACTTACCCACTTTGTGCAGAGATAAACAAAATGGAACGTTCGAATAGGGCACTATGGAACAAATTATAACACTAATGAAAGTACAATAATAATCCACATCTTTATTCACGAGCCACTGACACGGTAGTTTTTTGACCGAATCTATTCATTTTGTGGAAGCTCACACAATAACCTAAATTAAATGTGACAGAAGAAGGCAATCTCAATTCAATTGTTCAATTTGTGATGTATTCCAAAGCCTATCTTGACGAACTTTGAAACGCTAAAACATGAATTTCTAGTACTGTACCTATGAACGTCGTTATTTTTGTGGTGGATCAACATTTGTTCCGTAGTTTTTTGGGTTTGTAACCTACCACAATCTGAAGAAAATAAGAATTAATATCAATCTACCCTGAAAAGTTGCTGCGTCTATCGAAAAACAGTTCTTTTTGTCTAGAACGAGTCCAATTAGTCAGCAACTTCTCGTATAACTCATATTTTGTCTATGGAAAAATAAGAACTAATATATGAAAATAGTTATCGTTAACGTTTCGGAAATTAAATCCGCTTCCGTTCTCAAAACTTGTATGCAAATTCCTGTTCAAATGCAAATATCTCTTGTAGGCAATCTTCATAATTGACATTTGTCAAAAATTTCAAATTGACATAACATTTTGTCTTTCAGGAGGGACAGACATCCGCGATCCATATCAAGGCGAACTCATTATATGCATTTCACCAGACAGCTTGATGAATGCAGATTCCTTTAATTTTCGTTTCCATTGCTCTCTTTCGTCATAATTTTAGTGTCGTTCCATTTTCATATATATTAGTTCTTATTTTTTTGATGAGCAAAATTTGAGTTATACGAGAAGTTGCTGACTACTTGAACTGGTTCTATCCAAAAAGACCTGTTTTTCAATAGACGCAGCAACTTTTCGGGGTAGATTGAAAATCTGCCCTTCTACACTTGTATAGATTCCAATATTAATTCTTATTTTTTCAGATTGTGGTAGGTTACAAACCCAAAAAACTACGGAACTAATGAATTTCAAATAATTCGTTGAAGTTCAATATGGCGTGAAGTTTTCTTACTGAATATTTTGCGTTTTTGAATTATCTTTGGGACTTATTTCTTGGTCACGAATATTATAAGAAAATTATCATTATTTTCAAAATAATCGTGAGCTCGAAAAAATTAATGGACATAATTCAAGCACTAGTGGTATTACAAGTGACAACAGTTCAAACTATATCCAACTGATTCAGGTAGAAGGAAAACTCAAAGTCGTTCATAAATCTATTTATTATCAAACTAAGCGACGGTTCCACATCTCTGGAACCATTTGCCCAGATTGGCAGTAATTTCGTTCGTGCTACACGCCTGTCTAATGGCAGAATAAGCGGCTACATCAGCAACGCTAGCTTTCGATCTCCCGGCTAGCCACTGCGACTTGCCCAAAGACTTGTTCAGGGCCTGCAGCAAACCGGTCCTTTCGGTTTTCGTTTTGGACTTCACTATCAAGTAGGCTACGTCCAATAGAGAGTCGATTTCGTAGATATCTTGATCGGAATCGTAGTTCAAAGGGGTTTGGGTCACCCTCGCCAAATATCTGAGGAGATTGACTTCACCAAAAATGCGAGTGGAAGAGACCAGTAGTTCCAAATTGTTACCACCTGCGAAACACAAAAAATTCTAGATCGTCAAAATACACTTTTTTTCAAAAACAATTGAAGAGCACACGGGAAAGCGTTTTTAATGATAATGCGGCTTAGTCAGGTATGTATTTTTAGCAAGTAATAGGAACAGTCCCTTTTAATATGTTATTTATGAAAACACGTGTCTCAGCTATCAGAAGGACCTATCAGAAGATATCGCTCGAACTGCAATATAATTACCTTTCATCGTTTTTCCCGAGTATGTGTGTCTTCAAATTCACGTTTTCTATGTGAAGGCCGATTAATGAACGCTTAATTCATAATGATTTAGGGCCTAATGCATAACTCAAATATCCGAAAATACAAATGAATTTGGTGAAAAATGGACTTTCATCATTTTTTCCGTGTGCTCTTCAATTGCCAAATCATTACTGGATATTTCTTTAGATACACAGCGTTGAAAAAGAAACCTTATTTTTTGGAACTCCTGATGTGTAACTGGGGGACAAACTTTGATATTTGAAATTCGAGTATATATAGTTCATTGAGGCCTATATTTTCAACAATGAAACAATTGCATATCACCTCCGGTTTGAACGGAAGTAAACCCGCGTAAAAACTTTTGAATGAAATCCTTTACATTTTTTCAGACCATAAGAGAAAGAGAACATAACATTTAAACCATATAACACGAGTGACCAATTTCTTTTCAAAATCGGACGTTCTCCCAAATGTAATATGGCGGCACTATGACGCCAACTAGTGTGTACTGACTATTGTCAAATTACTTGATGAAGTGAAGATAAATTTGAATTTTTCACCAAGTCACAACTTTTTTTTGCAATTTTAACTTCAGTTTTCTCGAAATTCTTGATAAAAAGTAGTACATTTTAAACTAAAACCTTGAAGTATACATATTTTTCTAAAAAAAAATACTGAATATGCATTAAGTTTTTTTACTATTTCAGAAGTAATCAATGAACCACATGTGGTATGTCTTCAATTTCACTTCCTTACTTGATGACACAATGACTTCTTTGTATTACAGTTGTAGTTATTATTGGACAATAAATCAAGTCTCCATGGACTGTCAGATTTCAAGCAATAACCGATCTATTTACTTATTTAATTGTATCTATATAAAAATTTTGACTGACATTAAATTTGAAGTTCATTTTATTTGTTAAATAATTTCACTATTATCTGTTATAGCCGTAGAAAAAGTGTAGTGTATAATTCGCAAATAATTTACCACTCGTAGTTTATGATGTTTTTTTTTTATAGAAAAATTCGAATACTTCAAGGTTAACATTTAAACACAACACTCCCTACTAAGACTTTCAAGAAAATTGAGGTTGGAAATGGAATTAAAAACATTAAAAATGTGTGGGAAATTGTGAAAAATGCAAATTCCACATTTTTCCTAGGCATTCAGTCAAAGTTGTCAAAATAACAATAAAAACCTGTATAGGTATATACTTATACTTTATATATAAATTTTACAGAATTAGTCACAAAAAATGGAAAATTCGGATGTTAGTGCATAAACTTGAATGATAATGAACTTGGTTGAATTTTTCCATTATAATAAAAAGCTTGTCATTTCAATGAAACAATAATTGGTCAATGTGGAGAAAATTATCCTTGTCCCATTTCTTTGAATAGAAATAAGAGAGTTATGACACCTATCCTGATATTATTTTTTCATTTTAAGAAATTGTCATAATGATAATCAATGGGAACGTTCATACATACACAACATTGATGATGACGGAATGTTGCCGAAACTTTCAAAATCCAGGTCCACTTTTGATGATTTTCAGTGAAAAGTGGCAAAATTTTGTGCAGATTTGTATTGTTTCTGAGATTTTGAATGATACAGCCAAAGATCAAAATTCAAATGTTGTTTCCTCCTTATATCTCATAAAACTACAGCGCTAGAGTCGATTTTTGAGAGATTTTCAAAATATACAACTTTGCCACAATTAATAATAATAATAATGATAAATGGTCTTTATTCAATTAAGAAAAGGCGGAGTATCAGCAAATGCTGTTTTCAATTCAACCAACTTTTCACCTGAAACTGTTTTTGAGATCTCCCTGGAAATATTATAACTAATCCCATAGAAAATAATCATCAACATATAAGTACTTTATTTATGTACTTATATGTATTTTGAATGTAATTATTTTGTGGTGGATCAATATTTGTAGTTTTCTGGGTTTGTAACCTACCACAATCTAAAAATATAGCAATTAATATTGGAATCTATACAAGTGTAGAAGGGCAGATTTTTTTTATAGGCAAAATTTGAGTTATACGAGGAGTTGCTGACTAATTGAACTTGTTCCATCCAGAAAGAACTGTTTTTCAATAGACGCAGCAACTTTTCTGGGTAGATTAAAAATCTGCCCTTCTACACTTGTGGTAGGTTATAAACTCAGAAAACTACCGAACAAATACTTTATTTATGTCCTGCACTTCTCATTAAAAGATCATACATAATTGTAATCAAACTAATACAAGCGAGAAAATTTTCAAAATCATCAACAGGTTTGAATGAAGTTTTTTCATTTGTATACACTGACAGAGCATAGAAATGCAAATTTATGTAAGTAATGTAAAGTAATGAACATCTACCACAGTTTTCTAATTACAGCTATAGGAAAACTTTTTTTTCATTATTTTAATTTTCTTTGTATCTAAAATGGTAGATTTCAAAATAGTTGTGAATGACCAGTAAGTTTTAATTGAAAATATATAATTACATACAAACACAAGAATATACCTTTTTTATAAAAATTAAACAAAATCATAAATCTCCACCAAAAATACCCAGAAATCTCATCTCAATTTCACCCAAAATTATCCTCAAAGTGAATATGTACCTACAAAGCATTGAATAGTAAAAAGAGTTATTGTTAAATAATAGAATTCCATGGGAGGTCATCTTGACAACTCTTCTCTGAGACTATTTCAAATTTCTATGAATTGAGTCATTTTCGAAAATTAAACATTTTTTCATCATTACTAATGAAGGAATAACATGTGGAGAGGTGAAAAATTGGGATTGAGTACTTACCATTTTTCCAGATAAGTTTTACGTTCATTCTTGGAACACCAGACTTAGGACTGAAGTTAACAAGGGTACTCCCTAATTTCTCAGCGTCTTCAGAAAGAGATGAAACAGTGGAATGCAAATGTGTTGTAAATATCAAACTGACTCTGTCTTGGAGGAGTTTCTGGATGATTTCCAGCGAATATGGAGGATTTCCTGAGCTTGCATTGACAACAATGTCTTGAAGGTCGCCCCTAACAGACATAACCACCTGCTGGTTACTTATCGCTTCATTTAGCTTAGCAGGGGTGGGCACAATTCCTAGTGACAAAGATCCCTTTATGGTGAGGATTTGTTGTTTGAGATCAGCCAGTTGCTTCAGAATTTTCTCCTGTTTAGCCTCTAATTCTGCCATCCCTCCAATGTTATGGTTATTCTGGATTGGAAATCTTTAAATGAATTAGTAAATCCCAGCGTTATATCCTAATGTGTAAGAGGTTATTTACAGAAAAGCATTCGCATGATCAAAACATCGGAGTGTTAATATTTTCAAATCCCTAAATGAATCGAACAGTAGTGGGTGTCAGCAGATATTGATCAAAGTTTGAGTGAGGTTATGAGATATTAATCAGAAATAAAACAATCAGGAATAGATTAATTTTTGGTTTACATTTGTCCAAAAAACATTTCCATACCTTTACCATCTATAAATAAAACTTAGTCATTGCTGTAAATGATTTGAAATTTGATTTAGTCTCAATATAGGCCACGAGTTGTTTTTATCAAAAATGCTGTTCCAAGAATTTTCAAGATAACAGTTGATATTCCAATTTCAACATCTGCTCACATCTCTACCATGGCAGGGTCCAAATTTTTTGTTTTTATGTATTAAATGAAAGACAAAAAAATATGTCCTTGCAAAAGGTTTACTAAACATAGGATATAGGTAAAACGAAACTGAATAAAACCTTCAAAAACTGCTTAACCTGGTCGAAAATATCCAATTTTTTGTTCGACGCTGCAACGAGCTCTTTCCCATTTACCACTCCATCAACTCCTTTTGAGTGGATATTTTTCATCGCATACATACATTTCGGAATATCTACAGCCAAATCATGTTTGATGATCGTTTTCGTTCGATACATTTTCATTGGGCCGTTCATTCTTGCTAAATTTTTTTGGATTTCAATAAATTATAAATTATAGAAAATTTATTTCTGGCGATTGCTCTTCCCCCTCAACCTCAACTAGCTTAATTCCTCCTTCACTGGTCAATCGATGGCTGTGTCTAACAGCTTGCTGCACAAAATTTGACAGTTTTCCATGGTGAAATGTCAAATTTTTTGAAGAGGCTTTAAGCGCTGTAAGTTATTAGACGCGACCAATGATTCGATACAGCTGAGTCACTGTATGAAAGAAAGTAAAACCTCTTTACGGTTGCTGTACCAACCAGAACCAGAAATAGAAAGAAACTTCGAAGGTGGATCATCATGCATCCGAATTTCGGATGTTTCCTCCGAAATGTTGTCAAAATCGCAGAAAATCTTATCTACAGGTATGTAGAGGAAAGGTGCTGTGAAAAAAAGCCAATGATATTTCGTTCCCATATACGAAAGCTTTTTAATACTAAAATTGTTGACGTCAAGCGGATTCTTCACATCAATCTACGACTCCTTGAATAGGCAATTTCGATACGAATCGAAGGAGTTGCCTGCCATCGGATAACAAAAATTCGAAAAGAAGAAATTCCTGAGCCACTCGTCACGGAACGTATACGTTGTTGCTCGGCAGAGATCAATCGGATCTGTCGTAGCTTGAGGCTGGATTCAGACAGATCCGAAATCCGATCGTACGACGATCCGATAGCTTTCTGATTGTTCTAAATTTGAATTTAGACCAATCAGGAATCTATCGGATCGTCGTACGATCGAATTTCGGATCTGTCTGAATTCAGACTAAAACAACGTTTGCAACTGCGAGTGAGTCAAGAATATACCAGGGGCCCAGATCTGATTGGTCTCTGTCTAGCAACAACGAATACGAGCGTGTGGTTCAAGAATTGAGCCCCAGGGGCCAATTTTTGACCTCTTTCATTATATAGCTAATACGCTATCACTAAGGTAGCATGGATACGATTGATTGTACCCTAGCGATAGCATAATATACGTTATCACAAAAACAGCGTCAAAAATTGAGTCACCGAAACAGCCGGTTCCATAGGCCTTGCAAAACGCTAAGAGAGCTTGTGATAGATTGAAAACTGTCGAAAGAGTTTCGAATAAACCATTTTTGAGGTAGGGTGGTGTTTCCTTATACGCAATATCTTCATTATCATTTAATGTCATTGAAATAATACACAAATGAGTTGATAATATGTAACCCACCGAATTGAGCTGGCTAAATGCGCCATACGGAAGAATAAAATAATTGAGGATCGCAGCGCCACTTTGGCAAAAACTTCAACCAATTTGTACCTCGTTGACAATAATTCCCAGTAAAACATTGACATTATTTGAGAATTCAAAACGGTTAGCATCATCTCCAGAGATATATAGTTACCCTATCATATGGAAATATCATTCGAAGGGATGTTTACTACGGGTAGATGACACACTAGTGATTTCGTTCCAAGTTATGTCTTTACCCAAGTCTTTACCTAACAATGCATGGCAGTTTCCTACACTGGAGGGAAAAATATGTGCCAAGTTCGGTCTGTCAGTATGAAATGCTGAGAGAAAGATAATAGAGAGTTACTTACACATCGGAGTATACGGTATGCCACAAAATGACGCACGCATGTCAAACAGAATTTGTTAAGTTATCTTGTCATACGAACATCGATATATATAGTGCTAAGATATAACGTTTACATTCTGCAATCTCCAATGAAGCTTCAAAAACATGATATACGACATTGACCAAAAATTCCACTTGTTTCTGAATTGATTGCCATATTATGGTAATATTCAAGAAAATGTGTAATTCCAGGCAATCGCCGCGTCTAACAACTTACAACGTTTAAAGCCGCTACACAAAATTTTAGATTTCTATGATGAAATGTCAAATATTGTAAAGCGTCTTCATCACTGTATTCTGTTAGACGCAGCCAATGCTACGAGAAAAAAGTTCGAGAAATTTCTGACAGTGCTGCCATTGGATCCTTTTTGGCGCAGTATTTGAAAAATTAGACTTGTTACATTTGTGATGAGTATTGTGCATGCCGGTAACGATTTGAATATACTATGTATGAGTAGAATGTGCTGTTGATTGGATTGAATCAACTCGATTCGATTTAAAAAAAGTAAAGTTTCGAACCTACTTTACCTCCTGGCTACACCTTCAAATTTTGCACATGTCAATCTCTTTCACCTTTTTTTTTGGTCTTGACTAGTTGTTGCTATACGGTAGCTCATATAATTTTCTGTTATATATATATATATATATATATATATATATATATATATAAATCCCCCCCCCCCCCCCCCCCCCCCCCCCCCCCCCCCCCCCCCCCCCCCCCCCCCCCCCCCCCCCCCCCCCCCCCCCCCCGGCGGCCCGCGGGCCCCCCCCCCCCCCCCCCCCCCCCCCCGGGGGGGCCCCCCCGCCCGCCCCCCCCCCCCCCCCCCCCCCCCCCCCCGCCCCCCCCCCCCCCCCCCCCCCCCCCCCCCCCCCCCCCCCGGCCCCCCCCGGGCCCCCCCCCCCAAAGGGGCAAAAAAAATTTGAGTTATAGACCCCCCTTGACCTGATCCTGGATCCGCCATTGCTATTGAGGAATTCTTTTGGTAGAACTTGTGCAGAACCAGGAGTCAGTGTATTACCATCTTTTTTCTACACTACATATTAAAGGATGAAGATACAAGGTGCAGGGTTTTTATGCACCTTGATTTGATATCTATTAAAAATGCCAGATAGCTTTTCTCAAGTTCCCTATATTCAATTAAGGATAGAAAAATAGCTTTATTCAAACAATTGTGGTGTTTGGCTACCATACACAGAAAATCTAAAAAAATTCATTCATTTAAACTCTATGGTTCAATCTTGAGTCAGCCCGTGGGCAGACATATTCAAATTTATAGCTCCTGCATTATGATTTGAACATAATTTCTTCCCCTATTTTTGAATAGGATTAAAAAAAACACAAATAATAAATGAGCAAATAATCTGATATTGAATGCGATATTTCAGAAAATGCAGGTTTTAATATATCAGAACTGTGTTAGCAGAGTGCTGCAAGTATCCATGATGTTAATGACTGGTTGAGTCATATGCACACCCACGTGCTTATACCATCCACTTTTGTTCACACGAGAAGCATAAAATTTCGAGTATATCAGGCATATTTTATCAATTTGTCATGTTATAGTGACAATCCTCACATAGGTCTCGGTTATACAACACAACTCTATTTGATCTTCCATAGTCAAAGATGAATAAACAAAATAGGCTTAACGTTTCTCGTTCAAATAAATCTTCAAATTTGTTGAGCAGGACCAGGGTTGGTACGGTCAAGATCTGCAACAAAGACGATTTATTTGCAAAATAATATTTATTCATTCATTAGACAAACGGGCTAACACCCATACAAAAAAATATATAGATTTTTTTTTATTTGACCACTTTACATAATTTTTATGTGTGTAGCATGTCATAAGTGTTACTAGGTTACTTGTCACGATACAAATTAATCATAATATAACAAAACTTATTTACTACTGTTACATTGAGTAAAATTTTTGCATAGAATACATTAAAAACATTACGTGGGTTGTAATGGTAACATAAACATTATACATACATTTTAAAAGTTGCCTATACCGACAATATAAGTATATTTGTTAGACAGGGACGCAAGTCCGGCAATTAACGGGGTTGTACAACAACTTCTGATTCGTTGCAATTTTGTATTAATAACTTCAACAAGTTTGAGAAGTTTGGGAAGTTGGAGTGAGTATCATGTGTTCGTGGTTGAATGAGAGGAATTCCTCTATTGAGTAAAAGCAGTAAATGCTTTTTTATTGAAGTTTTGAATTGACTAAAATTTTATGATTTACACAAATACACTTGATTTTTCATTGTAGAATCAGCTTATAATTAGATATATACTCAATAATAATTCAAATACGAAAATCAAGTTGAACCGCATCAAATGCTGCTCCTTATAGCTCTTTTGAATGTTGTGAAGATCCACATATATCAATGTTACAATCATTTATTAGCCCCAAGGTTCTCGCAATAGGAGCATGTTGAGCATAATTTGTGGCATGATATTCTATATGAAACAGATTATGCCTTCTTAGTAACCTATTTGGAACACTGAAGTTAATGAGTTCGAGAAGTTCAAGACAAACAATAAAACCATTCGCAATGCATTCGAACAGAAATTTTCGTATAAGTTTTGAGAACGGAAGCGGAATTAGGTTCCGAAACGTTATCCGTAAGTATTTTCTTAACATATAAATATATATATATATATATATATATATATATATGTGAGATTAATTCAATTCATCATATATATATATATATATATATATATATATATATATATATATATATATATGTGAGATTAATTCAATTCATCATATATATATATATATATATATATATATATATATATATATATGCAGGTGTTCCACAAGGTTATTCAGTTCTAGCGCCTACTTTGTTTCTGCTTCATATAAATGATTTGCTGAAGAAAATATCTTGTTCAGTGCATAGTTTGCAAACGATAGTACTCTTCGTACTAGTTTCTCTTCCAGACTCATTATATCAGCACAAGAAACACATATGCTAGGAAAACCCATGCTTCTCAAAGAAAGCCTGTCTATCTTTATCTAATATTTAAAGCAACTATTCCTACAAACTCAAGTATCTCGATGCAAGGAATTACGATCATTAATAATCTCTCATGGAAAAACCATGTGAGATCAATCACTAAAGGTTCTTGCAAGAAGGTTGGATTTCTACTTTGTGCGAAGAAATACTTCACTTATGGTCAGTTTTTTAATGGTCTACTAGGTACAGGTAGAGCCTGTCAATATAGTTCTATGTATGGAGTTCGGCACCAAAATATTCATTGAAACTTTTTGATTTTATCCAGAGAAATGGAGTGATTGAAAGAGAATCAGAAAAGTGAAAGACTGGTGAAAGTTGTATGCTACCGTTTCTCAGCTAATTCCGCTCGAAATTCTTCCTTTCTATCAGCACAATACATTAGTTTGATAACAATTATTTCTTTTATCTTGTAAATTGTAATACTTATTGTTTTATCTAGTGGCTATATCTATCATCTAATTTTACATGACTGTGTGTGTGTGCATCCATGTACAAAGAGTGTATTTTTTTTTTATTTTGTTTTTATATTGACATGTTCTACACCTGAAAGGGTATTTCCAAAAGAACTAATAAAGGATCTATCTATCTATCTAATATACACATTCTATACCACCCTCTTAATCACTTTCCAACCGAATACATTTTAGAGTTTTGTAGTGAAAAATGCGTATAATTCGGTTGGAAAGTGATGAAGAAGGTGGTATAGAATGTGTATATTGTGCTGATAGAAAGAAGGAGGAATTTTGAGCGGAATTGGCTGAGAAACAAACATAGGCTTAAAACCCCGATTTCCTGTCTTTGGGGGGCCGTATCTCCGAAACGAGTTGAGAGCCCCAAAAATTTCATTTGAATTTTTCGTTCAGGAGGCCGAAATACGTAAGATCCGCCAGAAATTAACAGAATTTTACCGTTATTTTTATTATATTTACCGGTGTATGCTGTACATGTTGTAATCAAGTCGTTTTATGTGTTACTATTTATTCACAACCATGCTATGTCAATAAGAATTTTTTCTTGGGCGATAAAAAATATTTTGAATTGAATTTGAAAGGTAATTCAGTCTTGGTGATTCTTCGCTCAGAGACTTGCTTACTTCGTAGGAACATCGTAGAAGGGTCGGAGACTTGTCTCTCTCCTATATTTCTATATTTTCACGGTCGGAGCTCTTCTGAATTGTTAATCGTTCCACCCTTAGCAGTATCAACACTTATGTCGTAGATCATTCATATTTTGCAGTGTTTTGATGCCTAAACTTTCAATTCCTGTATAATTTTTTATTGCCACCTCTATTTTGAAAGTTCACTAGCTTTGTTTCAACAATTCAGTCAAACAGACAAAAAGGAATTTGCACCTATTTTAGTGTAGATGGCGTAACAAAAACGCTTCAAATCATTTTTATATACAGAGCAAACTATCCTATCTATAATAAACAATGATAATAATTATCTTAATTTCAATCAACTTCTGATACAGTTGAGAAAACAACAAGATTTAACTTCTTGAATGACTGCCTAAGCCTAATGCCCCAGACTGACGATTGAGTGTCAATTTTCCTCTAGCTGCCTGTTTAAAAGTGATTAATAAATTAAATATCTTCCAGTTCACTTTTCGATACCCTTCTCTACGCCGCTGGGTGGCTGGAAACTGTCTATTCAAGAAACACAAGGAATGCCTCACAGAAATTCTTACCTGGAATTTCATTAACTATAACCAGAGATTTACAATCAAGAAATAATGTACTTACTACCCTTATAGAAATAGAAAGGACTTTACCTGTTTATTTTATTTCAGGAAATAATTATTACCTGAATCAGAAATCCATGATGACTCTCCTCCTCATAAATTACCAATATTCTATGCAACAGATTATTTCAAGGAATTCATCTTTCGAAGAATTCATTCAGGCCTGTCTCAAACTACCTACCCAGTAGGTTTTGACTCGCACCTCTCAACTACTCAAAACAACTACTCCCCTGGCTGATACCACGAAGGGCGTTGCGTTATATCCGACCGGTGCCAGAGCAGGTTTCTCCATAGAAGAACACCCTGCATTTACTTTTGGCGATAAAAATGACGGAATTGATTTTCAATTATTGGGACGGGCACACTTGCAGACCGGTCGGATATAACGCAATGCCTTTCGTGGTATTAGCCAGGGTAGTCGTTGTTTTCTGACAGGAGCCAGCCAGTACCTACTGTGTAGGTACTTTGAGACTGGCCTGAACGAATTGTTCGAGAAATGATTTGAATTAACAGCAGTCTTCAAGTATGTCCGTCATCTACGTTGAATTTATTTTATCTCAAGGAATCACAGTTTGTGACCTTTATGTAATGATTATAACGAAATTCAAGACATGAAAAATAATTCTCAAAAATCTGAATCCGATCTTTTTTAGACAAAAATAATAATCATAATAGCACTTACTTGAGGAATGAACGAAGACAGATCAAAACATTTTTGAAAAGGCAATGGCCATCACGTGAGAGAATTATCAACTTTTGAAATATCTTTCTTTCATTTTTGAATTGTAATTTACCAGTGTATGTATATTAGGATTATTTCCTACTGAATAAAGATCATTTATTCATTCATTGATTCATCATCTTTTTTTAAAATCTGCCTTTTTACGCGCAGCAGAATAGTTGATGTGAAACCAAAAATTTTGAGGTTTTGAGTTCAACAATAAATTTGAAAGGGGCACTTTTTAAAGGCTGGCTTGCATCTATCAGACAAAATCAATCAATTAGAGGCACTGTTTCAAATGAAACAAGGTTACTTACAACTTGAAATAAATATTTGTATGACAAAGACTAAACTAAGATCATAGAA
Organism: Zygogramma bicolorata; assembly: GCA_032362365.1. NCBI lineage: Eukaryota > Metazoa > Arthropoda > Insecta > Coleoptera > Chrysomelidae > Zygogramma > Zygogramma bicolorata. The sequence continues at coordinate 48,873 of JAVJAQ010005843.1, forward strand.
ATACAAAACATGAATTGTAGAGTACTACACTTTGTCCACGACTATTGTATAAACCATATATTTTAAAAGAAATATCGGAAAGGAAATTGTTATACTTCACCAAATTCAAAATTTAAAACAGTCTGTTCAAATACCTTATAAATATTATTGATTTCGAAAAACCAACACAAATATAAAAAATATCAATAATGCATATGTTAATTTAAGAATTATGATATCCATTATCAAGTAGTTATTACCAAAAGGGTTATATATTAAAGATTATGGATATTTTCATAAATTTCATTAAGGAATTAAAATCATTGTAAGTGTGAGAGTCTCATGTTGCTATGAGTTTTTTGATGTATTATTATTTTTAATTCACTACTCACTGTCATATTTTAATGTATGATGCATATCTCAAAACTATTTCCGTAAACATTTCAATGAAGGAATCATTACAATTATCAATTCAAGTTTCCCTTCTGATACAGCATGCAAGAAAAATAAGGAGCACGATCGATAGTATAATACCTTCAACATTAGAAAAAAAGTTCTTCTGATAGTGCTCGTTAAACACAGTATAGGACAATTTTCATCGGTATGAAGTACTTCTACTGTTATGTAAGATTCACCATCTTCTACTAGAATTCTAGTAGAGAGAGTCTAGAGAAAAGTTCTCAAAGTTCTCCATCATTTCTATTGTACTAAGAACATTTGGATGATCACATAAATCAACTGTGCTATATCAATTATTCTATATAGGGGATTTATAGAACTGGAATTGCAAAATATACCATTTGATATTTAGAATAAGAATAAACTTATATCTATCTTACCTTTGCACTTATAATCTCAAGAAATATGACTTCTGCCTCTTGTTTTTCATCTTATCCTTGTAGGCCTTTTTTTTCTGAAAATCATAAATATTCAGTGAATTTATAAGAGAGAAATAATTCAGTAAAACCCACTGAAAAGTAGGCAGGTGAACAGGATAGATAACAAGAGAATGTATGAAGAAAAAAACAATCATATGACAAAGAAAAGTCATCAGGAGGACATTTAATAGTTCCACCTTCCTTTTCATTAGTTATTTGACAGTCGTTCTCAAAAATTGATAAGTGTGGTGTCATGCAGGTGATTTTTCGAGATTTTGTGGTAAGTACATGATCTTACATCTAGAAAAAGCGTTCAAATTATCAGGAAACAATAGGGCATGAAGTGAAATTGATAAATCAGTCAAAAACTAGTTTACCTGATCTAAAATATACAATTTTTGTTCGATGCTGCAACGTGATCGGCAAACGGTCTACCATTTCAGCACTTCTTGGGTGGATATTTTTCATGATATAACACCGGTAGTGGTTCTTCTTGAATATCGTGTGTTGCAGTATTTTTCGTTCTACAATTTTTCCATCAGCCACATAAATTTTAGCTTCTTCATTTAAGCATTCAATTCTTACTTTTTCAATACTTTCAAATTTTTTATCCCTTGACAGAATTTACTTCATTCAGTAATCAGTAATGGAGTCGTTTCATTGGCGTCCGTAAATAGGGGAATTATTGTCCTGATATATTGATCAAATTCATTATAATCCTTCAAATTCTCTTCAAAATCTGTCTATTATATTTTTGGAATTTTAGCTATAGATTTTCTGCAAAAATTAGTAAAAATTCCCACTTATATGGATATGTGGTTATTGATTTTTTGACCCTATTGATTTTTACCTCCCCGCCACTGTCTATGAATGACGCAAATGAAATGAAGTTTAGGTGGCCATATTGAATTTCTGATAAATGTCGAGCGCTTGCGTCGAGTGTGCGCAATGCGTATTATTGTCTGTTTCTCTTTCCGTGGCAAACCGGAAATAAGTGTAAATTTAAAAAAATACGAAATATATGTAACTAATTGTGAGCATAAAATGATGTTAAATGAATATTCGTAATTTTTACGTAACTCAGATATCAAAAAATAACTATTCCGAATGAAAATCGTAAATATGCACTCCTGACTACGACAGCGACATCTTCAATTTATGATAGAAGTCATTGCAAGAATAGCTCGAGTCTGGCGTCAAGTCGATATATGAGAATTTATTTATTGTGTTAAATCAAAGTGTGTGCGGTATCTCTGAAAATTATTAATTTTTGAAGAACTGTGTGAAATTGAGCGGTTTCATCTATTCGTTAATTGAAAGTGTACTCTGGAAAAATATATTTGCAAGTTGTCATGGCGGCTTGATAATCGACCAATAGGAGAGCTTGGAGCATCGGTTGTTAGGTGTTCTTTTTCGCTTTGGGATACGCGTCATTCAACTATTTTGTGCATATTTTTAGTGAAAATAGTGATTTTCCTCCATTTGATGGCAAAAGATGATGGACATTAAGGAAGAAAAAACAAATACAACTTAATAATCGCAATCCATTCCCGTAAAATGTGTTTTCTGTTGTTTGTCACGTGACCTACCCGATTATTATGGCGAAAAGAGCGGACAACGACCATGAGCCGTTTTAAGTAAAATTTTGACATTCGTATTGTATACAAGTTTGTTTTCATAATCTACCACGTGCATTTTAACTAGTGATTGACAGTTGACCAAGACCATGTCAACAAGAGGTATGAAAAAGAGGGGGCGTCCCCCCAAGGTTCAGGTTGCAGAAAGAACTAAGAAATTTCAGTATCATCTTCTCAAGAAACCAAAGTATTTATTGAATTATAAAGCCTCAGATTCACAATCGAGCACGCCAACAGCTTCCAGAGCTTCTTCCCCACATGAAAGTGAGTCTAGTAGACGAAGTAGTACTAGAATAAGAGGAAAAGATGGGCATAGAGCTGGTCGAAAGTCTGGTTATGCAGGTTCCGCTTACCAGCGCAGAGGTTATAACACCCAGAATGATTATCATGACTCTGAATACCACTACGGATCAGATTTTGGAGATGATTCCAGTGACAACAAAAGTGATGTGGAAGATGAATTGGGATTGTCAGAAAGTGAATCAGAGGGTTCGGTAGGAGCTCCAAGCAGTGATAGCGACTTCTCTCTGAGTAGTTTCAGTACAATGAGTGGCACTCCTCGAAAAGCAATCAATTTAAACAGAGCACCCACACCTGACCCACCGTTATGGCTACAAAATCGAGAAATTCCTCCATTACTGTTACCCAAATCATCTGACGATCTATTGGCACCCAAAGAAAAAATTATGGAAGTTACTAGTATTTATGAAGTATTGAGACACTTTAGAAACCTTGTTAGATTATCACCTTTCAGACTGGAAGATTTTTGTGCCACTATAATGTGTGAAGATCAGAGTAGTTTATTGGCAGAGATTCATATTATGCTGCTGAAAGCCTTGCTGAGAGAAGAAGACTCACAACAAACACATTTTGGACCTCTTGACCAAAAAGACAGCATCAATATATCCTTGTATGTTATTGACTACATAACCTATCCAGAAGTCTTGAGAGCATATGTTGAAAGTGACAAAACTTTTGATCAACAAGTACTGGAAATCCTGTCTACCACTGATTATCCATTTTCCACTCTCGAAGACAGAATCAAAGTTCTCCAGTTTCTTACAGATCAATTCCTCACTACAAATCCTGTTCGAGAAGATTTGCTGAGTGAAGGTATACATATGTTTTTTTTGAATATGGTGAAATTTATGTCAATGTCGATAAGTTGAATATTTGTTGATTCTATTGAGTATTCTTTTTTCTCAATACCAATATTTTTAATTCATTGTTATTTTTTGCACACATTTATTTATTGGGGTGGATAAATGTTATTATTATCATTATTTTTGCATTTATACGTGTGAATTGCATAGTTCTCTACATGGGACTACTAGGTGATAAGTTTTTTTTAAATACACCAGAGTTTCATGTTCTGATATCAGTGTTAGCTTAGTAGGCATTTCAGGTTGCATATCAGTGCCAATAGCAGGGGAAAAAAATATGAGTTTGCACAAGTTAGCTAAAAATGATACAGATCTTATCTTCAAAGGGATAGGGAGGTTCCGAGAAGCAAAGTATTCAATTTTTATTACTTGACATACCTCTGCGTCTTGGTAATTGTCGAGGTGATTGTAGTTGTGAGAAGATCACATTTTAAACTTCAGACCTCAACTTAAGCTCTTTTTTTTGTAACCTGTAAGTATCAGTAGTATGATGCAAAGTCTGCCGAAATTAATTTAATGGGCATTCATCTTTATATCAAGTACATTAACAATTCAAATATGATCTAATTCCTATGAAGTTAGTAATAGAAAAGTTGCTTACTCAGTTTATTTCACAAGGAAATGTTTTTGGGTCACTCACTTTGTAGTTGTGTTGTAATATCTTGTTTTTAGATAAAATCAGAAATTCAAGATTCAGCATATTCACAAATATTATTAGTGTTCTAATGGATAGGCACATGGAATATTTTTATTTTATGAAGCAATAACATTTCTTTTCAATTTGTCTCGAGTGGAATTGTAAAGGTGTTTAGAAATTAGTTATTTGTTCAATTACCACCCGAACGAATTAACGAGAATTTGGTGTTATCAAATAATAAAATAACATATTTTTCAAAATTTCTTCAATAAACCAAATGCTGCTTCATTTTCTAATGATTTATGTTTTATTGACTAAATTCAACAGTCTCTAATAAAGTCATACCTTTTCTGCTCTAACATCAAACAAAAAAAAATCAACAGGAAAAAAATTTCTTTCCTACATTTTTTTTGGGAGATTCTTCGATTTTACCATTCAATAATATAAAAGACCACACATGATCAATCAATCAATCAAAAATATACTTTATTGTCGAAGATATAATCTTATTGACAAAGCATTAATAGCAAATATGTAGATATAAATATACGGTCACAAGCGTAAAACTTTTAGTTTTGAGTTTAGGTAACAAAACTTGGTATATTATGCATAATAGCACGACTAAAAGATAATAAAATACACGAACTTGAACGAAATGAGTAAATAGGTACACGAATAAGAAACAAATTACATAAAATTCAAATACACGAAATCGCATTGTCAGTATTCATAAAAAATTGAAACAATATATAAAAAAAAAAAACATACAAACACCAAGATTAAAATCAAAGTCAGGATACCACCATTCAACATCACTTGGGACAATTAAAAGACTAGAGTACGTCATTGTAATACTCCCGCAGGTTATAGTAAGCCTTCTGTAAAAGTGCTTCTTTCACTTTTTTTTTGAAATTTTTTAGAGATGGTGTATTTCTGTAGGCTACTGGTAGATGATTATATATTTTTTTGCCTTCGTATATGATTGAGTTTCTAGTTAGGCTAGATTTTGGTATAGGTAAAGGAATACATTTTTTCTTTCTTGTCTCATATTTTCTAATTTCAGTCAGGTTTGAAGTTATAGCGTATTTCTTATGTATCAGGCATACAGTGTCCAGTAAGTAAAGACAAAATAGAGTTAAAATTTTTTGATTAATGAATAGAGGTTTGCAGTGGTCACGAAACTGAGCTTTACACAGATATCGAATTGCTCTTTTTTGTAAAACAACATCTCTTCGAATAGTAAAGGTTTCTTCAAATTCTATTACAAATGTAGGTACCTACAGATGCTATTTGAAATATTGTTTTTCTTAGAAAATTTTGGAATTGTAAAGTATTTTTCTTGGTATTTCCCTTTTTACTTTCAACATCGATTGTTTTAGTGCCGATGCACTATGATGACCATTGCCGTGTTTGCCATAAATTGGGAGATTTGCTATGCTGCGAAACTTGCCCAGCCGTCTACCATTTGGAATGTGTGGATCCCCCCTTAGTTAATGTACCGGAAGAAGATTGGCAGTGTGGTATCTGTCGCTCACACAAGGTGTCAGGCGTGGTGGACTGCGTTCTGGATTTGGAAAAACAAGGGCAGCTATCAAGACAAGAACCGTTGGGGTACGATCGACATGGCAGGAAATATTATTTTCTTTGCCGGAGGATTTTTGTGTGAGTACCATTGATTTTCAACATTAAAGTTTTTCAAGTGATGGTGAAGCAAATTCTCTCACCAGATACTTCAAATTTTGATGTGAGTTTGTAATTACAGTGAAGAAAACATTCAATAAAATGAAAATGTTGCTGTACTATTGATTGCTTTTCATGAATTCTCTCTATTTCATCAATATGAAAGCAATAAATTATATGGATGATCTTTTATTGTATACCATTCTCATGATTGCAATTGCTTTTCTTATTTTATATAATAGGTAGTTGGTGATGTTGTTAGTGATTTGCCCACCCTTCATGTATTTTGTATTTCAGAAACTTTTTCTGAGAGTTATTTTGATTATTCCTGATTGTATGTTGTAAAATAAATGGAACATCAGCAATCACCTTGTGAAAGTTGGCTGAATTTTACTCTCCATAAGTACCTGAACATCTAATCTATACAGATTTTTTAAAGATAGAATACAAATATTTCATTTGATTTGAGAAGTTTGAGAATTAGTTCTGAAATGGGGCAGATTTGGGACATTGTTTAACCAATAAAATGCCACTGTTGATTGCCTTATTATAAATATTGATATGGATCATTTTCTGTAAACTCATCTCCATTGTGAAAATATGAAATATTTTCTTTTTATGAATGATATTCATATAACCTCCAAAAAGATTCTCAAAAGCTGCCTCATTTGCCAGCAGTTCATAGTATTTTTTTATTTATTTATTTTTCTTTTGATTTTATTTCAATTAGTGATTGTGAACAATTTGTATTTTGACTCGAACTTTTTTCCTCCAAACATTTTGCTCTATTTCATACTTTCTTTAATGGAAACCTACATAAAATACTCGTCTGGCCAGAAGATGTTTTTATAATATTTTATTGCTTATTCAACAACTACATAAACGTGTATAAACGATGAAATTGGAAGCTTTGCTGTAAAAATTGAAACTTTGTAGAGATCAATAATTACCCTAACACCAAACTCATAATATTTGCATTGATTTAAAAAATATGCAGTACTGTGTTTGGCGTGTATCCATCTACGACTATTGAACATATGCAATATGGGATTCAAAAACCTTTTGTCGGGTAGTACTTTTTTGGATCTATGACGTTAGCGGAGGTTTAAACACTTCCTATATTCCCGTGCGAAGGAAATGAGCTCAATAATAACGTTATTTGTATTAATTGTATTCCTCACTGAGCTGTATTTGTTTCGAATGGGAAAGCCATTCCAGTTATGATGTTGATGTAAGGTCCATGGTTTCACATTGAAATTGAGAAGGTTAAAAGAATTTTGTATCGAGAAGATGAGCTTCTGAAGGTGGATGACAGTATTTTCCGGTCGAAATATTGTATGTAGGGCCAGTATTTATCAAAAATATGAAATGTTAATGCTAAAACGACAGAGTCAAAGTTAAGACAAATAAAAAAATATGTGAATATTTGAATAGTAGAATGTTGAAATTTGCTTGTATGAAAAATAAGTAGCTTTGTCTTTATTGATATCAAACTTTGGTCCAAAAAAACACATGATAGCTAGGATGGAATTCAAATTTACTAAAAAAACAAACCACGAAATCGAAATTCAGTTATCTCTTGAATTCTTTTGATTGTGTTATTGTAAACATGAGATTCATGCCACTGGCTAACTTTTTCCCTCATTTTTGTTTCTGTGTGGTTAACATTCTTACTCTTTTTCAATATATATTTGAACAGTCGCTACATTTCTGGTAGCATATAGCAATAACGAAGGTCTGGCGGTAGCTGGCTATTAACCTACTACTTTCGTCTGTCGTGCTAACCAAACTCGTACCGTTAACGTTCGTAATTTATACTTTTTACCGCTCAGCGAAAGCCAGGACGGCGAAGTTCACTACTACTCCACGGTCCTCCAGTTCGAGGAACTGCTCAAACAACTGGACTCCAAGGATATGGAATCCGGCCTCTACAGAGAACTCCAAGAATACAAGGAAGAAATTTCAAGACAGATGGAACTGACGGAAAAACTGACGAATCAATATAAGGGCAACAAAAAAACGTACTTGGACGCCGAAAACGCTCTCATCATCAAAACCAACAAGGAACTCGAAGAGAAGCAAGAGGAAGAACGCAAAGAAAAGGAGAGACAGAACGCCGAAGATATGGTCGCGAAAATGCACGAAGAGTTGCCGGAAGTTACCGACGAGGTGCCGATGGCTGTCGAAACGACCGAAGTGGTGACGACGACGATAGAGTCGCCCATGGAGGTCAACCATACGGAAACTGTTCCCGCCCCCTCCAAGGCGCCTGAGAAGGACCCGCAGACGGACGAGGAGGATGCCGAGAAGAACAAGGAGGTCGTGACGAGATCCAAGACTGGTGCGCTCACTCCCAGGACGTTCAACATGGACGACTTGAGGCGGAAGAGCCTGGGAATTTTGAACAAGGACGAAAACGAACGCGACGAATCGCGAATGACCCGACTGAAGTCCAGTCAGATGGCCAGCGGTACTTACTTGTTCAAGCTGGGCATGGAGAATTCCTTCAAGCTGTACGTGAACCAGTTCACGACCAACGTGATAGCGCTCAACAAGCCGCAGAGGAACGAGGAGCGGGATAAGAAGCGACACCTGTCGCACAAGTTCTCGTTAACTCCAGCCTCGGAGTTCAAGTGGGTCGGCGCTGTGAGCGGTTCGAGGACGCTCGTGATGAATACCTTGCGGCACACCATCCTGCAGCTGGAGCAGCAAGTGCCGTCCCCGTTCATGCACCCCAACTGGCACCTGCTGCGCAAGCACTGGCTGACGATAGTCGGCAATTGTCAGCAGCCGAAAGACTTCGCCAGGGTGTTGGTGGTGCTCCAGGCTTGCATCAAACCGGTGGTTTTCGCCACGGTGTGGCACGAACAGCTCGGCCACACGCGTTTGTCTAGGATCACGGCCACCGAAAGAGAGGAACGCAAGAAGATCGAGAAGCGCGAGAAAAAAGACCGCGAGGAGGAAGAAGAACGGAACCGGATGATCATCAGCGGTTACGTCAAGTACACGATGAGCTTCAAGCACCAGCTGTGGAAACAGAAGGGCGAGGAGTACAGGATACACGGCAGATGGGGGTGGTTGTGGATTCGCATCCCCAGGAACTTCCAGCACGTCGATGCGAGGGAGATGGGTCTCGCGGCAGCCCCGCAGAAGATGATGGTGCAGATCAAAGACGCCGGCGGGAATAAGGTGTTGGGTCTAGATTCGCACGCGTACGAGTTTTTGACCAGTAAGGTGAAGGATGGTAAAGTTGCTGAGGATGCCGAAGATGTACCGGCGTCTTTGAGGAATATCGAGATCGTCTCTCCTGCTACTCACTTTGAGGAAATCAATGTTAGTAAAGCTTTGTTGACTCCAGGTCGCCTGTTATACCCGAAGGTCGCCAAGAAATGCAAGCTGGACGCTCTGCTGTCCAGGCGCGTTCAGCTGAAGATACTAGAAGAGAGGAAGATTTCTCTAGCCAAGACCGAAGATGTTTCGAAAGACGACGAAGTGATCGACGTGGAAACCGAAGACGAAGCCAACGGTGAAGGTCTGGACAAACAGCTCAACAACATGATGACCGGCAAGGTCACGCTGCCCAACAACGTCCAGGTCGCTCCGAACCGTGAAGTCCTCAACACGATCGCCAAAAAGATACACGCTCTGCGCACCCAGTACACTTCGATAGCGAGGCTGGCGAAGGATTTTCAATGCTACGGCAAAGGCTGTAATTCCGGATCGGGCAACAGCATCGAGAACACGTGCTACTCTCCGTTGTGCATGCAGAGGGTGAAGGTGAGGAAGGATCTGCTCGGTCTGTTGCGCAAAGCAAACCTCGCCACCAACTCCGCCGTGAAGCTACCGGCCGTTCAAGTTGTCAACGCGGCGGTCAAGAAACCGACCTCGATATTGGAACAGACTTTGAAGTCTTCTCAGCAGCAGAGCGTCGGCAAAGACAAAGAACCTGTCGTCGTGCCGACGAAGGAGAGCATCTGCAAGGACTTGGCGAATGCCGTGTTGGTCGCCACTAAGGTCGAGGAGGAAAGTGACGCTTTCGTGCCGGTGAAGGAGCCAGAAGTGAAGTTGGAGTTGAAGGAAGAGTCCAAAGACGTCAAAGTCGAGGACGAGGCTGACATGCCACCGAAGAAGAAGCCTAAAACAGAACCGTGCAGCGAGGTAGACTTCAAGTCGATGTCTGCCGACGATATAAAGGAGATGATCCTCGGTGGTGGAACTCCGCAGAAGAAGGAAGTCACTAGCACCTTCACTACCACCACCGCTGTCACCACTAGTACCACCGCTGTCACCACTAATGCCGTCGACGGCGAAGACGTCATAGATACCGTGACGGTGTGTTCTTCGGTAAACGGTACCGGCATAAAGACACTCAACGCCGTGTATAGCGCGCAACAAAACCGCAGATTCTGTGCTTACAAGCTCGGCGTGAAACGCGAGGAAAAAACCTTCAAAGCCGAGCACGCCGAAGACGGTACCGAGCGAGTGTACTCGACGACGTCCACGGAGGGGAAGGTCATCCTGAAGAGGCTGCCCACCACGTTGGACGCGAAGCGCAAGCGCAGACAAGTCGTCAAGTACCCGGCTTGCTCGACGTTCCGCGCGCGCAACAATCGCTCTTCTCTATTGGTGTTGCCTCGCCACGAGACCAGGAAGTTGGCCAGGATGGCCGGCAGGATCCACGTGTTCGGCTTCCACCACTTGGCGAAGGCGAACAACGGCGTGTGGCCGTACCCGTGCTCGAGGCCGTTGTTCAAGACGTGCTGGATATACAGGACGGTGAACTTGAAGTCGTTGGCGAACGCGGCGCTCCAGCTGAAGATCCTGTGGGCTTGCCTGAGGTGGGACGACATGCAGACGAAACCTCCGAACGCGGACGGCAAGCATCAGATCACGACGGAGACGGAGATTTTGTCGTTGGAGTTGCTGAAGCACCGGCACGTCGGCCAGTTTATGGAGAGGACGCAGTACCTCAGGCGGAAGGTCGTCATACCTTTGGAGTTGCCGAAGACTGTCAGAGGTGAGTTGTGTTTTTGTTGATGTTGTTCGTGCCTGTTGTTGTTGTTGTCAAAAAAGTTAATATTTTTTGTTGCTATGGATGCGTAAGAAACACCTTTTTTACAATGAAAAATTATATTTGAAGTGCTTTTAGACTGATGAAATGAAGTAATCAAATCCAAACCAAAAGGTGGAAATATTTTTTTTGATCAAAGAAAATAATGTGACAAATAATAATGACAACAGAGTTAATAACATAGACAACGGAAGTCCGAACCATTACCATTCAACTTTCAAGAGATCAAAACTTTTATGCTTGATGACCTTCATGAAATAACATCATGGCTGATGTGTCATAAACTAACATTGAGAAAAACGTGTTCATCTCAACAAAATCACCTCCATTTATTCGAAAGATCCTATTAAATTCCATAATGGAAACATCGTGCTCTTTGTTAGTGAAATTATAGGAATTTTGATGATGAAAATTTAGTTAGAAACAAGCTTGTTGAACTATTGAGATAACAAAGTACTTTAGTTATTGGTTTTTCATAATACGAAATATGTTGCCTTTGTTTTGTCTGCAGCAATTTATTTCTCTTCAATATATTCAAAACTTCAATACTTTCGATTTGGGGGCTTAAAACTTTGTAAACTAAAATCATTGAGTTTTATATAACTTGATCAAAATGAACCACACTTAACATGCCTTTCTCTTCCCTGTTCTTTTGCTGGTCTCTCTCTTCTTGGCCCGCGCGCCAGGGCTGAACCAGCAGGGAAAATTTCATTACTAAAATAGTTTGAAGAAACATTCCTTACCATCATTTTTTGTTGTTGTCATAAAAAGATCGGATTTCATTAGGTACACATTTCTGTGATTTCTGAGATTTCTATTTTTTATTATATTTCTATTCAACTTTTTTTTTGACATCAGTTCAACTTTCCCTACTATAAGCATGACTGTGTATATGCCTCTTAGGAAATGAATTGTTGTTAATATTACCATCTCAAGATTTAGTAACTGTATTTTGCGAGATCGGTAAGATTGAAATGAAATTATCTTGGCAGGGTGACTTTTTTGTAGCTATATCAGGGTTAAAGTTTAGATACAGAAGAGACTGAAATTAAAATTCAAAAATAATAAAAATATTTCAATGTACAGACCACTTTGCCGCGCTTGTGATTTTAATTATTTCGTATAACCATTTCCGATGTTTTGCATTTCCGATCCGTTTTCAGAGGTTACTTCGATCAGAAGCGGTCTGAGGAAGAGAAAAAGGCCGGAGTCGCCTCAGAACATGGATCCTCAAGTCTCCGAAGAATGGGTAGACGAAGATAAATTAGAACTGTGGGAGATCAAGCAGTATGGCGAAAAGTAAGTTTTCCTTTCGTTTTTCGATGCGTGTTTTGAACTTATTTCTTTGAACGAGGCTCATTGTTTGGTTTTTGACACAGGATTTTGTTCTCTGCAGACAGATCTACAAGATGAAAAAAAACTTCAAGAAATTTCTGCAGTTGAAAATTTTAAATTCCTTGAGGCGTTTCTATAAAACAACAATGAATATCTTATTCATTTGACTTGTGCAAATAGATGTGTACAGCACCCTGTTTCGAATTGAACTTTTACAAGATATGAAATAATGAAATTACCGAATAATCCATGAAAATTACATAAATTTTGATTGAGATGTTACCTGCTTTTTGGTGTTTTTTTTTTTTCGAAGGGAGAATATTTTGATAATTCGTTGAAGAGTATTAGGGATTAATTCAGTATCTAATATTTCTTGTCTAATTTTCAGATTTTTACAATAGTTGGTTCTTGAATAGCATGCATGCTACTCAGGGGTCTTGTAATTGAATTTTGAGTCAGATATATCTTTCAAAGAAATCACGCCTCGCTGTCAAATTCCATAACCTGTCCCCCTTTCCTCCCTCCTTTACGTCATTGGAAAATTATAAACTATAGGGAAGCGAAACCATAACTAGAGACTCATCTGTTCATGATATAGTATCATTAGATGCTCTGACAGGTCTGACAAAATTAACAAAACGTAATCATCGGAAGACTCACATATTGTTTATCGCTAACGTTTTTTCGATTCGAGGTATCAATTAAATTATCATTTCATCTACGGCATCGGTTTGAAAAATAGTTTTGGAATAGGTTTGGAACAAAACATCAGAACAATCGGTATACAAATACTATTGGTCGTTGGGATCGCTTCATATGTTCAATGGTACGTCTTTTCATCAATAATAGAAATATTCACAAATCAATTATGAAACCATTCAAATCTTTACTTGACAAAAAAATTAAAAAAAAAATTATATAAATCCTGAAATCTTGTAGACATTTGATCATTTAAATAAGTCGAAAAACATTCCAATCTCTTTTATGTCCTCTTTTCTGCTAGCCTAGCCATAATAAACCCACTAGACTCTAGACAATACCATTTAAAAACTCTGTCATTGGAAAAAACGATTATGTTCAATGTTTCAAAGTACGTAGGTCCATCTATAAATGTTTTCGAAACAAATGGCATATAAGTAATGTTTGAATGTCATTATTTTGTGGTGGATGAATTCTTTATTAGTTTTTTTGGGTTCTCGACCTACCACAATCTGAAAAAATAGGAATTAATGTTGGAATCTATTCTTAGTAATTCTGAATGGATCACATTCTATTAGTCAGCAACTTCTTATATAACTCAAATTTGTCCGTCAGAAAAATACAAGAACTAATTTTTTATTAAAATACTTATCTTTAAAGATTCGGCAACCAAATCCGCTTCCGTCAAATCTCAAATGTTCGTCATTTACGCAAATGAACCTTGAAGAGAATATCTGGGAACGAGGGTTGATAGGCAAATTTAATAACAATAATAATAACAGTTATTTATTCCCAAGAAACTACAGTTTATAATAGGGAATATTTATATAATACATTTATTAAAAAGCTCAATCAGAATTGTTTATTACTCGAAAATTTGAGATAAACGAAAAGTTGATGACTAATTGAACATGTTCCATACAGAAGGAACTGTTTTTTTTTTTAGAAATATACCTGTCTACAACTTGTATAGATTCCGATATTCATTATTTTTTCAGATTGTGGTAGGTTAATAATACAAAAACGGACTGCAAAGAAAGATGGCATAGTTCAAACGAACATCTACCACAAATTGACAACAAAAATATAAATGTGTAGGTAGTTGCGCCAATTTTTTTCAACGAACCCAGCAGTAAAGCATTCAAACTATCACAGATCATTTACTAACATCGAGTCGAGAAGAAGAGATGAATCAATTTGATGACATGGACATGGACCTTATGTCCACTCCAGTTGCCGAAAGTGGCTTGTTATTTATTAGCTTCCGTTAAACACCCCAGTTCCGCGACTCTCGACGAAATTCACCTGACAAAGACGTTTCGTTCGACCCCCTCCTTTACCGCCCTTTCCGCACCCCGATCACTAACCGCTTGTGCATCCTTTTGTGATTTTATCTCGCAGGGTGGAAAAGGCTAATCAGCAAGTTATAACTAGGAGCCGCACCGGCAACCTGCCGCCCGCCAAGCCGGCCGTCGTCGGGGCGGTCGAAACGTCGTCTTCCGCCTCGGACATGAAGGCGGCCGTGTCGGGCAAGGCGACAGCCGAAGAGATCAAGGAGAAGATGGAGCAGCAGCTGAGGCTGCAGCGGGCCGCGCATCAGCAGAAAAGGGCGGCGCTCGAAGTGAAGAACATCAGCGTGAAGAGCGGCCCTCTGTTGGAGATGATCGGCGGCAGTACGGCGCAAGGTGAGCTGCCATTTTGTTTTGTTATTTTGTCGTCGTCGTGTTGCTATTATGTCGCGGTGGACAGGGACGTTGTCGGGTTCGATTTTGAGAAATATAGATGCTCAAAAGCGGGGGCCCTAGTGTTGGTCCTTGCGGAACTCCCGATGGTTGAAAAATGAATTGAAAGTTATTTGAGTGAGATATTCAAATGACTCCAGAAAAAATTGATCTAACACTGATACAGATTAATAAATAATTGAACTGGTGATATTATCGAAAAATTAAAAGCTAATTCGTCCAGTATATGCATTTTTAGTTTCATTTGATTTGACTTCAAGAATTGCAGTCTTTGATACAATTATTATCCAATCTATTATTATTGATCTCTGAAAATTCTTTCACTCCTCAATTATGATCTCGGCCTGTATTTTAGTAAATTTTTCAGTTCCAGTGGTATGAAAATACAAATTTATTCACAACTCCTTCTGGAAAAATTAGTATTTCTGTTGAGAATGCGAAGTTTTGAGGCATTTTTCTATGTTTTCCAACGTTTTTGGTTTAATACTGTTTATCGGTAACATATTCAACACATTTGCCTTGCATATAGTTGTATATGACAACTTTAACAATGATTAAATGAAACGTTTTATTCAAAGCTGCTACTACTAGTGCTACAGTAACAACTTCAAAACCAGCAACAACTGCTGCACCGTCGCCGCCCATACAACCCAAAGGTAGGCCTGTAACGTTTTACAACGGCCTCGATTGTATGTACATTTTTGTCCAATTATTGTGAGCTGTCTCCATTTTTGCATGGTGGATATGAATGTTCATTTCGTTAATTTTTTTTTTAGATTCAATAGGTTCATGTGCCTAAGAGTAATTGTGCAATTTTGTTCAAAAAGAAATGCATTTTTCTCATTCCTACATACAGTGTGTGTCACAAAGAACTTCCGTTGTAACCGAGGTGAAAAAATTACTTCAACTGCAACTATCATTTCGCTATTCTGTATTTATGCACAACTTCAAATGTTTATCATTTTTACCGTCTCTATGCACCATAGATCTAAGCGGTTACCTTATTTTTTTTTTGGGTAAATCGTACAAGAAATGGTGCAATATCAAATACAAACTAGAGTGAAAGGCTGATTCGTTTTTCGTCAGTGTTTCTCATTCATTTGTGACACCAATTTTCCTCCAAGTTATAGAGCGAGAGTTGCATGAAAAATCATTAATAAGTTACACAGAAGATTTATACCAAAGAAATAATAATAACATTTATTCATCCCAAGAAACATTTACAGTTTATAAATATAAATGTCCCATATTGTAGTAGAATACTGAATCAACATTCTATCAATTCAAAATGGAGAATTAAACTGCAGCGCTTTTTTTTAAATTAAAGATTTCATTTGCTATAATGGTGGTAAATTGTTCAATCATTCAACAGTAGTAAATATTCTTCTAATAATTTTTTGAGGGGGTAAAAATGTGCTAAAATCAATTTTTTGGGTTTTCCCCTGGAAATGAATGAAGAAAAAACTTCGAATTCTTATAATATCTGTTTCTAAGCAAATCGGTAAATTTGAGGCTTTTTCTTCTCTCATTTCCAGGGAAGAGAAAACCAAAAAAATGGATTTCAGGACATTAAAATTGTTTTCATTCAGAGACATGCTTATTCCTGTAAGGATCCACCAAAATGATGATGTTCTTGAATATCAACACCGATTGCTATTTGCCTAGATTCCATGTTAGGTTATGATGAATAAATGTGCAACTGCATTTTGGTTCACGTTCTGGAAGTAGTCGATTTTATTCAAGAAAAACTTGATAAGGGCAATTACGTAGTAGCTATCTTCATGGACCTCAGAAAGGCATTTGATTCAGTTGATCATACCATACTTCTCCAAAACATTCAGTTTATGGGGATGAGAGGAATTGTAAATGATCTTTTAAAATCTTATTTAGTCAATAGAACAATAAGTACATGTACAAATAATATTGAAACTGAAAGATTACTCATTAATAAGGGAGTTCCCCAAGGTTCAGTTTTAGGCCCAATTTTATACCTACTGTATATACAAAATATTTCACAAATCAATTTATCTTGTAATTACACCGTATATGCAGTTGATACAGTATTTTTGTATGCTGATAAAAACCCTTTAGCTCTAGAAGATATTATCAATGAAGACTTAAAGAAAATTGAGGACTGGCTTTACGCCAATCTCCTTTCTGTTAACCCCAAAAAGACAAAATTCATGATTTTTCAACAAAAAAATAAACAAAATATTAAGTTAAATATCAAAATAAAGAATGAACGACTTGAACAAAAAACTGAAATGAAGTATCTTGGCATTTGGATTGATGATAGATTGAAATGGGATAAACATATTGACTACCTCGTTGAAAAAATTTCTCCTATTATTGGAGCATTACGAAGATGTCCCAAATTAAATTATAAAATAGCCAATATGTTTCTTTACTCGCATATTCTCAGTCGGATCAAATATCTCATAAATATATGGGGTTCATGTTCAAAGAACAACTTCAATAAAATATCTGCTTTATATAGAAAATCTTTGAAAGTACTACATCGTCTCCCATATGATACTCCAACAAATGAACTATATTCAATAACGGGCATATTTTCTTTGGAAGAACATTTCTTGATGGATAGTTTGAAAATTTCTCATTCCATTGTTAATAAATTAATAAAGTCAAATTTTATATTAACCAGGAATTCAGAAATTCATAACTATCATACTAGGCAACATAACTTGTTTCATCTTGATACTGCTAGCTCTGTAGTTGGACAAAAAAGATTTGTTTATGAATCATTATCTAAGTACAATAAATTACCCGAGGATTTAAAAAATATTAGTAATATGAATCAATTCAAATTTCGATTGAAAAAATTCATTCTCCACAAAAGAATTTCCAATTGAATCAATATTTATCTATTTGACAATTCTTTCACTTATCCTTTTCTTCATAAAATATTTTTTTTGCGTTGATTTGTATATTTTTTTCTTTCATTTATTTATTACATTGAAAAAAAAAAGGTTTTGATGATTTATGAGCAATCTCATACCAGTACAAAAATACTGTTTGATTGTTCATGCTATACCAATGAAGTACTACCAAATATATTGTACTAAATGTAATGTATATTTGAAATGTAATGGAATAAAATGAAATAAATAAAAAAAAAAAAAAAAAGATTGGTGTTTGAATATTTCAATTATTTTCGAAACTCAAGGAATGGGGAAAAGTAATAAGGTCAAATAACTACAATTACATTATTAAAAATGAGTAAAGTCATATTTTAGTTGTGAAAATGTAGGCGTTCATCTTGGTAACATTCAGTGCTATTTTTTTAAATTGTCAATTAATCTGACAGATTGATGACATTTCTCGCAGCGACAAGTTGCTGCGAGAAATTTCATCGTGGAATTCGGGTGTATTCCGATGTATGAAATAAAATTGAGAAGACAAAATGCAAATATTTTATTCCACATAAAATAATGGATTTGAAATTATCCGACGTTTAGTTGGAAATTGAAAATGCATCATTAGCCGACCAATTGGAAACTATACGTTTTGATCTGAATGGTCTACAAAGTAATCAATCAATCTTTATTGACCCCTAGAAACATTAATATTTATAAAGGAGGGATCTTTAAACTAAGGTACTATAACAATCAATTCATGCATTTATACTTCAAGTTTCTTTTGAAGGGTTTGTCAAAAAGTCTCCACTTAGTTTCTGTGGTAGTTTGTTACATATTGAAACTCCATTGTATAAAATAGATTTTTTTTTCGTTGTTTGTTTTGATTCTACTGATAGTACTCAGATTTCTGGACTGCTTAGTTTTATGCTTATGAATTGTTCAATTTTGTTAAAGGTAAGAGAAGAATGTTTGATTTTATTTTTTACGAACAGGATAAACAAATTTCTCAATTTATATTCAAGAGCTCATTTTTCACGTATAAATCGAAAGTGGGATATCGAAAAGGTCATTTGAATAAGCATTTGATTGTTTTATTGTCCAGAGATTTTAGGGGACGTATGATAAGCAAAACATAATGTCATATTTATGAAAATAAAAATCAAATGAAAGGAACACGAGTGTAGGAAGTTCGACCGTCATTCTGAATAAGTATTATAGGCTGCCGGTCTGTCAGTTCCAAGTAAAAGATTAGTCTGCTGACTATAAATTTCTTGAAAAATTTGTGATTTTCATCAGCGTAAGCGCCATCTGACTAATATAATGTAAAGAGACATGTAGACTATATCATATTAGGCATCTGTCTCCAATTTTACCCAAACTTTCACAAGTATAAGCCCAGCACCAGGTTTATAGGTATCAAATATTCTTCGATAGCTCTACTCCTTCACCTCACGTTTCCGGAAACTCTTTGATGCACCCACTGTACTTCTTCCTCGTAATCTCCACGTAATTCATCGGTCGATACCAACGATTTTCCAGTAACGACGACCGTCGACGGACGCAAGATCGTGAAGAACGTGGTGCTACCCAACCAGGCTGTCGTCGCGGGCAAGAACACGCTCACCTCTCTGCTGTCCTCGAACACGGCCAAGCTCGCCGGCCGTAGGGTGTTGATGACGAAGGGACCGGACGGAGCCACGCTCATCACCGGCACCGTCAACATCCTGCCGAAGAATCTTCCGGCTACGACGCAGCAGCAGAGCCTGATCAAGACGCAGACGGCGGGCGCCGGGCACCAGATCCAGGCGCAGCAGCAGCCGGGTGAGTAGTAGTATTTTGTTCGCGTGCGTTTCTGTTGATTTTTTTTCGAATTGGGCCTGCTAGATGTACGCGCATTTATACGATTTGGAAATTGTCGGCGATATCATGGAAAGAACGCAAGGGTAGCAATCTATGTAATAATAATGATAATAGAGATTTATTGCAACTTCTGTTACGATAGTACTTTAATGAAGTTTTCCTTAATTCGACATGAACGCGCATTCAATATATCCTTCACATTGTTCTTTTATTACAATACACACTCCTCTTATTTAATTCAAAAAAGGAAGACACTTCTTTAGACGCTTTTATTTTGATATTTTCTGTTGAATATTTGTGATTCATAACCTATAAATTTGAAATTAACCTAAAATATAAATAGAACCCTGAATCATTTTGACGCTGATGAAAACAAACTTCACATCGAATAACCTTTCTCAATGTTTACTTGGGTAGAAATTATATTTGTGTGTGTTACCACTAACAGTTTTTGTTGTTTGATATAATAAAAACGAACTGTCTTTTTGTTGTTTTTGTTTTTCACCGTAATATTTGTATACGCAGCTACACCTTCCACACCCGTCACACCCAACCAACAACAACACCACCACCAACAACAATCGCTCAAAGACACGCCGCAACGCGTTCAGATAATGCGCACGCCCGACGGCCGCATCACTGTCAAGGGCCTCTTGCCCGGCCAGCAGCTCGTCCAATACCCGGACGGCAAGCTGCAGGTGCTGACGACCGCGCAGCTGCAATCGTCGGGCATCGTCACGCCCAAGGCCACGCCTCCTCCGCCGCCGCCTCCTGTGGTCACCGCTGCGGCCCCGAAGGCGATTCTCAAACAGGCTCTGCATACTTCCGCAGGTAAAACGTTGGCGCAGGCGGCCTTGAAGACGGCGGTCGCGCCCGCGCAGCAGCAGCAGAGTCCCGTCAAGCAGCAGCAACAGGTGGTGATCAAGCAGGGTTCGCCGGTCGTGCAGAAGATTTCCTCTCAGGGCGGCGCTGGAACGGTGGTCGTCACTTCCGGGGCTTCTCCGTTGCTGCAGCAGCAACAGCAAGTCGTGCTCGGCACCAATCAGGTCATCACGACGAACCAGAACGGGCAGCAGGTGAGTGGGACGGTCCCGTCGATTGGTGGGGGGGGGGGGACAAGGTAGTGATTTGTTTCGTTTGTATAGTAGACCTTATAAAATAAATTCGAAATGCATACAGCTCGGTGTAGAATACATTGAAGTGAGAGATACGGAAAGATTCTTGATTGGCGAGTGACGTTTTGTGCTTGCGATTTCGAAACAGTAGTAAGAGAGAAAAGAAATATCTTGTGACTGTAGATCCCGACATTTTTTCCCCATGTCTATGCACCATAGATCTAAGCGGTTACCTTTTTTTCGGGTAATTCGTACAAGAAATGGTGCAATATCAAATACAAAATAGAGTGAAAGGCTGATTTGTCGTTCATCAGTTTTTCTCATTCATTTGTGACATGAATTTCCTTCTACATTTCGAGTTAAACTGAAATATAAATGAAAACGCACCACATTGACATGACTACTATAGCAGACAACTGAGACTTCTTTCATGGGGCTTTAATTCTAAAATATTCTGCATCGATATTTTTGCTATCTCCTTATCAATTAGTGTATTTAATATATCAGTGGACAGTCTTCATATTTTTCTGAAATATTATGTTATTTAAATCCCAAGAAACACATGTGCTTATAAAGGGATGTGATTATAAGAATACAAAATATATAAAAAAGGACAGATACAGGAATAAATAACAGATAGATCGAAATTACAAACTGAGATAATAAAACACAGGAAAAAACTGGGAAACATTCATTTGTTCATAAAATATTGTTTCAAGTCACGTTTAAATTTCAATATATTTTTTGAATTTTTCAACTTTTCTGGTAAATTATTGTAAATATGTATTCCATTGTGAAGAATTTTATTTTGTGGACTAATAACCCAGAAATATTTATTTTCAACATTAGTAACGGTTGTTATTTTGACTGCTTTGACACACCATTCTTATCATTTTGAGATGAGGATATGTTCAGTCATGTTTTGAGCAGATCGACACAGTTGCGAGTGGGTAGTAGGTGTCCTGAGCAACCTTTTTTTTTTTTCATTTTTATAGTGGGGATCGTTAACGGACGAATTTGTTTTTTAACGTTTTTTAACGCAGCGTTGAAAACTTTCAGAAGCGTCTAGCGCATCGTTAAAAACGTCGAGAGATGTGTTGTACGCTTCTGACGCTGCGTCTGAAGCGTCTATAGAAGCGTTTGACGTTTTTAACGATGCGTTAGATTCTTCTGACGCTGGGTCGGAAGCGTCTATCGAAGCTTTAGACGTTTTTAACGTAGCGTTAGACGTTTTTGACGCAGCGTCTAGCACATCGTCTAAAGCGTCTATAGAAGCGTTTGACGTTTTCAACTATGCGTTAGATGCTTCTGACGATGGGTCGAAAGCGTCTATCGAAGCTTTGGACGTTTTTAACGTAGCGTTAGATGTTTTTAACGTAGCGTTAGACGTTTCTGACGCAGCGTCTAGCACATCGTCTGAAGCATCTATAGAAGCGTTCGACGTTTTATAACGATGCGTTAGATGCTTCTGACGCTGGGTCAAAGCGTCTATCGAAGCTTTAGACGTTTTTAACGTAGCGTTCGACGTTTTTAATGATGCGTTTAGAGAATCGTCATAAGCGTCTATGCATGCATAAGACGCTTCGGATGTTGCGTCAAAAGAGTCTACAGAAGCGTTAGACGTTTCATCGAAATCGTCTCCAAAACGTTGAAAGCGTTTCAGAAACGTCAAAAGCGTCCGTTAACGGCCCCCCTTCCCCCACATTCGAAAAACTCAAAAAGTTGTATCTCTTGTCACTTCACTATCAACTGTTGCAAAATTCCGTTCTTTTTTACGCAATTCCGCATTTTTTCTGAGTGATCCCTTCGAATTGTCACTATTCCCATAGAAAATTGTCTCCGTTTTATAATTTTCGAATGAAACTGTTGCGACAAAACATTTTTCGAACTGCCTTCAGGTAATAACGAACCAGATAGTGGTAAACAACCAGAACCTCGCCCAGCAACTGGCCACCGGCAAGGTCCAGGTGGCGACCATCAACGGGCAGCAAGTGTTGATCCGGCCGACGGGCAACAACCAGGCGCAAGTGGTGGCGCAGCTGACGCCCGGGCCTTTGGCCGCACAGGCCGTGCAGACGACGCCGACGACCCCCGTCAAGCCGAGGCAGCAGGAACCGGTGCAGGTTCAGGCCGCGCAGCAGGCGAAACCTGCGCAGGACGCGAGCAACCACATCGACCAGGCGACCATGGAGCAGCTGCTCGTCGGCCAGCCCGCCGGCACCGTCATCAAGTGCGTGACTGCGCAGGTGATTCAGACGCAGCAAGGGCCCAGGATAGTGCTGCAGGGGCTGCAAGGGGCGGATTTCACGAGCCAGCAGCTGGCCGCGGTGCAGCAGCAGGTCAAGCAGCAGTTGCTCAAAGGTGAGTCGAGGGACAGATTATCAGGTGTATGAAATATCCCAAGGATATTGTTACGATCTTTCCTTGGGTTCGTTGATTAGAACTCCAAAACACTGAACTATTTTTATTACAATTCTTTATCACAATACAACACAATCACGGACGAATTAGGGTTTTTTAAAGTTTCAGAAACGCTTTTGATGAAACGTTGTATATTTTTTAATGAAGCGTTGAAAACTTCTAAAGCTTCGATAAACGCTTTCGACGCAGCGTCAGAAGCATCTAACGCATCGTTAAAAACGTCTAACGATGCGTTGGACGCTTCTAACGATGCGTTGGACGCTTCTAACGATGCGTTGGACGCTTCTAACGATGCGTTGGACGCTTCTAACGCTGCGTTTACAATCACTGAAATTGCTCCGCTAACTTTCCAACATTCTTTATCAAAACACTCTGATAACCTCTATTAAATAGAAAGTCCTCACTTCTCTCTCTCCACTTAGCTCTGAATAACTCTGCTGAACTCTCTCTCCGAAACTAACTCCTCCGCGAAGAAGCGTTTGCTTAGATACCTGCGTACGCCTATGGAGAATCTTCGAGAGAGGCCTCGATGATGTGTATCGAAATTCTCCACGCAGATCAAGAGTTCCTGGAAAAATGACGTTCGCTCTTCGACCACTGCGTTTACGATCGTCAGGGCCGGCGCTAGGAGATTCGTAACAATATTGATAATAGCGAAATGATTCCATTACAGTTTTCGAGAGCACGTTATTTGGCGATGCCAAAGCGAAGGGGTGTGGCCTAAAATAACGTGCTTGAGGAAGTTGTGATACGATTATGAGACATTTATCAATGTTCAAAGGATATCCAATGAAAAAAATGTTTTGGCAGGACGGTGACACATAATGAACAATTTGAATTGATGAAATGTCGAAGACTTTGTGTCAACATTATGATATAAGTAACCTTGAAAACAGCCCATGGGTAGCTACTGGTGAAATATTGGTATCATTGGTTGTCTCAGCACACACGATTAAAAATGAACAGATTTGATGGGACTATTTTTCGAAAAAAAATTTTCATTGTGATTGTTACGTTGAGTAATGCAATAAATTATGCCATTTCCAGTTGATGAAATGCATAGGTCAAAAGTTACAAAGTGATAGATATCCTGATATTTTCGATAAAACTTTCATCTGTACCCACAGAAATCACCTGAAGAAGGAATTATTTTTTTCTTTTTACTCGATTTCAACTGTGATTTTTTCTTTTCTCATTTCATTAATTCTTTTTTGATATTTTGAGAATGTTAGGTATCTGGATGACCGGTTTGCCCCTTTTTTTTTCTTAAATCATGACACATTGGCTTTGTGTTGCTTGACAACGCTATCTACTGAACTAGCTTCAGTGTTGCTGTGTCAGTAAAGCAGATAGTTGCTCCCACTTTGACTATAATCATAATAGTTTTACTACCCGCTAATAGATGTCAGGAAGAGTCATAAGAAGTTATTACCTGAACACACGGATAAAATGACGTTTCCCGGAAATGAAATCTAGTTAGATTGATTTATAGTCCCCAAAACCCTCTGCATTCTAATCTTCATAAAAATCATTGGAGGCGTTTCCGAGATTCAGATTATATATAGAAATATACAAGAATTGCTCATTTGAAGGTATTAGATAGATTAAATTTTGAAATGGATTATTTTTTAGCGGGAATCCATTCTAAAATCACGCAAAACTTTTCTATTTGCCTTCATCAATTGATTACCACAGTAAGTATATTCAATGTTGTTGAGAATAATTTTATTCTGTAGATGAAATAATGTCATCGAGTATACTTTATTTATTTATTTATTCCAATCCTTACAAACACCTCAGAGAGGTAATTACAAGTAAAGGCAGACATGTCATTACATCACACTAGTCTAAAATAACATACAGACAACATTTTAAAATCCTAAAAACATAAAATCGGGGACTTCAACAATATATCCAGTTGTTTTCCATCAATATTGAAAAAATCTACATTCAATCGTTGGTTGAGCTTATTACATTCCATCATCATTCTATTGAGAGGTGAAATAGAGAGAGAGAATATATTTCAGACCATTAACTAGGTAGAATATGAAATTCTTTGTGTATTTTTCGCTTTTTCTCTGACCGAAAAAAAGATAATAAATACCAAACTTCAATGCAGGAAGTAATTTCAGAAAGTTTACAAACACTTTATGTTGATATTTATTCGTCATTCACAGACGGTCACTTATATGATGGGGAGAAAGTTTCTATCTAAACCAACTACTCCTCTACCTATCACAGCTGAGTCACTTTTTCTTGCTCTATTTGTTTATCAATCACTCAAAACTTGAATCAAACACTTACAGAATATTTCTACACAAATAGAGAGTAGTTTTTTGAACGAACCACAAACTTTTTTTTCAAAGGAGCTATCTCTGGATGAACTATGAAACACTTTATCATTAGACACACCAGACATTTCCAAAAAAGTCAATCTGTAGCTAATCTGCTATCAATCAATTGATATTTCCTCAATAGCAAACCAGACCCACTGCCAACCACGTTTGGTTGTTCTGTTTCATTTACATGATTTAATATTGAACTTTCTTCTGTACTCATTCACAGTTCCAATTCTACCCTGTATATTATTTATCAACTTGCTTTAGTCTATTTTTTTGTGGTCTCAAAATATTGTCCGATGTTTTTGAAAATGTTTTCGTTTTTTTAGGCCACTTACTTTCGTTTTCGAAATTAGGATTTGGTTTTTTGATGAAGTAATTTGTTTTCCTATGATGTTTACAGAATTTCAATGTGATTTTGAGTTCATTATCGATGCATTCTGGAGATGCTTATCAGTACCATATTACTTTTATCTTCTCATCTTTCAGTGGTTTGGTGTTATTGTTGAATTGATGTTTTATATGACATGATACGGTGATATTTTTCGCATAATGTCTCAATGTGAGTAGTCAATTAAATATTTTGATCAATATAAAATCTGTGTTTACTAGTTCAACGAAATTTTTATAGAATTTTTATTTTATTTGAACATTCGTAGATATTATATATTGGAAACATTTCGGTAATTTTAAATTTAATATGGAATCTGCTAGGTTTTAAGAAATTACGAATCTTCAAATTTTTCATAGATATTATTAGGTAGGTCTTCTCTCAACATTCAGGTATTCCTTTCTTCCAAAGTGAATTTTCATTTGTGCTATCGTTTATCAATTAAACCTCATTTTGATATCTGGACTTTACTCGACGTGCATAAACTCTTTATTATCAACAAAAATAAATATCCAACTATCCCCTTTTGGTAACATATCGTGGCAAGTAATAGCGTTAAACTGCGGGAAGTTTTTGAAAAGTGTCGTTCAGTGTTGAGGAATTCATGAAAATTCTCAATTACGAGTGTTGTGACTGTGGTCAGAGCCTTTTTTTAATGAATGAATCGAAATTTTTTCTGGCAAACATACTAAAAATGGAAGTTGCTGTTGAGAGCTGTTTTTGAACGAAAATAGGCCTCAGATCCTTTTCTGTGCTTTCAAAACTCACAGAAAGTCTCTCTTCCTACCCCAAGACATCACATTCAAGATTTTATGAGAATATACCATAAAATAATAGATGATGAGCAAATCAGATTCATCTAACGTAGTTTTGAGTTGCTCCACTTAGCTTTGAGCACGTAAACTCTTATTCTTTTATTCCATTTTTGGTTTATATCCAAGTGAGTACCTAAGAATTTCACCTTCATAAAGTTTACAATATCATCAAAAACGGGATCATCGCAAAGGTATATTTTCTGAAGTAAAGTAAGTTGCTGTATTCCATACAAAGGCGATGGATAGCCTTGTTGATGATACTTTATGAAAAACTTACTCTCTTAACCGGAACTCCGTCAATGATTAACCTCTTTTATATAGATATTTCCACGACCTTTTCTCCCATCTTCGCCAGTTCTGAAGTTGTTGACTTGATAAGTGTTCCCACTCTTTTGTAGTTAGTTTGAAGACACGCCCCAAGATGGAAAAAGTCTGAAATAATGTTTGTTCAAAGTAAATTTCCATAATATAATGAGTATTGCAATTTCATTCCGATTCCACCCCTCTGCCGCATCTGAATCTGAAAATAGCCAATAAAAGCCTTATTAACATTCTAACCCTTTTGAACCTTTTTTCTGGTCTGTCCGTTAAAATTTTTTTAAATTAAAACAATTCTTTTGGTTGAATGAGAAATTTATTTCGCTTACTTCACCCATACAAGTTGATAATTGTTGAAGACGAAATACCTGTGATATGCAAATAAACTTTTGGACAATTGAATTGGATGATTCAAATTTCTAGACGCATTTTGATCTATGACCAAGACTATTAAGACCAAGTCCAAAACCGAGCCAGTCTTGTCTTGGTCTTGAAACATCAATACCAAGACCACATTTATTTTTCGAGACCAAGATCGATCAGTCTTGGTCTTGGTCTCACAAAGCCCTAGACTGAGCCGATTTCTTCATCTTAGATTTCGACTTATATTTTTTTTGTCGTTCCTTTCCAGCCCAAGCGTCCACCGGCAAACAGGGCGTCCTCGGCCCGACTAAGATCTACCTAGCCGTGCAGCCGAACAGCGGGGATGCCGCCCAACACGACGCCATCAGCATGAACCCGCCGCCCTTGGCGCCCGTTCAACAGCATCAGCAACCCGTCGCCGCCCAGCAGGTCGTCGGCCAACCGGTCGTCGCGAAGACCCCCGTCAAAGGTCAGCAGCAGCAGACGGCCGCCCAACAGGTATGCAAATCCCCCCGAAACCCCAAAGTTATCGTGGAGCCCGTTAATCGAGTACTTTACGCGTGATGCCCGGCTGTTTGTCGTTCTCTGTCTGATTCGTGAGGCTGGAGTCGGTCGTCGAGGTCGCGGAAGGCTTTGATTCGATTCTCGTTTGTTTCCGAAGAAGTTCACCGAGGCACAGGATTTGTTATGAAAAGAAAACGATACGAATTGACAGCTCGAAGGGTGGGGATAAAGGTTACGACGGAATATCAACTGTTCAATTGAACCCTTTGATATTTGTTTTCCTCATCTTAATGCCAACATGTTTGGAAAAATGTTTTATTTCTGCAATTTTGTGACTAAGCTTTGAAATTCGGGCTGAAAAGTGGTGCTGTTATTGGTTCATCAATAATCTTACACTTCAATAGTCAATTTTTCTCCTTTTTAGATTGTAGTCAACTTTCACGTTTTCAAAAACTCTTTGGATAATTTGAGATGTTTGCTTAGATCAATCTTTTTCCATTGTTGATAAATAATCTTTCAGTGTCTGTAGTGGAGAGCCAAAGAACTGAATACTTCATACTTTTACCTTTATAATTGAACAAATTGCAGAGAAGTATAATTTATACAATCAGAGAAACAGTGCAATGTTTACAAAGGAGTGACGTCATTAACGGTGATTGGTAATGTCCTTAGTCTGTTGATGCTAATAATAATCTCAGTTTTGATGAAAATCGTTGCTTTTTTCACGACGCTTTCAACTCTAACTGTTGAAAAATCAGTTTTATGTGGAAGTTTGCCTGGAAAGATATTGGTTATTCGAATGAAATTTTCTCATTACAATAGAAATTGTGCTCTCGTTTCTGAATTTTCAAACTTCTATAATGCTTCCAGCCGATTGCCCCTGCTTTTTGTTATGGGAGCTTTAAGTTAATTGACCATTAAGGGTCAGTTAACGCACTGCAACTATTACACTATAGTTTAAAAATATTATTAGATACCTTAATTAACAACTCATTCAAAGTTGAGAGACCAATAAAATTAAAGAATCCCTTCGTCAACAACAACAAAAAGTCAGTGCAATTGGCTGTTACTTCCAATATTTAATGTCGAGATTTAAAAAAAAACATCAAATGAAAGTACTACGTGCTCCATTAATAATCATCAAAAGTAGTAGTTGCTCAAAATCAACAAATGAAGTATAGACTCAATTTTGGGATGTGAAAGAACTTTTATTGCAAGAAACACTATTTTCAACTCTTCATCAGGCGAATAAATATTTTTCGAATTATTTCTGTGTTGCTGTATCGTAGCATTATCAATGCCCGAAAGTAGTTTCATGAGTCTGACAGAGAAACGATGGCATGGCATCGTTACAATTTCGGTCGTTTCGTTTGCAAAGCTTGTAAATATGTGTCACATTTTGATTGTTTCATAAGATTAACATTTTTTCTGTTGTATATTGTTTTGTTTGTGATTTGCTGAGTGGAAGTTGCATGTAAATATGGCTTGTGGTACCATGACAATTCCAACACCATTTTGAATGATATCATCAAAGTCCTACTTGATGAGCGGAATAATTTTGTGCTATGAAATATTATATTATGCTACATTTAACATGAGACATATTTTCATATATATTTATTTGAAATGAAAACTGGTTGAAATCACTTCAAATGGATAAGTAAGTAGTGATTATTTATTTCTCGAGCAAGATGAATTTACCAAATAACATCATTTTTACTAATTTCACATATTCCTCATCTACCAAACTTCATACCTTTTTTCCACTCAGTGCTGTTCTTCCAATCTCTATTATCTTTACATCTTTCAATTTCTGTGAATCATTGGGTATTTTACATGTTCTGTCTTCTACTTGTTGGTTCTATTTGATTTGTTGAAGTCGAAAATATTACTTTTTCAAACCTTTATCCCAAATATCAATGCATTTGGTCGAGAATAATTTCGAATTTGTTTGTTTTTTGCTTGAAAATCTCTCAACTCCGTGAGGGAACTGGTAAATAAAAAAATTAATGAACAATAATTTGACATAAAAATTAGAAAATATTTAGATAAGTGTTGCAGTTGGATAGTTAATATGATGAAAATACAAATGAAAGAGAATATAACATTATTATCCTGTTTTACTTCGAGTTGACGCAGATCAAGACATTAATTGGTCTTAGATTGAGAATATTCGATTGAACTTGAAAACAATTGTTGATTTGAAATGTTTGAATGATTTGGAACATTTCATGCAACTTTCATTTCAGTTAGTAAGTAATATAAGTAATGTGCTGATTAAATCAGTCTAGTCTTGAGAATTGAGGATGTATTCATTGAAGCATTTTCTAATGGTTCCATTTCTAGTATTCATACCAATTGTCGATGCCATTGATAATTTAAACAATAGAAAGTCTTATACAGTTAGAGTATTTTATTCGATTTAGATGTTTTGTACATATTTAAAATAGTATCGAACTGTTTTGGGGCAAATTTACAAATATTTGTATCGCTTGATGTTGAAGGTCTTACCCAATTATTTATCACATTGCACATATTCAAACACATAGTTTTGAGTCTTTTGTTTGGTAGATTTCAAATGTGTGGCATGAGGATTCAGAATTCATTTCTTCAATATAATTCTCTTGTATGCCTGATGTTATCTTAAAATTTTTCAAAAATGAAATTCTGATTCCAATAAACGACATTTTTATAGAAATTGTTCTCTAATGTACGCAATGCTTTCATCATAAAGTCGATCATATTTTTCTCCTCCATCTGCTTTATTTAATTCTCACCGCATGAAATCATCGCCACACAAGATTTGTGCGTGAAAAATAATGTGTATGATCTTGCAAGTATCAGCAGCCAAACCAAATAACGCTTTTATACGTGCTTTTTTTTAATAAACTTTTTTGTGCTCAATCATTTGTTTTGCTTCAACCCGCTTGTCTTAATAATGTCTTAAATACTCTGAAGATTTTTGGAGGTGGTGGATACTCTTCTTGGGGTTATTTTGTTGGATTTTCACTCTGCCTAGCGCCGTTTGGAGTGAATCTGCTCCCTTTCTCAAGCCTTTTCAATAAAAGAAGACTTTTTCAAATATCCCTGCAATTAGACGGTTTTTACTCAAAGTTCAGTATTTGATTTTTGTTTGGGAATCAATTTCAAACAGTATGCTGAAGTCATTGAAAATTCTACAGAACAAAATCATTGAAATAGTTTATTAAACAAACCAAAACAACTTGTTGATATTTCACTCTAAAAATTGAAAATTTGTACTCATTTACCTAGTAGTAGTATTTTTGAATGATTTATATTTTCAACAAGTTTGCTAGTTATGAAAATGATGACAATAATTTTCAAGGTATAAGAAACAAACAAACTGTGTGAACCTGACACCGGCATTGTTTAACAAATTTTCAGATCGTGACACTCAGTATTTGACAAATTGTCAGAACGTTTCACTGTCAATGTTTGACAAATTGTCAGAACGTGGCACTGTCAGTGTCCGACAAATTTTCAGAACGTGACACTGTTAGTAATTGTCAAAATGTCAAAATGTGACACTGTCATTGATGGACAAATTGTCAAAGCGTGACACTTGGTGTTTAAGTAATTGTCTGAACCTGTCACTGACAGTGTTAACAAATTGTCTGAACGTGACACTGGCACTGTTTGACAAATTGTTAAAGGTGACACTAGTCGTGATCGACAAATTGTCAGAACGTGACCCCTGGCACTGTTTGACAAATTGCTGAAGGTGACAGTAATCGTTATCTACAAATTGTCAGAACGTGACACTGGCACTGTTTGATATATTGTCAAAAGGTGACATTGGTCGTAATTGACAATTTGTCTGAACCTGACACTGGCAGTGATTGACAAATTGTCAGAACGTGACACTGACAGTGTTTGACATGTGACACCACCAGTGTCACATTGACCCAAAGGAACTTGAAAGTGAATTCATATAAATTCAATTGAGATGGCTGAGGAAGAGAGCGGAACAAACTTTCAAAACACAGCTCTAGATAGGGAGTTAACCTAAAATATGAACAAAATAAATTTATTACATCTTCTCAATATCGAAGAGGTGTCTAAGTGTGAAAATACTTGCAGACTAACGACAATATGGGCTCTGGTCGCCAGATACTGGTTAACGGTCAACAGTCGCAAACCTCTGCCCTTCTGCAAGCTGTCAAGGCCTCTGTGGAAGGCGCTCCTCTGGTTCAGTCCGTATCTTCTTCCGTGGTCCAACAGCAACAGCAGCAACAACCGCCGCCACAGCAGCAGCAACAGCAAGTGATAAGTGCGAATCTAGATAGCAATAAGCAGTTCATTGTCACACCGGACTATATTCAGCAAAGTATGTTTATTTATCAGCCATCAGTAATCGTGTACAATCCCAATTGTGCGTACCCATTGCAAAACGATATTTCGGCACGGTTTTTGAAAAGATGAGCATGAGAAGGGCAAGGGTCTCACGTTTTCGATAGATACAGTATTCGTTTTTATTCTGTGATATTTCGTTTCTAAGAGGTACTGTTTATATTCACGTTGTGTTCGAGTATGGAGCTGTTTTCGCGTTACTTATCGCAATGGCAGAATTTTCCGAGTGGCTACGAAACCAGCACCTAGAGGGCGCCTGTCTAGATAGACCTGTCAGATTTGTCTCTTAACTATTTACTTTTGTATTAGACTGAAACTGGCTGGAGATGGAGAAATACGACAGTGAAATCATTTTTGGGATTGTAAAAACACGCAAATGACTTTCATCTTTGGGGGTTGACAATGAATTTCACCGAAAAATCCAGTAGTATTTACGTGATTGGACAAATTCAAATGTTCATCGAATTCTCTGAGAGCAGAAATCATTTTTTTTTTCAATAGAAATGCAAATTTCAAATTTTGGTAAAACACAGCCATTCAATTGACTTTCATCTTCGTGGATAACTATGGCAGAAAAAAGTAGTTACGACGTGAGGTTATATTCCAACTTTGTTGGTGAAACCCTTTTCATATCTCACATTGACAAAGGCAGATATGACCGACTTTCCTCCCGCAAGGTGACGCTAGTCTCATTGGAGGTCACAAAGAACTCTGTTTTTGTCATATATGTGCTTCAAACAAAACCTTAGAAACCAAAACAAACTGTTCTTGATTGTTACTCATGACTTTATTGAACAGTTCAACGGTCAAAATAATTATTGAGTGATGAAATACAATGACAACCACTTATGTAATCCAATTAACACAGAAGTGAATCGAATGACAACTGACACGACCTCCAACCTGAATAGCGCCAACTACTTGTAGCTTTCCAAAATACTGCCAATCTTGCCTTGGAGACGATAGACTGACAGGTCTCCTTTGACTGTGTAGCCCAGAACATCTTGCCATTGAATATTCGTCTTGAAAAGAGGATACAATTTGCGTGGTTTGTTTTGGTTCGAGGAAGATTCTTCTTGACGTTTTCGGATTTTCTGTTGAGATTTTCCACTATTTGTACAATCGTTACATTTCAACAACCGTTAGGTTTGATTGGAATCTGTGGTGTGAAAGTAAAACATTTTCTAACAGACCCGATCACTGAATTGAGAAAAGTCGCACTTGACGCCCTTTTCGTCGAATAGTTGGGCATCTCCAGGATAAGCAATTTATTGAAATAAAGATTATTGGTCCTACTTATAACACATTCAAATAAATACACTAATAATTTTCTCAAGATTATATAAACTTTCTTGGATTACAGTTTGATAACCCCAATGGAATTTTGTAATGAGGCTCAACATTGAATAGGGTTCTTGTCACCATTCATGCTACTACTACTAGCTTTTCAAGACCAAGATGCATTGAGTAGCCTACTGGTACATTTCTGATCAGTTTCAAATTACTTTCACTAATTATGTGTTTTATGTATAGCTTCTTATGCTATATTTTTCCCTATCTTCCGTTACGGACGTGCTTCCATTGTTCTTTAGAACGATTTTGAATAACTCTTCGACTTTGACCAATATATTTTTTAGATGGAAATTTCGAAAAAGTAAACGAATATATCATATAATCTTAAAGATGAAGAGGAATATAATGGAAAGTGGAAGTTAAGAAATTGGGAAGAACTGTACCAAAAAGTGCATTGGTCAAAAGTCTGCAATCTATTGAAACTCTTTACCAATACCATCATGTACATTTTTGATGTATGAGATCAGAATTGTACAGTTTGCTGTAAATACGGTTCGAAACTGAATGGATTTGTAGATAAATAGCAATGGGTTTTTCAATGCAGTAGAGAATCTGGCCAACTATAGTAGTAGCATGATTAGTGACAGAAAGGCGATTTAATTCAGTTCTCTTTCGTCAACAATTTTTGGGCTGATTGAGCCGTCATCAAAAATTGGTTTTGAATTTTGGGAAGGCTATTCTATTGGTGGAAGGTATTTCAATTGATTTTCCTGCAGATGGCAAATTTGTTGACGAAACAGGTCGAATTCAAGTGCTTTCAGTGGTGTCGGTGTCATTGAGACCTGTTTAAGACTTTCACACCTCAAGATTTTTTTTTTGTTGAATCTTTTGGTTGCTGTAGGCAATCACTGTTATTCAAATCAGTTTTGGGAAGTTGTTGAAAGTAAGACTGATCCATTTTCACTAATAATCCGAGAAAGCTAATCAATTTCTCGACGTTCTTCCATAACCGAATTTGAAAATTCCGCTGTACTATTTTGAGTGATTTGTAAGGATCGACCTCCGACTGTATTCGAGAAATTTTACAATAAAACTGTTGAAAAAACAAACCACCGTAGTTTTTTTTCTACACGAAACCCTTGCACTTCGCATTTATTTTTATCGTAGTCGTTTTGCTTTGGGTCGTTTTATTTTTCCGTCACGTTTCGTTTTTATTTTTCGTTGAGTTCACCCTTTGATTTGATTTTTTTCGTTCCGACGCGTCCGCCAGCAATCAAAACGGCGCTGAAACAGGAGAACCTCAATCCGGAGATCGAAGAGAAGCTGTTGCAGCTGCAGCGCTACCAAGAGAAGAAACAATTGAAGCCCGAGACGGCGTCGGCTGCAGCGCCTCCCGCGGTTCCGAAGCCGAGCGGTGGCCACAGCCAGCTGCCCGTCGTCGTAAACTCGCGGTATCCGCCTGCGGCTCGCAAGAGGCCGCCGAGCGGCTCGAAAAACGACGACACCGATTGGGTGATGGAGACGCCGAAAAGGAGTCGGCACAACAGGAGTAACAGCGAGGCGAAAAAACTTGAGACTGAACCGCAGTAAGTACAGCTTTTGGTGTTTTGTCGCGGAATCGGGATTTCGAATTGAGATCGCAGCGCCACATTCAAGAAAACTCAGTTCATACCCAAATACTGAGAAAAAAGTATTTCTCTGGTAATCGGTATTCTACATAAAATAATAATAATCTTCATTAATCCCAAGAAACTACAAAGTTTAT
Source organism: Zygogramma bicolorata (assembly GCA_032362365.1). Taxonomy (NCBI): domain Eukaryota; kingdom Metazoa; phylum Arthropoda; class Insecta; order Coleoptera; family Chrysomelidae; genus Zygogramma; species Zygogramma bicolorata. Next base: position 84,125 of record JAVJAQ010005843.1, read on the forward strand.
AGCAGGGATAAAAATCAATCGTAATCATCTAAATTATTTAGTTACCAAATAAAACAGTGTACAACAAAAATTAATAATCACATTATGTGAGAATAAAAATGAAAGTTGTATGGATAAAAAATTGTAATTATATATGGAGACCAAAAACAAAAAAACAAAACCAACCAAAAGCACAAAAACGGCAACACAGAAGTCAAAACAACCCAAGGAAAAAAGAATCAAAAACAAACTCCAAACATAAAAAAAAATACATTTTTCATTAAATCAAGAATCCAATACCTCATCTCATTGGGGAACAGCAAATAAAACAACTATCAAGCCACTTCAAACTCTTCAAAACAAAATTATTAGATGTATATTCAATTCAGAGCAGCAAGAACCAAAAATTAATCTTTATAAACCTAGAGGATTATTAGATATTCTTTCTCTTTTCAAATACAAACTTTTAGTATTTATTCATTTGATCAAAAATAAAAAATTCAAATTTGAAATTTACCATAAATGCCCATGACTATTCAACAAGAAAAGCAAATGACTTTCCTCTGGCTAAATTTTGAACAAATTATTGTAAAAATCTATTGTGTATGAAGGCGTCATCTTTTATTACAACTTCCCGAAAACATTGAAACATACAAAAAATACTAATTAATTTAAGAAATACTTAAAAATACTTATTATCTTGAACTTCATTCACCCTTTTTTTATCATTTTATTATATCTCACCCATGACTATATCATGTTTAAGTTTTTTTTCTTGTTATTGTTAATGAAGCACTGAATTTAACTGCTTGAAATCAAGATGTTCCCTATTATATTTGTTATTTCTTGGGAGCAATAAACGTTATAAGACATTGAATTCCACGAAAATTCTTGAAAATAATCTCTTTTAGTTTGATATATTCGAAATAACAGTATTTGCTCACAGTTTGGGAAACAGCATCTAGTTCTTTATTGTAACCTTTAAAAACTACTTAATAAATCAATTGAGTGTATTTATATCGTGAATCCACTGTTAATTTTTATAAACCAAAAAATTTAGAAAAGTTATATAAGTTGAAGACCTGCATATTCATTCATCTGACATCATCCAACAAGGAGTTCTTACTCATTTATAATGCCTTGCCAAAAAACTTGAAAGAAATAAAAAATATAAGTGAGTTCATACCGAAATCAAAAAAAAATTCTTGAGACAGATAATTTTTTTGAATATAACGTTCATTGCTCCCAAGAAATAACATGTATTAATAATAGGGAACATCTTGATTTCAAGCAGTTAAATTCAGGGCTTCATTAACAATAACAAAAAGAAAAAAAACTTATACATGATATAGTCATGGGTGAGATATAATAAAATGATGAAGAAAACAGGTAATAAAGTTCAAGATAATAAGTATTTTTTGAAGTTTTTCTTAAATGAATTAGTATTTTTGTATTTTTCAATGTTTTCGGTTAGTTGTTATAAATGATGATGCCTTCATGCATAATAGATTTTCCCAATAATTTGTTTTAAATTTAGCCAGAGAAAAGTCATTTGCTTTTCTTGTTGAATAGTCATGGGCACTCATGGTTAATTTCAAATTCGAATTTTTTACGTTATTTTTGATCAATGAATAAATACTAAAAGTTTGTATTTGAAAAGAGAAAGAATATCTGATAATCCTCTAGGTTTATAAAAATTAATCTTTGGTTCTTGCTGCTCTAAATTGAATATACATCTAATAATTTTGTTTTGAAGAGTTTGAAGTGGCTTGATAGTTGTTTTATTTGCTGTTCCCCAAATTGAGATGAGGTATTGGATTCTTGAATAAATTAATGAAAAATATATTGTTTTTCTATAATTTATTAATAATAATAATCACTTTATTCCATAATACCTTACAGTGTGGAACGAATATGTATAAATTAAAAAAAAATCAAATATAAAAATCTAAAACACAATAATATGCTTTCTCTGATAAATACTGCTTGAATTTCAGTTTGAATTGTTTTTTTGGCAGTTTTCTGAATTCAACATTGAATTGAATTTTGAACATTGTTCAAAATTCTTAAAACTTGATAAAGTAAATTTTTCTGAACCTGGGCATGTCGTGTTTGTTGTAATTTAAGTTTTGTATTGGAATGTTTCTTGATTCTATATAATATTCCCGAAATTGGCGAAATTCGCTTTCTCAATACTGCTATGTGTTTTAACCACTATAAATTTTGTTCGATATATAACCCTAAGAATTTTGTGTTTGTGGAATATTCAATTGATTCTTTCTCGAATTTAATTGGAACTCTCGAAGAGTTAGGTATTGTTTTTTCCGAAACAAACATGAACGAAAATTTAGCATAGTTCTCAAGTATATGAATTTCTTTTTTCGCTACTTTGAGGTTATGATCTAACGGTTTCGCTTCTTTTGCGTTTCAAAGAGCATTATGCACACAAGAGATACAGAAGGAACATGAATAGCTAACTCTAGTCTTTAGATTTAGTATCAGTTTTTTTCTCCTGAAGACGATAACCTTGTTAGCGAAACGCGGGTCGACTGCAAAAATAACAGTTTGGTGCTAGAGGAGTTGATCTCTGAATCATACAAAATTTCAACTTTTACACCAAAAGTTCCAATCTCATCGTTTATTGGGATTTCGAGAGAAGCGATGAGCCTTCTGGCAGTTGATAAAATTTACTGAGTCTACTCAAGAGATGAAGTACTTTTATTTTTCAATGTTTCATTTAACTACAATTCATATTGTGAAAACACTGATTTTCAAATTTTTTTATGGAACTCTAAATTACATTCTAGAGATGAACGGTTTATCCGAAACCTTTTTGCACTCCTGTTCTCTTGCTCTTTATCGACTCTATAAACTATATAATGTAGAGGGTTTTCTGTCATCATTGGCTTGAAAAAGGAGGCAGGCTGGACACTAAAACGTCGCCAACAGGAAGTATACGCATTTTTTAATGAATTCGATAATTGAATCTCTAAATTGTCTAGCTCAATTCAATACATCACTCACCCTGATACTATATTAGTAATTCATAGTAATGAAAAAATAAAGACAATATTGAAAACGAAAAGCCCGATATTTGTTTCTCTGCAGGATGCATATTACAAAAGTAAATTTGCTCCAATCAATCACATCTGAGTTTTTTATAAAATATAACTCTGTACTGAAATTCATTGAAAAAACGAAAAGATTCTCCAAAATAGAATTATTGCAATTCATATTGAAGTTAGAAAACGTTGCAAAAATCAGTTGAGCGATTTCAATTTGAAATTCCAATTGACTCGGAAAATGAATATGAAGTGAAAAGAAAATCAAAAAAAAATGACTCATAACGTAAAAAAAAACTACCATAAAATACAACATTCACTGGGATACATAAACAAAACTGTGAAAAATATATCAATCCATTTCAACCACATTAAACAACACTTTTCTGTTCATTCTATTAGAAGTTGCTGTGAAATAAACTCTCTTTTAAAAACTAAATAAAACCATGATGTGTCATCAGTTAAGGAATCACTCTGAATATCCTTTCAGCCATGAACAAGTCAAGGAGAAAATCGTTTCTCCCAGAAGTAGGGTGAAAATAAAGGAAGTTACGGAAACGGAAAAGAAAGTTACCATGAAAACAAAGATTATGGTCAGTTTATTTAGACAGAAAGAATTGTTGAAGAAGGACATCCTCAGGAAACGAGCCCAGTTAGAAAAGGAGCTACAGTATGAAATACAGGTAAGTACAGTTTTTTACAATAATGAATTTCAACAGGGAGAACATGTGAATAACCTTGTTTGTTTTGCTATAATCATGGATAAAAAGAACAAGTTTGCTACAGTTGACATCAACTAAGGTGAGATTTTGATGCACATGGCACCTGCTCCAGAAGAAGCTATTGATCAACTATTTGCTTTTAGCTGTTGCAGCCACTGACAATGCTAAATATGAATTACGTGGGCGGAGTGTTTTAACACGGAACGATTTTACGGCGATAACCTGCTGTAGACCTTTGGAAACTGCAACCCTAATCATACGTTTTATTAGAAACTTAGCTGTACAGCTTATCCAATCCATCTTGGCACAGAACTAATAATGTATATGCCCAGCAATATTTGTGAAGTATACTAAGATGAAAAAACACCTATTATTTGTGTTCACTGGGTTGATTCTCCAAAGTTCTCTTTCCTCCCGTTCTTTCATGTGGAACTTTTTTAACAAGAATTCAATGAACCAAACACCCATTTTCCGGTTGAAAAGTGACCATTTCTTCACCCAGAGAAAAAAGAAGAGGTTGGAAATTACTTTTCTCGGTCTCTTTTGGAACTTTTCAACAACCTCTTCGTCTGTATTCAAAACCCCATTCTACTCATCGGAATTTACGAAGTGTTCAGGTCCCGGCTAACGTGTACACAACAACGTAGTTATACAAAACAAGCTAATTCTGACACGATATTTTGGCTTCTCATTACTGAACACACAAAAAAGATGTAGGCACCTATTTTCTACTTCTAAACCCTTAACCTCTTCAATGACCGAAGCCCCAATTAGTTTACAAAAATGAAACTGTCCAAGAGGTCCTCTTTGTTCTTATTTGATAGTCAGAAACCCAAAACATAACAGTGTCCGCCAGATTTAGTCTCGCAATATCTAATTGCCGTAGAGAAGGCCCTCATACTACGTTGCAATAACTGAGATGTGATAGTACCAAAGAGTTACAAAAGTAGTATTTCACATTTTTTGTTGATCAGTAGTTTGTTTGCATATATATTGATTAGGTTTCTGTACCCACAACATAACATTTGAGAAATGTGTGACGGATATCTAAGATTGCGTTCAAAAAAGACCAAATACCCAGTATTTCATCCTGCACAGTTACTCGAACCTTAACTTTACAGTGGTTTGTAGATTCCTTTCTACCAAACAACATAACCTTTGACTAAGACACAATGATAGAGAGACATACATTTTTTTAAGTATTCAGAAGGTTCTGCAAGTTATTATCTATACGCTCTTATGCATTATCGAAGTCTGCTTCTGTAAATGAGTTATAAATCTGAGTATCACTTGCATAAAAATGGGCAGTACAATGAGTCAGTGCTTTCCATAAGTCATCTAATAATTCTAAATAGTATATCTATTCATCAAAGTCTCGTTTACGTGTTTTAGAGAGAGGTGGCGGAAGAACTTGCGGCGCGCACGAAAATCGAACGCACGAAGCAGGACGAAGTGCGGACGGGCAGCAGCAAGCGGAAATCGGCGGCGACGGCCACGACGGCGGCCATCGCGCCGCCCGCCGCCGCCGTCGCCAAGACCGCCTCGACGGGCGGCCGCCACCACCGCAAAGGCGGACACCACCACCACAAGCAGTCGGCGCAGAGCGCGTCGCCGCCCACGGCCGCCCCGTCGGGCGGACCGAAGGGCGGCGGGGGCGGGCCGAAGCGTGAGAAGGTAATTTGTCAAATTTATAGGCTTACACGTTGATGACTGTTTCACCTGGTGGAAAAATCGATGTGATCATCTGTTATCTCAGTTGAATTCTGTATATTTTCAGTTACAAAACCTCAATTATGCCAGGCTGCAATAGTTATATTACATTACTAGTGCGGAAAGTTGATTTTTCACACGAGTGGTAAATATTGCGTGTGGCACGAGGCGTAAGCCGAGTTCAACGATACCACCAGTGTGAAAAATGTCACTTTGGCACAAGTAAAGTATACTATTTTTCCTACGACCACCTATTTTATTAAACAATACGTAAATATCAGATCGTGTATGTGTAATATAAGCTACAATATGAATTCACCTTACCAGCAACATGACAGCTGACATTCCCTAGGGAGGGTACTTGCAATTGACTATTGATGAATATATTATTATTATTATTATTCATTTATTGCTTAAAAAAACATAGATGTTTTATAGCAAGGGTTTGGTTTGCAATACAATTGTTAATCAATACAAAGTAAGTTGTGTCCTCAGAATACAGAGAAATGCTTAGTGATTATGAGTTATTAAGTAGAATATACACATAAACATATATACATACACATATATATGCTGACACATATAATGGGCAATTCGCATACAGTTATTCATTGATAATGAAAGCCCTCAGTTGATATTATTTTTGCTTTGGCAAATGTCAGATTATCGAGAACAAAAATGATATAGATTTGATGGCGTCGGCCAGAATGATTGCTTCAATGTAATAATTTTTGTAATAAATACTTATAACTTATAATATAACTGTTGAATAATTGACATTATTGTTGTGTGAACTGTGAATACACAATTAGTATATTGAGTTGCCTGACTAATCTCAAGTTTTTTATTGTGGCAGTTTATGTTCGAATATTGTTTCTATAAAAAGTGCACATGAATTTGCAATAACTTTTATAGTGAATTGAAGAAATAACGAATACCACCCCCCCCCCCCCCCCCAAACCCCACCCCCCCCACGCCCACCCCACCCACCCCCCGATAATTAACGTTTGTTTGAAAAAATGCGACAATAAGTGAGTACTTATAATACTTATAACACTTCTTTTTCTTATCTTCATTTTTTTATGAATAATCAATTGCCTATCAGTTCAGTTTTTATATAAATATTAACAATAGGGAGGAGCAAATAATAATTGCATCTGTAAATTTTACAGGATTCACAGGTTTGACAGCTTATAGACAGCCGTGCGGAAATTAACTTTCCACACGAGTGAGAACAAAGGTCACTTTCGATGGGAGTAGAGAGTGCGATATGTGTCACTTTCCTATGTGGTCGTAAGTGAAAGATTTTACATCATGAAAAAAATTTCAATCAGACGGGCTCTGAATTAGGAAGCTGGTGTGCAGTCCTGGATATCACTTGGTAAAGCATTGAAAAATTTTGGCCCTATCATATTGGAAGAACTTGAACCTAATTTGGTTCTGCTATAGGGTATTTCAAATTCTTTTTTTTTTTTGTCTAATATTAATTTCATGACTATCCGATCTCAAAGCAAATCTCGATTTTTTTTAAAAACATAGCAAAAAAATAGTAATGATAATATTAAGATTTCATTCTTTCTGAGCTATTATAACAGGATCTCGGATTTTGAATCCAACCATACTTATTATTCCTCTCTTTTGGGCAATAAAGGCGTCATTGGCTAACGAAAATATACCCCAGAAATAGATGCCACAAGGAAGTCCAGTGTCTACTTGGGCATAATATAGTTTTTTCCTACGACCATACAGGAAAGTGACAAAGAACTTAATTATGGTCAAATTCTCGGGGGTTATATCCCGAGTGCACCAAGTTTAATCGGTTAAAATGTGTGCTGCAATTCCATGATTCTCGAAATTTTGCTTAGCAAATGACTTGAATGTATGATAATTTGATAAAATCCCGAGACCATAGGTCGAGGGATTTTATTTTAAATTATTATACATGAAAGCATTTGCTTGAAAGCAAAATTTTGAAAATCATGGAAATGCACGCATTTTGGTCGATTGAACTTGGTGAAGGAGGGATATATGTTTAGATTATTTCCAGAAAACATGTAAACTCAGGAAACATCAAAATCGAACACAGGAACAATATAGTACCAGAGATAGTACCTGAAAAGTGATCCAAACGCCCGGTTTATTTCGAACATTTTAATCGGTTAAAAGGTCTAGTGCAGTTAATCGCTGTAAAACTCTGTAAAAGCAGTCTAGCCTTCAACTGTTTCATCGTTTATTCGCATTGAGGGAAATAATCAAACTAATTATCGTTATTTCGTCATATCATTACAAAGGTTATTGCAAATTCGAGTGCACTTTTTATAGAAACAATTTTCGAACATAAACTGACACAATAAAAAACTCGAGATTAGTCAGGTAACTCGAAATGCTAATTGTGTATTCACAGTTCACACAACAATAATGTCCATTCAACAGTTATATTCTGAGTTATAAGTATTCATTACAAAAATTATTACGTTGAAGCAACGATTCTGGACGACTGTCAGGTTGCTGTTAAGGTGAATTCATGTTGTAGCGTATATTACACATACATCATCTGATATTTACGTACTGTTTAATAAGATAGGTGGTCATAGGAAAAATAGTGTACGTTACTTGTGCGAAAGTGATTTTTAACAGGCGTAATGTAATTTACTATTATCTAAACCCGTACTCTAATAATACACTTATATGCCCACAACCCGTTTTATAATGAAATCCATTACGATACAGATTTTTCCTTACGATACAGATTTGCAACCAATAGAAACCCATTATTTTTAAATCAAGCATGATGTGCATGCTCTGCATTTAGCCAAACTTCGATAATCATAACAAAATGTCTGATACCAGCGATATGGGCGAATCACCTTCGACACTTTTACCAACAGAAATACAGTTGGAATGATTAAATTTTTCATTTGACGAATGCACGATTTATTACTTATTTTTTCATCAAATTTTGTGGGCTCTCCGTAGCCGAGCCGTCTGTGGCGCTGACATTGATTATTTTAGCTGGAGGAGACATTGATTCGATTCCGGTCTCGAGTAACCTTTTTTTTCTTTGATTTTTGATCTTTTTTTCATATCTCATCGTTTTATTTCTGAAGTAATACTATTAATTACAATTCTGTGAAATTTTTCAAAGAAATTCGTTAAATTAGTATTATTGTGTGCAATACAAATATAGATATAATATTTGTAGTTCTTCACTATTTATTGGTTGTAGATAAAATAGCGTATGCACCTCTCATGTAATGGTTATTACACGATCGTTGCATAATATACTATTTTATCTTTACCCTAGTCGTATGTAAATACCCTTTATACTACTCATTTTTTCACCTTTTATAATAAAATTTTGATAGTGATTTATTTTTTTTATAACTACTTTTCACCCACTTCTCGACCACTCCTATATAATATATCATCGTCCAAAGGAAAATAAATATTATTATTGATATATAAGGTGTACTGCGTGTGCCGCACGCCGTACGACGAGACGAAGTTCTACGTCGGGTGCGACCTGTGCAACAACTGGTTCCACGGCGACTGCGTGGGAATCACCGAGGAGAGCAGCAAGACTCTCACGGAGTTCGTGTGCACCGAGTGCAAGCAGGCGAGAGACACGCACAAGCTCTACTGCTTGTGCCAGCAGCCGTACGACGAGTCGCAGTGAGTATTCGCCCCCCCTTTTTTTGTTGGGACATCTTTATATTTTTTTATCGTATTTTGCTCGTTTTTTCTTGAAACCAATGTGGATCTTCGAATTTTACGATTTACCGATGATGCTTTGTTTGGAAATTCATGTTTTTCTACGGCTATAACACAAAACTGTTCTTTTCTTAATTGTTCCTGATCAAACAAATTGGTATATTGCAGGTCTTCAATTTCATTTACTTACCTGATGACACATTGACTTATAAAATTTCATGAAAAATAAAGATTGAAGAAGCAATGCCATTGTTTGTGAAATCAATCACCCTGACATTAAACTGATATCTCTCGGCTTAGCTTCAGTACGAGAGATATCAGTTTGATGTTGGGATAATTGATCTCTGCAAAAAAAATTTCACTTATACAACAGGTTTCAATCTTACTAATGAGCCGTTGGTTGTATTTGAAATTGATGTTTGTGTAAGGTGCCGGTTTTACTATCGTCAAATCAAGTGGACTTCAAAGTGAACTATAGGTTGACAGCGCCGTCGACTTGAAGTAAAGAGTTTACAATTGCCTGTCAAGCATTAACTAATCACCTGACAATAGATTTGTTAAAAACTCAATAAAATTTAAATTATCTTCGCCCTCATCCAAATGGTGTTCATTATTGGTAAACGTTGAAAATCGGTGGTCTAGAAAGCTTTTTTGTGCAATAACCTATTATCAATTGTTATTAAATGAATCCCACTATTAATACAGAAAAAAAAAATTACATGCTTTTTGAACAAAAAAAAAGGAACAAAAGGACTGTTAAGTTTTCATGTAATAAAAGATCAAATAATATAAAACTAAATAATAGGATTTCAAAACAAATTTAAGAACACGAATATTTTGCCCTGATAATTGAAGTGATGAATTATAATTTGAATTTTGATTGCCATGTGAATAAAATTAAGGAAACAATCTTTCCTCTGATTGTAGCAATAAGAAGAATTGATTTTCTAGATTATCAAATTCAAAATCTCATTTATAATGCCCATATTGTCTCACATATTAGATATTTAATAACTGTATGATCATCTTGTAGTAAAAACCGAAAAGCGATCAGTTATCATTTGATGAACAAACAATAATGATTATTTTTTTTAAACCGAGGAAAACACCTTCTTTACAATTATACAAAGATACTAAAACTTACATTAGACAAACTAATAAAATTTGAAAGAGCAAAATTTGCATAAAAACTAAAAACTAAATCAAAATGACATAACTATCATATCAGAAATGCCAATGACTCCCATTTAAATTACATTTTTTAAATAAAGGAAAAAACAATTCTCTATTTAGTTTTATAAAAAATTATAATAATCTTTCAGACAATATTAAATAATCGAAATCTATAAATATTTTTCAATTAATAAATATGTAAAATTATTGAAATTGTTACTTTCCATTCATTTTGAAATATTTGAACTTATACATATTCAATAATGTATTATCTTTCTTATACCAGAACTTGTTCTGTTTGGAAGATTTATTTTTGTACATAAATAAAAAAACTACACTCACATATTTCTTCAACTCCTTAAAAATTTTATTTCGTGATGCACACCACTTTGAATTCCTTTCCCCGATGCTGTTGACTGTATATCAAACACCATAAACATTTGCACAATTCGTTTTTTTCTTTCCCCTATTCTACGTCTTTTCTTTCATTTCAGATTCTACATTTGTTGCGACCGATGTCAAGACTGGTTTCACGGCAGATGCGTGGGCATTCTGCAGTCGGAGGCCGACAATATCGACGAGTATATATGCCCGCGATGTCAGAGGAATAATTCGGTCAACTTTGCGAACATGAAAGATTTGTCGCACAAAGATTTCGACGGTTTGCGGAAGCTAATAAAGCAGTTACAGGTTGGTATATCGGGATTATTGTCTTGTATTGATAGGGAATATGCATGATTTGTTGTTGCAGAAAAAATAACTGAATTGACATTAAAATATTCAGAGGATTGTTCAAAGTGAAATGTAAAACACTGAATTAAGTGGAGCCGTTCAAACTTCACCAAGTAGTGCGCGTTTTGAAAGATCTCACATGACATGACCCGAGTTTGTTTACTCTAACCGCGTCATTTGCTCAAATTTTATCGGTTTCAACTGCTAGATAGATCATGGAAGAGTGTGCAACATTTATATTTATGAACATTAATGTTTCTTGGGGTCAATAAAGACTGATTGATTGATATTGTTACGTTTTTGTCGGATTCGTTTATCAAAATAATATTCCTAAGAGCACAAAACTATTTTCATTAGCTTCACTTTACAAATACAACAACTGCACTAACTTCAAATCGCTTACAAATCACACTTCTCGACTGATTTAAACATCCAATGCCTTTTACTGAAAACTCTGACAGCTGCCGACGAAAAATCTTATGTACCACCACATCAAAACACAGAAATTTTCCAAATTTATGTTATTCCAGATTCGAAGTACGAGAAAACTCTCAGTCGTCTCTATATTCCTAGAGCTCGAACATTCTTCTGCCAGGGTCATAAACGAGCCGTGTTTTATGAAATTATTTTATTATAGTCAGCGGTGGCGTTAGGGGATTTATTTCGATTTCGAAAAAATTTACAGCTTAATGTGAATTCAAAGTGAGTTTTGCATTAGATATTTAGCAGTGGAAAGTTCGGTTTGAAAGTAACCCAATCCATATCGATTTACGATATACATCAAATAACTTTTTATATTTATATGATATTTACAAAAATGAACTGAACTTATCATGCTTGAGTGAACCTCAATAATATAATATTATATGCACACTGTTATCATATAGTAATAAAAGAAGATTTTTGGTGCAATTTCAATGACAAATGGTTATGTATAGGTAATGTTTTGGTATATTATAAAATGCTGTGTGCATTTATCATTTAATTATATGTTATGGACTCAAATACAACATATAACATAATGAGTACCTTGCAGCTTTCCCTTCTTTGAGCTCTGCTCACGTAAAATCAAGATTTGATACAAAATATACCGTCTTTTTGTGTCTTCTGACGTGACATCTCCTTCGTTCGACCAGTGGTGACGTGTTTTATAGGTTGGAATTCCTCTCTATAATTTTTCACTTTCATTTAATGGAATTGAGTAACAACAAAATAAAAAAATACCTTTGGATTGCAATATGACGATAAAAAAGCTTCCAGAAAAAATATTTCAGAAAAATTATAGTATGCTTATTTCCTCTTAAGTTAATTACAAAAATATTTTGATATATTTGAATTACTCCGGAGTATTTTTTTGATTGACAAGCATCTTTACTGATGGGGGAAGGCGCCTGAATTGAATGTTGAATGTTTTTTATTTCAGGTTCATAAAAGTGCCTGGCCTTTCATGGAACCAGTGGATCCGACGGAAGCACCTGACTATTACAAAGTTATAAAAGAACCAATGGGTAAGTTGGATTTTTTTTTTAATTACTGCACTGGTACATAGCATAGATGTCGTAGGTATATTAGGAAATTTTGTGAAAGTAAGGATTATCAACATAAATCAATTTAATGTTTATCAAACTGAAAGAACTTTTATTCAATGTGCGTCTTTCAAGTTGTTATAGATTCTAATTGAAATGTTGTTCTATCACTAGACCTTTAAAAAACATTTGATATCAAAGATCACACAATTTTATTCAATATTTACTCTTTGAATTGGTTTTGAAATTATATTTGAAATGGAAAACGATTTTTTACAAATCAACTTTGACATACAAAAATTTCGACAAAATCTATGATGATGTATGGAAGCAACATTTTCAGCTCTTGTTGAAATAACGTTTCAATAAATCAATTTAACAATGTGTTCACTTCAAAGCACCTTGACAAATAAACTATGAAAATTGAAAGCTATCACTAATTGTAAATGCATTGATTCCTAATACTCACATTAAAATAATTGGGTAAATGTTCTTAACGCCATTTTCGCATCAAATCTTCAAGTGAATTTCAATGAACAGAGTATGATAATTGTGTGCCTTTTCACCTGATGTATCATCACTCAACCCCACTTTTCATTTGAAATTTGTAAGGTTGTGATACCTTCTCGCTAGGGGGTTGAATGCACATGTTAGAGAATATGTCCAAAATGTGTCCCCCTCACAATCAAACTCTACGCGTTCCAGCATTCTTGCTTCAAATTACCACTCTGAATAATCTTTATTTGTTTATTCAATATATAGCTTCCAGTCAGAACAGGTTCTGGCATGAAGAAGTCGAAAAACTAAATCATAAAATTATGTACTCAATAAATTGGAGAATAATATTATTCATTTAATAAATTAGTTAACATCATTATGCAAGCAAATGTTTTTAAAGTTCTTTCGAAAAAATATGAATTGATTTGGATTCTTTTATTTTTCTGGTAGTTTATTGAAAGTTTTTATTGATCATACTCTGATGATAGTAGTTTGAAATTCTAGCATTGTGGCAATGTAAAACATAATAATAATAACAGTTATTTATTCCCAAGAAACTATAGTTTATAAATATATTTATATAATATTTATATAATACATAAATTTTTGGCAATTATATATTACATTTCTGAAGATTTTTTGTTAATTTATATATACTTAGATTTTTCATAATCAAACGATCCAAAGTCATATTGTCTTTAACTTTATATAAAATAACTATGAACAAACCTAACCTTTATTGCTTTGTTCATTAAGCGATATATTATATTTTTTTGTTTTTTAGAGCATGGAGACCAAACTGTAATGAGGTATCTGATATGAGAAACTAGAAGTTATTAGAATCTGAATGTTTTTATTGAAAATGTGAAATCTTTTGATGGCCCCCAGAAACGGAATAGTAGATTTTCTTATTTCATTAATATGATTTTCGAAATTTAATTTTGTGTCAATTAGGGCGGGTACTTTACGACCTGATTAACAGTCCATTAAAATAATCGGTGCTGAGAAAAGACACCACATACTGTCAATTGCTAGAGTGAAGGCACAGTCTAAGCACCGATTATTTAATAATAATAAAATTGAATTGATTAGGAAGTTCAGCTATTGGTTTATCAATTAATATATAATAATATATCTATATTCAAGTTTGTTTCCATATTATCAAGCTATTTGAAACCGGCGTATTCAGTTGACTACAGCACGACTGAAAAGTGAATGGTAATGGTTCGGACTTCCATTATCAACTGTATTGAAACCTGTTGCTAAGAACGAAAGGATTATAATACAAATCAAGTGAGAAAATCAAATCAAAATCAAATTTGTTCTGATTGAAAAATTTGATTTTTCTTTCTCTCTTGATTTATATTTTTTCCTATCGTTCTTAACAATAGGTTTCAATAGAGTTAATAATATAGACAATGTAAGTTCGAACCATAATCATTCAAAAAGGGACATTATCAACCACATCCAAGCAAACGAAAGGGTTTCAATTGTCTCATTCCTTTGTTTTTGATTTCGTTCCAGACCTCCAAATGATCGAAGGCAAAATCAACGACCAGAGGTACAAGAAGCTGAGCGAGTTCATCGGAGACATGACGAAGATCTTCGACAACTGCCGCTACTACAACCCGAAAGAGTCGCCGTTCTACAAGTGCGCCGAGTCTCTCGAGGCTTATTTCGTCAACAAAATAAAGTGCTTGCGCGACAAACTGTTCGAGACCAACAAGTGAGGAGGCGGTGGTCGCCGTCTCCGAAGAGGAAATTCCCCCGACGGAGGAGGCTTCGAAGGGGGGCGATGATCTCAGCTCTCCTCCCGGTGTTGTAAGTGTTCCCGTTCGAAGTCTCGCAAATTTGTAAATACTTGATGATTGATTTGTGAATACGTGTATGAATATAATTTTTTATTTTGTAATTATCATTTCCGCATCAATTCAGTTACTATTTATTATTGCAAAGTATTTAATTGGAGTTTTTAAAAAAAGATGTTTCTATAGCTTGTATAATTTATTGATAATAAATTGTTTAAGTTTTAACAATCGGATTTCAGTCACGTTCAGGAAATTATTGTGTAGATTTTAATGTTATTATCATTGAATGAAAATATATTATATATATATACATATAAGAGAACAGTCTTAGGGATAGTGCCATTGTAGATATCGAATATCCAGCCGGATATTATTTACAAGAGAAAATTGTCTTTTACGTTTGCACATATTTCAGATTTTTATATTCGGTCGGTAGATGATTATATCGACTTGGTTTTATCGAGAATAAAACATTTACATGATGGTTTTCACTAATTTTTTTTTTTTCTTTTTTTGTTCGAAACACCCGCTTTTCCTGTTGATTTATGGGAACGAGGAAACGAAATAACAGTTGAATTGAAATTTTTTTGGATAATAAATGATTTTTCATCCGTAGCCTGTTACAACTGACTGTATTATTGATTATTGACGAAATTTCGTATCCGCCAGTCGTAAAAATAAAAATCTCTGCAAGCTCGAATGAATAAAATGTTCCATTTCCTAACAGAGAAACATGAACCGTAGGAGAATTCTTCAAATCATACAAGTGGGAAATTAGCATTCCATTCGAGTAATTCACTATACTTTTTCTACGGTTATGAAACTGATAATATTAATAATGATACAACTACCATAAACCTCAAATTCAATGTCATCCTGAATTTCCATTTAGGTACAAATAAATGAGCAAATAGAGCTGTTATTGCTTGAAATTCGACATTCCATGGGAGATCTGATTCATTGTGTTATAATAACTACAACTGCAACACAATGAAATATTGTGTTATCAGGTAAGAAAATGGAATTGAAGACCTACGCAGAAATGTACCTCGTTGATCTATCGAGAACAGTTAAGATCAGTTTGTGTGAGTGAGCCATAGAAAAATTGTATTTTCTCTAATTATAATAATAATAATAACAAAGTTTATTTAAAATTCACAAAAAGAGCATATACATCAATTTGTAAAGAGGTGAATAAACAGTTCAATTATACCCGCGAAGTTAAAAACTTGTTGCGAGAGATACGAATTACATTTATGTATAATATATTTGATAAATTTGTAGAATTCAACAAAATAATATTGGAAAATTAACTAATTTTCTTAACTGAAGTGAGAGATTTCATGAAATAAATTTCGACGTGAATCTTAAATCCATTTTTTAATCTGTAATTTGAAAGATACTAATGACTTGATCATTTTTATATGATTTGGAATCAAATCATAGTAGAATGACAATAAATATTTAAAAAAAAATCTAACACATTGTTGTTCCAACTCTATTTTTCAATGTGATATTATTTTTATTCCTTGAATTATAAATAATATTATTATTGAAATTTATATTCAATTTGTGTTTATGGATGGATATAAATCATGATGTTATATCCGAATAATTGTCTCATGTCCATTTTATGTGTTTCTATGTACAGATTTTCACTTGGATACAAATAAGACTTATTATATATTATTTTCAAAAACCGTTTCTGAAGAACTTCAAGATTTCTAATGTGGGATTTCATGACCCCTCCCCAAGCCAGGATCCCATAATTCAATTGGGACTGTATTAATGAAAAATAAAGAATGTTAAGGTTTTTACACTCATAAATGTTTTGAGATACTTGAATTTTGATATTAAACTTCGTAATTTCTTCAAAAGGAACGCTATGTGTTTGTCCCATTTCTGATGTTTGTCAATTATAACTCCTAAGTACTTGATACTATCAGTTTTTTCGATGCTACTATTATCATGAAGTATGGTCCTAAGTCCGGTAGGGAAATATTATAAAATGAGAATGGCACATATTTTGTTTTCTCAAAATTTACTGTAAGTTATAATCAAACCAATTTTTAATCTTCTCAAAATCTGATATAGTTTTGGTTTGCAATTCATTCCAGTTTTTTTCCCATTTAATATGACAGTATCATCTGCGAAACTATGAGTTTCACCTAGTGTCAATATTAATATCAGTGTTGCCGGACTAAACAGTAGTTAAGAAACATTTCTTTTTGTGGGGAAGAAGGAAGACTCAGGAAAGTGAGTTTGGCTTTTGCTGCTTGAAGTCAATGCAAGAATATAAGACTTCTATAAAAGAAATAATATCAAATAATCATCAAACATCCTCTTTTGATGTTTAAATAATTTCTGGCAGTTCAAAACCCTTTTGGGTATAGTGTTTTCATCGCGAAACCACCGAATCAAAGTTCTGTATTTCAATTCGCAATCAACTACCGGCAGCTACTCATCCACAAATCCATACTAAATAGAATGGACTTTTGAAATGTAAGTTTGATGCATCGAGGGTAGTTAACTATTTCAAACCTTTTTGGTAGAGTTACTGATTTTTACAATATTTTATTCTTGAATTACGAACTATTTTCGTTTATTCGTATGTTTTCGGAAATGTCTCTAATAGTTATTTATGATATAAGTGCTAGAAGTGATATTTTATTTTGTGAGAAAGGAAGTTTGGAACAGGACGCCGAAGGCGGAGTGTTCAAATCCCTTCAAACAAAATAAAATCAGTTTTAGCAGGTATATCATACACTATTTTTCTACAAACACCATTAAAAGTCCAAATTAACGCATACCTATTTTATATTGATTAATTGAAAATAATAGTCTCGAGATTGTCAGTTTTGAATCCAATTTCATCTAATCTATTCATGAAACAAGTTGCCAAGGTAATCATAATCAGGGGCCTGTTTCAAGAACGTACAAGTCTTGTAGCTACTAGAGAAACACAAAGAAAGACGATGATAAATCATTGTTTTTTACTCGTTTTTTACCTGTGCCTGCATTGTCTTTCACTAGTAACTACAAGACTTGTAATTTTATGAAACAGGCCCCAGAATTCGTTGATTTGTCTTTGTTGACAACTAACGTCAATGAATCACGAATTATTCTTTTTCGTTTCTTCTTTCCTCCATGGAAAGTGATCCAGAAAATGAATTTCTACCGCCGAAAATTGAAGAAGCTGCCAATAAAGCTGCTTTTGAATTCAGTATCACTACTTTTATTCGGGTTGACTCATCGGAGTGAATGTCAAGATGAATGAGCCTCTGAAGAAGCGCCACTCGAGCCAGCGAAACGTCAGGAAGAAATTCCAAAAAACGACGGCCTTCCAACCCGAATAAAAGTAGTGATACTGAAAACCTCGGCCACGAAAGCCTTAACTATTTTGTCTGCTTTTGAATTATTGCCTAGTAAGTCAAAGCGACAGTCCGGGTTTTCATACGATCGTTTCTTGAAATGGTGTGATCAGAAAAATGTCAGTGACAAGGAGGCCAGTGAAAAAGTGCTTCTTGCATACTTTGAAGAAAAGTCCAAAATATGGAAATCGTCATGCAACGCTTTGGTCGAATTACTCTAATGCTGAAGTCGATGATGAACATTAATAATCATGACATAAGCAGATATTATGAGCTTGTGGCTTTTCTGAAGCGAAAAGGTGAAGGATATCAACCAAAAAATAAAAAGTATTGACGAGGGAACAAATCAACAAATTGCACTTTCACTAATTGTACGTTTACTTGAAAAATCACTTCATTTTGAATTTTGTTTTTATATTTTCTTTACAAATATATCATTTTTAGCACTAGTGCTAATAATGATTTACTTTCAACACCAGTGACAGCATGCGTCAAAAATCATACTTTTACTGACGTTCGTAGAAAAAATTCATTTTCTACAAAAATTATAATTTTTCAAAATATTCGAATTTTTTACCACAGTTTGACTGGGTGGGACGTACAGGTAGGAGAAATGCCATTTCGTTTTTTATGCATATATATGAAATTCATTGAATTCAATAAAACATATTCTGTTCCGTTGACACAATATTTCTTTTTCAACTCGTCCTTGATCATTTAACTTCCTTCAGTACTTGTCTCAAACGATCCAAGAAAATGTCTGCATGGTGCTCTTGGAATGTCAACGCCGGCCTCAATCTGATGGATGAATTACCGCATCCACCGCTGAGAATACCTATAAAAATTTAGTTTATCAAGTAAGTTTTCATTCTTCTGTTCCATTCATGGATATGTACAATAGGGAATACGAGGTTATGAAATATGAAAAAATAACGTTATTTTCTTTTTGGAATGTTTAAGGGTATACATGCAGTGGAAATATATGGTCCAGAATGATATGTGGTTCGAAATAAAATGGACGTATATAGCACAAAAAAAAAATTAGAAAATAAAACAAAACCTTGAAAAACATCTCCCAGAAAAAATTAGCTCACTAGCTCTAATGGACTATTTACAGGAAAAAACTTAATTTTCCATCTAAAAATGAGAAGTTACGACCAAATATCCTAATACATCTAAATACTCCACGAAGAAACCATTACTGTAAAAAAAGAATAGAATCTGATATTCTTTTAATAAAAATATAAAAATTGCCATAGCATCTGGTACCATTATTTTTGTAAGGGACTGGTATTTTCATTGGGTTTTTAGATCAATCATATTGATGAAAGCCGTATCAGGAAATTTGACAGTAACTACCTTTTTTAGTGGTGAATTCAGTTTTCCCTTGTATATAGTCAATTGTACCGCTGAAAAATGAAGACATAGGGACGTTATTGTTTCATATAGCAGCATCGTTCTGTACATGATTCATGCTGGACCATTCAAAAATCCAATCCTTCAATGTAATGGTAAAATTTGCTTTCTTAACAAAGAAGCTGATTTTGAAACATTTCCCCTTCATCCAATTACATTTAGAATTTATGAGCAGTAGTTTGTAAGGAAAGTGCTGCATAAAATGATCTTTTCGCAGTATTAACTAAAAACGGACGTCGAAGTTGGAACGTTTTTTCAATCACTTATACAAAATGCCACAATATAGCAATAAATTCGGAAACAAGAGTAAAATTCTTTATAAGTGTCGTATATCTATATTATTATAAAAGGGTAGTTTCTAACATTGTTTGTGGGGGTAACATGTAGCCACCTTAGTGAAAATACTAATCCGATCATGAAAATTCTTTCACTAAAAGAAAGCTTACACTATACAGGAGTAATATAGGATGCTTCATCTATCTATTTCAAAAAATTAAGATTGGAATATATACAAGTGTAGAAGGGCAGATATAGAATGATTATGATTAAACATAAAATTCAGTGAAAAATAGTACCTATATCCCAGACGGCACAATCATATTGCATGAATATCCTATGCACATCCCAGTGGAATATTGGAATATGCCAGGAATATCCCATATCCCCCAAAACATATGATATGCATATTCCATGGATATTCAAAGTCACCATGAAACTTATTCCAGGAATATGTTTTGATATCCCAAGATATGTTCATGGCTTATGCAACAGATATGTTTTCTTGCCCTTGAAATATATTCCAGGAATATATTTTTTGTACTGCATAGCATATATGCTTTTTTTGGTGGAAATAGCAGAAAGAAAACACACATCAAGAAAAAAAATATAGGTGAACAGAAAAATGTTTATTGAAAAAACTCAAAAAACAGTTAAGTAAATAGGAACGCTAGATATATCACCAAGAACTTTGGACTCATCTTCTGAGACACAAGTATTCCCAACCATATTACTTGGTGAGAGATGATCATGCATCAATTCAGTAATGATGCTTTGGTTTGCTGGTAGAGTCAAGGACTGCATTATCATGGTATCAGAACTATTTACTGTTTCTTCAGCACTCTGGTCATTCTTTGACGATTCAGAAATTTTCTGCTCTTCAGCAAAATTGTCTTGAGAAATCAACAATTGGTTGAAATTACAGATCAAATGTCGTATTTGGAAAATATAATCATGCTTCAACTTTAATATTTTGTCTACGAACCTTGAAATACGTACTACAATATTCTCTTGCTGATAGTTATGTCTCTGTCTCTCCCATGAAGGCGAGCATAGTGCCATTTCACTTTTTGCATGAAAGGTAGAATAGAATAATGTGGTACATGAAATACCACCCCAGTTGCCAGTTGAACTAGGAACAAGGATAAATGCGTATATGATAACAAAAGAAAAACTTCTGGTGTTACATTTTTAATTAACTAGTTTTTTATATTAGTTGAATATGCTACACAAATGCATTTTGAATATTCCCAGAATATTCGAATATCTACCTTTCCGCTCGATATGACATTTGAATATACCAGTAAAATTAAATAAGAATATCTGATGGATATTCGTAAAAATATATTCCAGGAATAATTTTCATAAATATTGGATAAAACACATATTTATGGAATATTCCAGAAATAATGCAATATCTACTGGAAAATGGGATGTAGTAGGGATATTCCAGGAATATTGGGTGCCGTCTGGGATGTAAATCAAGTCACCACGAAAATTTTAACTCGAAAATATCTTCCTACCTTTCTTCTTGAGCCCTCCGACAATTTGATCACGTAAGGCACTGGTTGCCGCATCGACGGCCAGAAAAGTTCCCCGGCCTCTAACAGAGTTCAGTAGCGCCGGAAACTCCTTTTCGAGTGAGTTCAGTCCGTTTTTCAATATCGCCCCGCTCCTATTCACTTGGTCTAGAAGGTTTTCTCTTTTCAGAACATTCAAAAAGGATTCCAACAGGTATAGTTTTCCTGGATCTCCCAACCACGTGTTGTAGATTCTGTAGGCCTGTTGCGGCCTGTGAATAAATTATGCTATTTTTAACAAAAGTTTCACAGTATGATTGTCACTAACAATGTGTTTTGCTTTACGATCTAGCAGGATATGAGTGAAAATTTCACACCTACTTTTTAATCAATAAGATGCCTCAATTTTTACTAGTTACCATGGCAAATAAAAAAATATCCGGAATTTTTTTCGAGGCGCAACGGTATTCAAGCTGAAATTTTTTTACTGTTCAAAAAATAGACATATTTCTCGGTACTCAACGTTTATTGCTCCCAAGAAATTACATGTATTTATAATAGGGAACATCTTGATTTCAAGCAGTTGAATTCAGTGGTTCATTTACAAAACCAAGAAGAATATCACTTATACACGATATATAGTCATGGGTAAAATGATTAAAAAAAAATTAAATGAAATTCAAGATAATAAGTACAACCCTCAAATAATAGATAAATAGTAAATATACCTGTGAATGATGCAAAATACATTTCTACCAACTTCAGTAACCCATCTGAGTTATAGCATCTGGTTTAACTGAAGTTTGCAATTTTTTTATTTAACGAAATTTGGTGGATATACGTATATGATTTTTTTAAACTAGTAACTATTGAGCTTTCTGACAGAAGCGGTTAATCAAATGAACTTGTCAAAACAGCAATACCCTGATCAACTTGACAATCAGATAAATTAATTTAAAGTGCATGTCAGGTTGGATTAATAATTTTTGTCCAGATTATGGTGCAAAATTTTCTTACTGAATACCACACAAGCTTAAATTATTCCTGGAAATTTTTTAGAGGGCACGAATATTCAAAAAAATATTGAGTGTACCTGCTTCCAAAGGTGAATACGAGAGATACTGGATCAAGAACAAAACAGGTCCCAGAACTGTTCCTTGCGGCACTCTGCAAGTTATATTCTTCAAAAAACACGGGTAGTTTCCGATATGAACATATTGTTTCTACATAGTCTTTGAAAGTTGTAGTCCCATCTAATGATTTTATGAATATTAAATTTTTAATTTTATTTTGTGAACTGATTACTACTATTAAATAAATAAAGTGTGCAACATTGAATTAATGTGTAAAGTGATGACTAGCCGCCACCAAGCGATAATACAAAATTTGTTTCAAACTATCCTGAAACATTTCCGGAGTGATTTGACGGTACTCGTCAACATTTCTTTGACGCATATAATCCTTAGGCAAGCAATTTTTTACTCAAAAATTTCGTTCAAGAAGAAATGAGTATTTTTGTGAAGAGATCCAAGTTTAAGGAATACATTTTTTTATTTTACTTTTCCGATTAAAAAAAAGATTTACGAAAGAGGTTAAATCACAGTATATGTATTTTTTGATTTTATACTTTCAGAAGTTGACATTCCCCTTTCAATATGGTACAAACACCCTGTTAGTATTTTTTTCAATTCTTCTTTCGTAGAACTTTCGTATTGATTTTTTTCAATCGGATAACAAAAACTCAAAAATAGTATGGAATATGTTTTCTTTTCGAATACTACCTCAAAGCAATCAGCAGAATATATTCCGTCAATTCCACCCCTGTACATCTTGCCAAACAAATTTGATAATATCGCTGTTTGGAAAGGTCTCGGTTAAATTTTTTAATTTAGAGAAAATATTTTTTCAAAATATTATTGTTAATTTTTGTTTCCAGAAATCTATATTTTATTATTTATTTATTAGTGGTCTCGGTAGTGTAGTGGTTAGCATATCTGCCTATCAAGCGGAAGGCCGGGGTTCGAATCCTCGCCGGGCCACCGTGCTGGGTAATCGCACGTTAAAAGGTAAGGCCTCGTTGATCCATTGCTCGCACAAGTTTCGACTTTTGAGGGTTGACGTTCGTCAGCTGGTTAACGGAACGAACAATTTTAGAACAATTTTTTTTTTTTTTTTTTTTTAGAACAATTATTTTTTCGGAAACGGTGAATTTCTTATATTAACGAACGAAAGCCTCAGAAGAGATCGAAGGGCTATTTACAGCTATTTTTCTACTCACTTCTGGTCCAAATTGTGGTAAAATCCTCCCGTCAACATTTTCTTACTGAACGTCACGATGTCCGGGGGTGAATCGAGATTGAAATATTCGTGGCACCACATCTTTCCGGTGGGACCAGCACCGGTTTGTACTTCGTCGATCAAAAACCCGGCGCCGTGTTTTTTGGCGATCCTCTGCAATTTCTGGAAGAATTCGGGAGAAGCTTCGTTGTCTCCCCCTTCTGACTGGATGGGTTCCACTACAATACCGGCAACCGGTATTCCTATAAAGAAATATCATGTGTGGATGAGTATTTGATTGATTATTTTGAAAAAATAACCTTTCAACTAGTTCTCAATCAGGATTTCTTAAAAAAAATCCTGTGGAAGCGCAATTCAAACAATTTCATTGGATTGGATCAATTAGACAACAAAAAAATCTCTGGTGTTACAGTAGTTTTCACAATAAATGGTATTGACTGAAGGATTATAATAAAACCAATTAGACCCTTGAGTTGTAAAATCCGAGATGCACGTCATAAATGTAAAAGGACCGGATTCAGGTAATTTTTTTTTCTCAGAGAGGAATTGTAGAGGATTACAGCTTACACTTCTTGTTCATTTTAGTCTTTGTATTTCATTGGAAGTGTTCACTTGTGTTACGGCGTGCAATAATTTTATAACATTTATTTGTTATTACAGACATTAATAGCAAAGATTTTATACCCCAACGCAACGTACAGAATAGGCAGTATGTGGCGTCCGTGGATAAAAAGTAATAGTGCTTCTTCCAGTGGTTCGTTAAAGAAGAATCACTTATTTTGTGACGCGAAAATCATTATAAAAAATGTGTATAGTTCCTTACTTCAGCAAGGATATAACGCGGGTGCTGCAGCAAAAGTAACCAGTAATTTGACGAAGGTGCCTCTTACTTCAGTTAGACGAATTGTTGAAAATTCCATGGAATCAAGAAAAAAGCGTAAAGATTCCGGTGTCACAAAAAGTCTAGACGATAGCGACACTGAACTAAATATAGAATAGAATTGTAACATTTAAATAAATTACTTGTATATCTCCTACATTATGCAAAATTCAAATTTCTTAAGTTCGACCCTGTAGCACATTAGCATCTTTTTCCAGATGATATTTTACACAATGGGATTAAATCGGGTAGTTTATTGCAGGTAATAAGCCAAGTTTACTGTGAAAAATACTATATGTTTTTAGATTCGAAAAGAGCTTTCGAATCCATTGTATGAAGCCATGAAAAATGTGAACATTCGGCGGTGTTGCTTGAATATTCGAAAATATTATAAGGATATATTTTTATGCCTACATTGGTACAATATTGTAAAATTGACAATTCAATATTTTAATCTCACCCTAACAATATTGAACAGATATTGAAAATTGAGTTTGAAAAAAAAAATAGCAAACGATATTGTTAAACTGATATTATTCAATATAACTTGATATATTAATTCGGTAGTAAGCTATCAAACCCATATACCATAATTTTGCACCTTACAAAATGCAGTTGGAATTTATTATGGATATTAAACAATCTTCGTATTGAAATTTCGTTTTTTCAATATTTGTTCATATTAGCTCACCAAAAATTTTTTCACTTAGGATATAATCTTTATATTGGACTAATTTGAAATCGCGGTCCTGCCAATACGATGTGCTACTTGGGATACCAATGGATAAAGAACGTCGTCATAACGAGAATGAAAAAACACGATTTTTCAAATTCATTACATCGTGCAAGTTAGATCTTCAAGAAAATACTACCACTCGACACATACCTTTCTTCTGATATTTTTCAATGAGATCTTCCACCTCTGCGAGGCATTTTTCATCTTCGGCATTGTTTTCTCTGATGTTTTCCTCCAGAGGATACTTGTATTTCGGAAAAGACGCTGTTGGCCAATCAAATCCGGGGATATCTATTTTATGGATGGCTTTCGAGTGTGTTGTGGACAAAGTACCTAGAAGTCAGTTAAGTATGTTGAAATCATCCATATGACAGGACTATCATGTTTGGAAAAATTCTGTCAATATGCATCAGATGTTTGCATTATGGTAGAAGAAAAATCCAGCAACAGCGCAGTTATAAATTCAAAATTCATAAACTCCCCAAGAATGTTTTTTTCCCCGATAAGAGCTTTTTTTTTTATAATTTAATTCAATTTAATGATACCTCATACTTTCCACAGAAGTATGATATATAAAGTGTGTCTCACTTCAACTACGACCATCCCTGTATATTTTTTGAATTCGTAGTCAGAAAATGTTTTTTATGGATGACACAGTCTCGTATTTATTTCTTCACTAACTAGAGCTTCAAAAGACGTTTTTGCTTATAAAACAAGTTCCCATTATTTTTATAAATTCAACACGATTTCCTAAAAAAACTAAAGAAAAATTTTTATAGAAAAAAATTTAATTGAAAATTTGTTAGAAATCATTCCAAACAACCATACCCGAAAAGTTATCCAAATGTGGAATGATATACGGGATGTATCACCTAACTCTGATCACCCTTGTATTTTTTTTATTGAACATATACTCAAAAACCGCTATCTATCATTGTTTTACATGTTTATCAAAATAATCAACTCGAAAAAGTTGTTTATTACGAGTATGATTCTTGAAGCCTAGAAATTTCAAAATACGACTACTCCAAGCAAAAAAGATACAGGGGTGTTGTAAGTGTTGAAGTGATACATCCTGTATATCATTTCCAATTTGGAAAATTTTTGGAATAAGGGTGTTTGGGATAATTTTAAATAACTTTTCCAAATCAAAGCACTAAACAGCAGGTGTAGAAATATAAAATTTACGTACGAAATAGAAAAAGAATAACAGAGGAATTGGAGATATTTCGAAAAAGTAAAGATCAAAGTGGCATACTTCTCATAAATTGCAATAACTCCTTGTTAATCCAAGAGGAAAATAAGAAAACACAGATTGTCAGAGATATATAAAATTTGTTGTCAAGATTGCAACAAGAAATACATTGGCCAGATTCGACGAGCTATAAAAACCCGCTTTAAGGAACATTATTCACACAAGATACGGAAGGATAGAAAAGTCTACTGAAGGTTGAAGAGCTTAATGCATCACTAACCCATAGTCCTGCCATGGAAAGCACCGTGGAACGACAATATGGACAGATTCGGTGCCCCTGGCGGCTTGTTGACCATGCAGGAATTCATCTCGAGATCACTGAAGTCGACGTTCTCCCCCCTTTGGTGTTTCCTGTACGCGATGAACATGCACTTGTAGGCGTTCTCGTTGGAACAGGAGCCGCACATCATCGTCATCACGTTGGGAAGTCCCGGGGAGACGGACAGAAGGATCTCCTTCAGTTTCGTCGGCCATTGCTCGCCGGGGAAGCTGCCCAGCGCTGGGCGGTTGACGAGAGCTTTCTGGAAATTACAGAACACGGGGGTGACTATGCTGCTTCTACACCTTATACGACCTCATTTGGCCAAAACTTGATTCAAAGTCTTCAACGAATTGAAGAAATGTTATGGAATCCCCCATGATTATTCTTATTCTAGAAATATATCACTCATATGTATCAAATTTATACAATGTGATAATAATTATCAGAAAAAAACTATTGCATTCATTGCGTAAATCTTTCAACATAGTTCAACACGATTGATATAAATGTTCAAATTGTCTCTTAAAATCTGCTTAACGGCGCCCAAGACGATATCGAAGATCTCGCAGAATTTTTGAGATTATTTCAAGTATTTCCTTCTTCAATATCGCTTATGAGATAAACTTTGGACTTTATTGCGATCGAAATAATCTGTATGGGTAAGATCTGGAGGTTTTACTGGCCACTTTATTAATTCACGTATACTAAACGAAGAATTTCAAGGAGAATGAAATTCAAGGTGTAGTTGAGTACGTTCTGTACATTTTTTTTAATTCCAACAGAAATGCTTTAGAGAATTTTGTGGAATTAGTAGTTTTGTTCAGTGTATACATCACAAAGCTTTTAAAATAATTTTTGGAAGTACTTAAGTATTTTTTAAGGTTGGAATATGAATCTGAGGTCAAACCGCGGCGCCCCCCGTTCATCAGAATTCACTAAGAATTTTTTTATTCTTCGTTTGGTAGACGTGGATCAATAGAATGGCCAGCAAAACCTCCAGACCTCACCCAGCTATATTATTTCAATCGCAATGAAGTCAAAAGTTTATCTCGAAGACTAACCAATATTGAAACACTTGAAATAATCTCAAACGTTCTGCGAGATCTCCGATATATAGCCTTGGATATTGTTAAAAATGTCTTCCAATCGTGTTCAATCATATTGAACGCAATGGATGTATAAATGTTTTCAATAATTTTTATCGAATTGTAAGAATATGATACATATGAGTAATGCATTCCTAGAATAAGCGTAATCATGGGTGATTCCAAAAGCGTAATAATATACTGGGTGTGCTAAAATAATGTCACTCAGGTCATTACCCTGACATGTATCACCCAGTATAGTGAAAGTATTTCCGTTAAAACCTCAAATTGAATTTATTCCAGGTATTCCTTTCGAAACTATTTTATTTTGGAATAAAAAATTTCATGCGTTACTTTCGCATTGCTTACACTGTAGGTATGTGAATATATATTTCGTTCCTTTATTGATTTGTCAAATCAGTACTAACGGAATGTCAATATATTCGAAACCAAGATGAATAAAAAACTTGCTACATTATGTGATAGACACGCTATAATAATGTGTTCATTAGAAATGCAAATACTTGCTTTTATTCATAGAATAATGTTTTGTGAAAACGCAATAAAAATCGATTGTTTGATTGTTCGTTGGTATGAGTGGATAGAGAATGAAGGATTACCTTTGAATATATCAAAAGATGACGTACTTAATAACTGCAGCCTGATGAATAGAAAAAAATGTAATCGCGTTGAAGGAAAAATGTGTGCAGAATGTGTAAGTAAATACTCACCAACGACTTTGGCCTGAATTAATATTATTCAAATATTTTTTTCTCCGAATGACAGCAAATATTAATTTCGCAGACACATATCAATCACCAAAGTATTATTTTTCCTGCCCACTTAGATATGTGTCTGAAGGAGTGAGTCCTAAGTCGCTATAAGTGTCCATAATGTTGTCAAACTATAATTACTATGAAAATATACATTTTCATAGCAAACAACCATTCCAACACTTGCGATTTTTATCAAATTTTGTTATAATTTTTCACTAGAGGAAAAATAAATAGATTGTGGAACTGTAATAATTTGCAAATACAATATACCACATTTATTATTATAAACAATCGGCAAAAAAATTATATGTTCAACTTGGCAACAAAGTACTAGTAAAAAAATAACTTCAAGTACCTTGAACTTTTCAGACATTGAGAAACATTATTCATATCATACCTTACCAATTTATTCTCATCCTTGAAGACGTTCAACATATTTGGATGGTTGTATCCGATAGGAATAGATGATATTTGCATGAACACATCTAAAAATGTGTTCCCGTCTACATCGACCAAATAATTTCCAGCACTTTTTTCATAATCTGCAAACAGCTGAACAGCATGGCTTTGCTAAAAAACAAGAAATACGACATTTAACAAGACTCTATCTGAAATTTCTCAATGAATTGTAAATATAAAGAATGTATGAGAAACTAATTTTTCCATAATCATTCAATGAATTCAGTAGATCATTGTATAGCTTTATTTTGTGATAAATATATTGCTGTCCTATATTTGTTTTTATTTTCATCGAAGCTAAATTTTCTGAAAATCTTGTCCAGTGATTGTGTTGATCACTATTTATTTTGAACATTAAATTTGAATGCTTGAATCTCTTTTTGACCAGGTCAATAAATATACAAATTTTAAATGTGTATGATGTGTTAAGAAATATCTAAATGTTTTCTTTGTTTATGTGAATTAGCTGTTGGTTCTTTTCGAACAAGTCTGTATAGAATAGAGTATAGAAACTTTATGATTTAATTCTGTAAAGTTTTTAATGGTTCAATATGGTTTTCAGAGCTGCCCCCCAAATCGAAATCAACTAGGTATTGAATCTTGGAATATACTAAAGAAAATCAAATTGATTTTAGACATAATAAAGGCAACATATTTTGCATTTTGAATAGAATACCAATAATTGCAGAAATTTGTTCTGTCAATAATATGTTTTTCGAAACTGAATTTTTATCAAGTAACATTCCTAAAAATTTCACTACAGGAGAGTACATAATATTTTCATTAAGAGTCTTTCGAATGGATGGAGGTGGTTTTTCTTGAGATGAACATATACGAGGATTGATTTCAGTGATTGAATAGTTCCTGGTTTTTTATCTGACCACTGAAGTTTGTGTGAAGGTAGGTACTTACCGTTACAGAATCTAATTCGGCAATCAACTTTTTTGACTTTGGACCGGGAACTTCGGCGGTGACCATTTTCGGTTCTCTCGGTTCGCCATGATTCAAAGTAGATGACACTGATCGGTTGCTCCCTACAGAACAATCAACAAAGTACAATGTGCCATTTAACTACGTATAACTGATACTTGGTTCATTGACCAAAAGTTTTACTTTTTATTTAATTTTTACTTTCACACTTCAAGAAAATTCTCACAATGCTAGTCAATGGAGGCGTTCATACACAAAATGTTGAAGTAAAAATGTCTTCCATTGATTAGCAATGTGGGAACTTTTTTTATATACGCGGATTCACACGAAAAGGAAGCCCTGTAATGCTGTAATGTTCAAAAAAACACCGCGTGAATCAAAGGATAGGGGATACGAATTAACATTCACCTTGAATTTTTCAAGTTTGTGAGCCTCAGGAAAACCCCTCTCGGCAAGGAGTTCCAAAATTCAGCTGTTCTATTGAAAATAGATCCCTGAGCAAGAGAGGTTCGACAGGTCTCCAAGCCCACAAAAAAGGGGTAGGAATTCTGTACTCGTCTAGTCATCCGTGTAGATATTGCCAAGGGTGGAACGATTGATAACAATTCAGAAGAGCACCGACCGTGAAAATATCTATAGAAGAGAAACAAGTCTCCGACCCTTCTACAAACTCTACGAATCCGAGCATTTTTGCTCGGAAATACAAATTACATATTTATTCAAATATTTTCAATACAGGTATTTAACGCCTGAAAAGTCAACTGATAAATTGAATGTACCCCATTTCCTTCTTTCTGGTAAAAATAAGTGTACTTATAAATTCAATAACTCATTTTGCAATCATCAACTTTTCCATTTTAGATCTTGAAAAACTTCCAGAAAATCAGTTAACAGTGTGATAGTTAATGAAAATAATATAAATCAATTGGTGCCATAATTGATTTCAATTACATGATATGAATAGTATTGTCAAAGCACTAGTCGTTCGATTATATCATTCATTTCAATGATTATTTCTAACTTAGGTGGCCATGATATCGATTGAAGAGGTCTTGTTTTCAAAATAGAATTTAAACAGATAAAACCAAGACTCGCTTTTTTTATCAGATTTCGTTTTCAGTTTATACTTGCACTTGATTCGGTTATCTGTTGTTAGTTTCGGCATCACGAATATGTCTCAAATATCAAAATTGTTCGTCTTTGACAACTGTATGTCGTCAACATATGAGAAAGCAAAAGTCACACCTCAAGAGTTTTGGCAAAAATATCAATCAGGGAAGGTGTTATTGTTTTTAGCAGGATATTTTTATCTAATATCAATACATTTTATCTTATCTGTATATACCAACACACTGAGCATATATATACTTCAAAGATAATATAGGCACCTAAAAAAAATGACAATTTGTAATACTCAATCATGCCTTTCGTAAATTTGAATTGGTTCACAGGAACATTAAAAGATTGTGGAGAGTTTACAATTATTGAGATATTCAAGGATTAATAGCTGAACTATCAGCTGAAAAATGTTCAGGTCGTGCTAAAACGCTCATCAACTTCGTCATATTCCTAGATAAAAGCATAAGCTTCATAGAATTTTTTTTTCATTCAGGTATAATGTGGTTTAAATCGTTTATGCCATAAGATATTTAAGAATTTGATGATATATATTGGTTTGAAACTCTCAATGCTTTGAAGTTCGAAAACAATATATTGGGATTTATACAATGCTTTCAACATTTCAGTTATTGGTCATGAATAAATCTTTCATTTATATGTATAACAAATTTCTAGATCGGGATGAGAAAAATAGGACAAAAGAAGACGGTGAATTGGAACTCCCATCTTACAGGATACACGCAATAGAGTTTTTTTTTCACTCATAAGATTTTGCATAGGTACCATGAATACCAAAAAGTCTGTGGTGTGAAGAATATTAATGCCCAAAATATTCTCAAAATATTTCAATGCTGTCTTGATTGTCACCCTATTGTATTAAAATACCATTTCACTATGGAGGTTGTAGAAAAAAATGACCAAATTTCAACATAATAACCATTGGCACAAAACCATCGGAACGATCTAATAAACAAATCAAATACTTCATTTTAAGTAAAATCAATTAATGACTTGCGTCTCTACATCTACGTCTGTATCTCGATTAACATAATATTGAAAATAATAGCAGTTCGAGAGTTAAAACTAATTTTTTGAATTAATTTTTGGCATTATCTTCCCCAAGTGAATGCAAAAAATACATAACTTATGAAAAAAGTAACATAAACTGGCAAACTTTCTCTGTTGAGATATGTGATTCATTCATAGACGTTTGTGCCATTCACAAAAATGAAGAATCTATATCTGAAACAGCTACTCCTCTACCTATATGGCATGGACAGTGAATTGCATAGAGATTAATTTTTTTGTTCATTTCGTATATCAATCACTCGAAATTTGAATCAAACAGATATCATTTATAGGATTTTTCCACATGAATAATGAGTGGTTTGCACAAAAATGAATGATATACACATATCATTATGTGTTTTCTAAATGTTTAACGTTTACTTGTAGAAGTTCTGTATTTTTTTCGCATTTAGTTGGAGAAAAAAACCCAGAAATATCTTCAGCACAACTTTCTTTTCTCCACAAAACATAGTTATGTTCTTGAATTGTAAAAATATCTCGATTTTGGAAAGCCTCAAGGACATACCTAATTGTATGCTCGGTGTTTTCTAAATTTTTGATGTTTACTCCTCTTGTAGAAGTTCTGTATTATTTTCGCATTTACTTGGAGAAAAAAAACCCAAAAATAACTTCCTCACAACTTTCCTTTCAACACAAAACATAGTATGTTCTTAAATTGTGAAAATATCCCGATTTTGGAAAGCCTCAAGGACATACCTAATTGTAAGCTCGGTTATTTTCGATGAAATATTCAGTTGAAGAGGAGTTATAATAATTTTGATGCGAGAAAATACGTAGTTTGACTGTTTTAATTGCCGCTACTTCTTTATGCCGCCATACTGGCCTGGTAGACAAGCGAATTGATGATCTAGGTACTATACGAATAACTTTTCTGCAGATAATATGCATCTCACGTTGAGCATAATAGTAGGTGAGGCCACGATGATAAATCGGGATGTACTCGAGCGTCATAGAAACCTATTGGGTTGCGAAGCTTAGATGATAAAAAGAAAACAATTTTATATAATGCATACCTTTTCATCGGTGGGGGAAGCGGAAATAGATTTTCAAAAATTTAAAAAAAAACTATTGCATGGCCATACTCGAGCGCGTCAGATATTGATATCATCCGAGATATCATCTATGTCCTACATATTTTTAAAAATGTACGTATGTTAATCAGATTTTCCTAGGGGATGTTAAGTTAACCTAAAACACTCTTATATAATAATCTGACGGTTTGGATGTGACGCAGACTCGCAGCCGTTATTGGAATGTTAAAAAAAAATTATTCGTCCATTTGAAATACACAAGCGCGTCATATTAAGATATATATGGTTCATATTTACGCCCTAGACGTTGCAGTCTGGAGGGATTCGCCTATTTTGTCCATTTGATTTTTTTTATTTTTATAAATCATGACCAAATCAATTGAAAAGCTCAGGCAAAAGCTTGCAAATAAACAAGTGTATGTTTTTTTAGTAGAATACTTGTATTTATAAGAAAATAATTATAAGCAATTACATTTTCAAAATTTCAAAACATTGGATATTCGTTGTAAACAATATCATGCCACGAACGAGTCTGTGTGATCATCTGTCATGGCGTCATGACAACAGAAACCAGAGTGGGGACGGAGTGAGAGAGCAATAGAGAAAGAGTGAGAGAGAAATAGAAACGCGGTGAGGGGAATATAAACATCACGTAGCTGCACGCATTGATGAACTTCATCGATGAATTTGTATTATTTTGGCTAGTGGAAAGCATCATATTATATATTTTTTGTTTTTCTTGAATTATTCCCTTCAAAATAAAAAAAAAATTAGCCACGCTCGAGAATGTCGAGATGACGTTTTTTTACAACTTTGTAGCCCTCCTCCTTCTATAGGTTACTCTCGAATTGTCAGATTAATGGAATATACACGTTTCAGGATGTAACTAACTCACCCTATTTTTTGTTGATGCCATCTTATATATGTTACGCTAATGGGGACCAACTAGTTCAAAACTGATCTGCAGGTGGTCAATCATTCATAACAAGATAATAATTTGTGAAACAACTTGATGTAGGTATGCGACCTACAAATACCCTTCGTGATATTTGCCAGGGAATCAGTTGTTTTCTGGCAGACGCCTACTATCACTGTGTACTTTATAAAGCAGTGACTGATTTTAGAATCTTGGTCACAATAAATCGTTGTGATTTAGTTGCATGTGAGGAAGTGTAGAAATACATTTATCATTTGGATCAAATGGAATGATAATTGAACATTTACGCTGCGAGTGGAAATGCTTTCATGCATAACAATATTCTGAGACGGCGAAGAATATAAAATGCTAGCATCGAACAATAAAACGGCGTCATCAAATTGGTAATCCGATAATGAAGCCGATTTTTTCAGGATTACCTTTCACGAACTGTGTAGGTAGATATATCATTGATTTTTATCCTTATTCCATTCATATAATGTTTGAAACAAAAACACTTGTTTTAGGGATTTCTTCAACCACATTGCGAATATATATTTTCGATGTCCACATCGTTCCAATAATGTTTGCTATACTTTGTTAGGATTGAGTATGAAAATTTTAAAATCATGTTTGGTTTTTGCATTGCAACGTTAAAATCTACTTCGCCAGCTCAGATAAGACTAGCGATAATAACAAATGCAAACATCAATATTCACCTGTTTTCAGTATTTTAAAAATCGAAACGTTCGTTCGCCTCGCCCACATTTTCCAAATGTATTTTTTTCGCGACTGTTTTGAATTTCTATCGTCGAACCCACATGTGTATATCACACCACCCGAAAAAAACTGAACTCGTCAGTGGTTCAACATTCAATCGTTTGTTGAACGTAACCTTGGATTCGTAGAGGCGGGAGTGCATCAAAACGTAATATCAGAAACAGGTATGATTAATTAGTTTGTGGTCGATAGTTGTCTCGTAGTGATTATTTTGATTGGCAACATTGAATACTTATTCATTTATATTCACTTATAATTGTGAATAAACACTTGTGTTGCCAATAGAAAACAGTCTAGAATGTAAAGTCTAAAGAAGATAATGATATTCAACACGAGTTTTTAGAGTTCGCAGAATTTGACCACTATACTTTTTCGTGGTAATTTCTATAACTGCTTTAATGCACTTCAGGGATTCAAGGTACACGGTTAACCCCTGGGGATCTAAAATTAATCCAGGATGGGAATAACATTATGCTTTTATACTCATTACTACATATATAAGGAAATTCCAGTTTGAAGTTTATATGTATAGAGGAATATTCTCTTAAACCTTACACAAAGTAAATT
Organism: Zygogramma bicolorata; assembly: GCA_032362365.1. Taxonomy (NCBI): domain Eukaryota; kingdom Metazoa; phylum Arthropoda; class Insecta; order Coleoptera; family Chrysomelidae; genus Zygogramma; species Zygogramma bicolorata. Next base: position 119,812 of record JAVJAQ010005843.1, read on the forward strand.
TGAGAATATATATAGACATCTAAAAGAATAATTTTTTCCAGCTAAAAATATTGTTGGAAAAACATACTGATATTTGGTATATCATGAGAATTGCATAACAATGTAGGGAATGATCCAGAATCTAAGCAACAACATTCCCATTGAATTATTGAGTCCCATTATCTAATTTAGTACCTCTATAATGGATGATATTTTAGGATGTCCGCCTGATGTGATTGAACATTATTCAAACAAGGATATCATATTTGATTTGTTGATGCGGGTTATCTAGTGCGGAGTATGCACAAAGAATTCGAATATACAATGCGCTCTTATATGAAGGTTAACTGAAAAACAGTCTCCGAATCACTTTCTGTTCCGAAGATGATACAGACATAACTCATAAATAGAGAGTCCCAATGGATTAACTATAAAAATTCTATGTGATTGATGGAAAAAAAAGGTTTTTTGGCCATAACTTTTTTTTGGCTAATGATAACGAGATGTACCAGAAACCATTTCAAAGCTAAGGTTATCGCCGAAATTTCATGTCCTATGCAACATTTGAATTGAATGGGCCAATTTTTTTGATGTCGCCCGACAAAAAAGAGGAATTTACCGTTATAAACATAAAATAGGCAATTTTAAACGGATAAATTCGCTTACAGATGAAAAATTATAACAAAAAATTTAAATACAACTATCCTGGAATAAATGCTGAAAAATTTGGTTGTTTAAAATAAATAATGTTCACGCTGCTGGCCAAAAACTGAAAATGTTTTAAAAAATACACGATTTTACCCAACTTTAGCAGGCCAAGACATAAACAATAATTACCCGATATGGCCAAAAATGGCTGGACATATTTAGGACGAAGTGTTTTGACTTTTCACCAGAGGATTTTTTTTCCAAGCACCTCAGCCCATACGGCGCTAAAAAATTAAAAATTTCAGAAAAAAATTATTTTGCACATAACTTTTTTTCTTTTTATTTTAAGCGATTGTGGTTGGTCTCAAAATTTTTCAGATTTTGTCATCTTGCAAAATGATAGGAATCATTTTTTTCGTAAAAGTTATATTTTTCGAGATATTTACGCCAGAACGATGCGGTTTCTTCATTTTTCGTTGAGCAACCATTTTTTGCCATGTCATATCTCATTCAATATTAATCGTACAAAAATAAAGCAGAAACCACATTATTTGTCAACTAAAATACCTCAAATAAAAAATATATAATTTTTTTGTAATAATAACAGATTTTCAGTAAATTTAAAAAAACTAACTTTTATTTTTTTTTGCAAAAATCAAACTTTTCCTTATGAAAAATTGCAATCAATGTTTTTATGTTGAAAAATGATAATATATCGATTGGTTTCATTATTTTTTTTCAACCCCCCCCCATGAGTTCCACCCCCCTACCCCCCGCGCTTTTTCCCAGTAATGGAAGTTGTTTACTCGGATACTGGGCACCTTTCTTAGCAAAATTCAAGTTACTCCAAGTATCTGCAATTGGTCTCGAATTAGTCCAGCCAGTTTTTACTTCCTTTACTGGAGTATTGTAATTTATAATTATTTTTGAATAAACTTCAATTACTATTATTAATTATAGAAGTCGTGGCTTCTATTTTTGGATTCAGTGAAGAAACGCTTGAAAATGCCAGTAATCACCCAAAATTCGGGCCATATCCCCGAAAAAAATCGAGAGCGGAGAAAATTTAATTCGAATCTTTTGTTTATGAGGTCAAGATACGTAAGTTTCCGTGAACCGTTCTTTTATCTTAGTGTCCCCGATAAACGAAATTCAACCATCGGTGCACTCGGAATACCCTTGAATAATACACAACATGCATTTATTTGAATACAGTGACAATAAATGAAATGAAGTCATTTTGTAAGAATTCCTGTTAAAAACCCACAAATCCTGAAAAACTCCACTTTTCTCGAAAATCTATCACCAAATAAAGTTTTTCTGTATACTCATTGAAAGTACCTATGCATATTTGATAGGTGCTTACCTTATCTTTTCACCATTCTTTGTAGATTCGCACTATCAATGTTTTCTCCGCAACACCTTCTTTGAATTCAAATACTTTTTGATATTATGATGGTTTCAGTTTTCAGGTTCTGACTACCAGGCGGTTTGGGTCCTATCAAGTAACTATTTATTAAATTTGCTGTTTTTAGTTCGGTTGTGAATACCTTTATTCCCAATCAATTCACAATCAAATTTTCGATACAACTTCCAAAATGTTGATGATATTAATGCACTTTCCTAACACAGTTATTCTGATATTTTGTTGTTCTAATTGTTGTGAAAATGTGTCACCGACTTGAAATTTGTCAAAAAACAATCGTAAACATTCACAGCACTCTAGCAAAGTGCATAAGTATCACTTTGAGAGAGTTGCCTATTTTTTACTTGCTGGATGATTATTGATTTGAATAATACTGTTATTAGTTTCGGGAAAAGGTATCATTCAACGGAAAAGAATACCAAGACCAACGCAAATACTTTTACACGTTTATTTCAAGTAGAGACAGGTGGAGGACATCACAATAATGGAAGACTGAGGTTACCAACGATTTTGATAGCGGCGGCAGCTTGTTCACTGGACTTCTTGCATGACTTGTCGGAAATTATCCAGAAAGATATCGACGTGGTGTTCCTGGAATACCAGGGACGGTCTCAGACGAATGGACCTGAGGCCGCAACCCCCTCCCTGAATTCCTGAAAAAAAATTGGTCAGTAAGAGTTATGTACCTAACAAGTTCGGAAATAGGTACATGTGCGAAAATAGTAGTTTGTACAACAAGAGTGGATATGGTAATAGTACTTGAAAAGTCATAATATAAAAATCGTTGAACGAAAAAGTAAAAAAAAATCGGTTGTGGTGAGAATCGAACCAACGACTATCAAGTGGACCGTCTCAAAGGGCGTAAACCCCAACCAACTAGGCCATTTGGACTGTATAAATTCAGTTGTTGACGTTTCAAAAAGGTTGCTCCTGGCAACCAAGTATTTTGTTCCCTGTGATTGGTGGAATTATACGAGTTATACACTATACTTTTGCTACGGCTATAAAACTGATAATATTAATAATCATTCAACCAGCATAAAGTTCAAATTTAATGTCATTAAAAATTTCCATTCGGATACAATGGGGATGACGGCTGCAAAACTCTACCACTAGGAGCGCCACCACTGCATGTACCTTTGACAGCATCTCAAGTCAAATGACAACAATTCAAAACATTAAACGTCCCTTCTTTGCAATAATTAAGAATATAAAGATTTGAAATCGACATAAAATGGTCTTATGTAGTGCATTCGGATGTAAAAATGTAGGTACGCATTTATTTCCAAAAGAAACAAAACTGAAAAAGCAGTGGGAAGTAGCCCTGAAAAGAAAGAGCTTTCAGGCTTCTGAACATTCTAGATTATGCTCCAGTCACTTACAAAAGAACGTAGCAGGGCTAGTAGATGGTTATTATGATGATTTTTAACGAAACACCTCTGTAATCAGTTTGAATTTTTTACCTTTCATTCAGATCTTTTTTTTTTTCCTTCGAGGGATCCAGCACGTTCCCTCAACAAACTTTTCAGTTCTGGTACAGACAAACATTCATATCTATCGGTTGGAGAAAACATCCTTATAATTCTTGAGTATCTTTTGAAAATATTCATTAAAATAAAAATAAAACATAACCTGCAAAATCACTCGTTAGGCACATGCAGTCGTGCTGCCACCTACTAAAAGCTTTGGGTCATCTTCCCCATTGAATAAGTGAATATGGCTGTCATTGCTTGAAATGTGACATTCCATGGAAGACCTGATTCATAGTGCAATAAAAACTACAACCGTAATACAATGAAGTTATTGTGTCATCAGGTAAAGAAACGCAATTGAAGACATACAATATACCTCACTGTTCTATCAAGAACAGATAGAAGATCATTTCTGTATATATTACATACAACATTTCTTTTACTTGTGTGAATATATATTTTATTTCAAATTTTCACTAAAAAAAGGACACAGAATAGTTTTTGAAAGTATTTCGTAATCCAAACTTGAGAATCTTATGACTATAATAATATAATCAAAAATACTAGTACCATCAATTACCTTGAACATGTATCATCAGAGTGCAGAGAAACTCCCGAAAAATTAAAAAAAACAATTGAAAAAATCAGAAGGCGTGATAGAGGGTAATAAAATTTGGAGAGGTTTGAAAATGACAACCAAATAACTTTTTCGAAAGGTATGTCATGAAATATTCAGAAAAAATTACCAATAAGTAATAAACATTTTTTTTATTTTTCGAAGAGCACCATTATGGCTCATGATACTTATTCAGAAGGAGATTTATGATTCACAGGCATCTCAATATTCTAAACACTTAGAGTAAAACATCTGATGTGGCCCATTCGAAATCAAGCCCCGACTTGGACCATTTGGGTCCTCAGCTGAAACCTGTAAAGGAGCCCTCTACCAGGGGGATATGAAAAACAATGAAAACAATGAAAACGCGTTTTTACGCTATTTTGGCACTCATAAAGAAGAAATTGACCTAGTTATTTTATACGAATATAATGATTTTCGACTTTTGTTGACTTTATTATTTATTGAAATAAGAAATTCACAGAATCTTCAGGAAACCACAACACTACAAAGCACATGCTGTAGAAATTCCAATATTTCCAACAGAGTTTAAAATAAAATACAGTATTTTATTCACACCAAAGTATTTATAGTTGATGAATGTAATGAAAATGATGAAAAAATAAAATTTAGGGATCAGAAAAATAATACTCAGGTTTTTTGAAAATCCTGTGTATTCAACAGTTTAATATTGTTATAATAGAATAAAAGGGGCTCAATTTAACCGATATGATTCGACATGTGACTCCTGACGTCCCTTTGGAAAATGTTATCAAAACTTTACCATAAACCCAAAATACCTAGTATTTGAAAAGACGAAATATTTTTTTTGGGCCTTATATGGGGGCCCCTTCAGGCTAAAACATTCATGTTTCGACCGATTGGAAATAAGATTTTTCAGTTTTCATCAGAAAATCACACTGCAGTGTATTCATATAAAAAGTATAGTATTCTTCTCGCGCGAAACGGTCATCACTCGCTCGAACGATCGTATTATATTACACTATCGCTCACCTTTCTTCTTCAACCTCTTGAGGATGTCGTCCCTCAAATCGGCGTTGGTACACGAAATGGCCATTAGCGTTCCCCTGCCCCTCGTTGCGCTCAAGTGGCACGGGAAGTCCTTCTCGAGCTGCATCAAGCCGCACTTGAGGCGCTCGCCGGACTTTTCCACTTGCTCGAGCAGCTTTTTCGACTTGATGAACGCCACGATGCGTTCCAAGAGGATCGTCTTGCCCGGGTCGCCCATCCACGTGTTGAACACTCTGAACGGCTTGTGGGGGCTGCGAACGAGATGGGTATGTTAGGACAAATTTTATTCACCTAGGGCTGTCGACGGACCTCTATGCTACGTTTTTCTTGATAAAACGCAGTTAATAGTGTTACGAAATCTCCTAGCGCCGCCCCTGCCGGTCGTTAAATGCAAAGTAAAATGAGGGGTCGAAGAAAGAATGTTCACCTGCGGGATCCTGAATCGCGTAGAATTTCGATACACGTTATCGGGACATGAATGATTAAATCCGGAAAATTCTCCATAGACGTACTCGAGTATAAATAGGGTTGTACTTCATATCGACGGGAGAGTTTTTCAGAGTTTCAAGAAGAAAGAGCTTTGATATTGAGTATTGCTGAGTGAAGAAGTCTAAATGTAAACAGTTTTAGTGAAGAGTGTTGAACAATTCATCTTAGCAGTTTAAGTGATTGTATTGTATTATGTTGTGATGAAGAGTTTCAATGAAAGTACTTTAGTATTGTTTGGAGTTTCAATAAATGAACCCAAGGAAATATCGTAACAATGGTAATGCGGTCTATGTATAATATTCTGTCATTATTATTATTATTTATTTAAATCCCAAGAAACACATGTGCTTATAAAGGGATGTGATTATGAGAATACAAAACATATAAAAAAGAACAGATACAGATATAAATGACAGATAGATCGAAATTACAACTGAGATAACAAAACAAAATAAAAAAAACGGGGAATTATTCATTTGTTCATAAAATATTGTTTCAAGTCACGTTTAAATTTCAACATATTTTTTGAATTTTTCAACTTTTCTGGTAAAGTATTGTAAATATGTTCCATTATGAAGAATTGATTTTTTGCCGATGTTACTTTTTATCTTCACTTCATCAAAATATTGGGATTGTCTTGTCCTATGATCATGAATACTAGAATTTTGAATAAAATTCAATACAGAGTGTCTATTGTTTGTAGAGGCAAAATGTATAAACGTGCAAATTTTTAAGTGATGAATGCAATCCAAATTCAATAGGTTTCTCGACTTGTATAAATTTATAGTGGGTTCTGAATACTCTAACCTGAAAATACATTTTATTGATCTGTTTTGTAGTGTTTTCAGAGGTCTCAAGAGAGAAATGGTTGCTGTTCCCCAAACGGAAATTAAATATTGCAATTTTGGAAATATTAAACTAAAGTAAATGATTCTATGATATTTTCTGGGTACATGGTTCCGTATCCTATATAGAATTCCAATAATTGGTGAGATTTGTTTCCTCAACTGTGTTATGTGAGTGGCCCATGAGAGAACTGGATCAATACTTAACCCCAAGCAATTGATAGATTTAACATAATTTATTATATTATTTCCAAACATTATTTTTTTTAGTTGCTCGGTTAATATCAATCTTTTGTCAATAAACATGAATGAGCATTTATGAAAATTGAGCATTAATTTATGAGCCTCCAACCAAACTGAATTTTTTTAAGGTCATCTTCAACTTTTGATTTAATTTCATCGATACTTTTTAAAAAATATACAAGAGTAGTATCATCTGCGTATAATTTAATTTCACCATTTAGATTCAGACTAGATATGGAGTTGATATATATAAGAAAAAGAACTGGGCCGATGACTGAACCTTGTGGTACTCCAGAAATTATCTCTTTTTCCGTGCTCACTCTATCTCCTATATACACAAACTGTTTTCTATTGCATAAATAATTTTCAAACCATTTATGAGCGTTACCTCTAATTCCAATGCTATACATAATTTTCAAAAGATTTGAATGATTCACAGAATCAAATGCTTTACATAAATCTAGTGACAAAAGTCCACATTTCTGGTCATTATCTAATCAAAGTTGGATATTCGTTATCAGATCCAAAGCTGCAGATTCTGTATCACTGGTGTAACTATTTGGGTTTTTCAATTGTCCTGTATCAGAAAGACAAGAGGAAGCACGATGGGCCCACTGAGCCAAAGTGCGGTGAAACTAAAACAGTTTTCCCTCCTCTAAGAGACTTATGACACATTTTGAAAAAAGTTTTACAGATACCTGTTAATTCTTTATTTACAACGTCCCAAGAGCTTGAATAATTTTCGGAAATTTTGAATATTTCGAATATATTTTGATAATTTTCCTGGAATATTCGTGAGCAAGTAGAAATTTCCAATGAGAATTCAAGTAGGCGTGGTATTCGGTAAGGAAATTTCACACTAGGGCTTCGCGAGGCCAAAACCAAGACTGATCAATCTTGTTCTTGGTCTCGAAAAACAAATGTAGTCTTGGTCTTTTTAATATTGGTCTTTATGTTTCGAGACTAAGACGGGACTTGCTCAGCCTTGAACTTGGTCTTGATAGTCTTGGTCATGGATCAAAACACGTCTGGAAATTTGAATTATTCAATTCAATTGTCCAACAGTTTATTTGCATATAATAGATATTTCGTATTTCTCAATCTTCAACAATTGTCAATTTGTACGGGTAAAGAATGCGAAATAAATTTCTCATTCAAATAAATAAATACAGTTTATTCGTAATTCAATTCAGTGCTACATAGGCATAAAATGAATATACCCTTTTCTTAAATAATATTTTTTTCAAAAACGATTATGAAATCATAATAGTGTATGTTTGAATTATTACTAAGTTTCTATAAAGGAATATCATGAACTGTTAAACAGTTTCAAACTGTTATGAGACTGATCACTAACTTTATATTAACTACATATTTCATTGAATAAATTTCAGAATTACAAAGAAACAACAAAAAGAAAAATAAAACAAAATATAGAAACAAAGAAAGAATCCATCGAATTTCATTTTCTCATTTGGAGAAAAACATTTTTTTCATTTTTACTTTAAATTCATTGATATTTCTACAATCTTTTATATCTTCGGGTATTTCATTGAATTTTGAAAGTGCTTCATGAGTGAATCTTTTCCGTCCAATCACAGATTTTGCGGAATCAAGGTGGAACAAGTTATGTTGTCTTGTAAGGTGATTATGAATTTCTGAATTTTTGATTAATATAAAATTAGATTTCATCATATTATTATTAATAAGATATGATACTTTCAGAGTATCCATTTCATAATGCTCATCCAAAGAAAATGTGTTTGTAATTGAATAAAGTTGATGTGTTGGAGTGTCAAATGGTAGACGATACAGTACTGTCAGAGCTTTCCTGTATAGAGCGGAAATTTTATTAAAATTATTTTTAGAACAAGACCCCCATATATTAATTAAATATTTGATTCTGCTGAGAATGTGTGAATATAAAAATATATTTGCTATTTTGGGATTCAATTTGGGACATCTTCTTAGGGCACCAGTGATGGAAGATATTTTTTTTATTAGATTTTCAATATGTATATCCCACTTCAATTTATCATCAATCCAAATGCCAAGATAATTCTTCAAAGATGTTTGTTTCAATTGCTCATCTTTTATTTTTATATTCAAGTTGATATTTTGTTTATTTTTTTATTGAAAAATCATATATTCATTTTTCTTGGAATTAACAGAGAGAAGATTGGCATAAAGCCATTTTCAAATTTTAGTCTCGTTTATCGTTTTTTCTAGAATCAAAAGGTTTTTATTTGCAAATAAAAGCTCTGTATCATCCGCGTATATGGTATAATTACAAGATAAATTGATTTGGGACAGATTTTGTATATATAATAAAGTATAAAATGGGACCTAAAACCGACCAAAAAAATTCATTTCAACCTTTTGTATGGATTAGATTACCTAATTGGACAGACAATAGAAGTCCGAACCATTACCATGGTGCAGATGAATTGGAAATTCCGAGACACTCGCTAAACGACACACGAAACAGGTCCCAGAATCGAACCTTGTGGGAAGCAACAAGTTACAGCGCTCGATACTCACGTCATCTCCTTCGTATGGAAATATCCTGCCATCTGCATCTTCTTGCTGAACGTCACGATGTCCGGCGGCGTCTCGAGGTCGAAGTGCTCGTGGCACCACATCTTTCCGGTGGATCCGCACCCGGTCTGCACCTCGTCCATGATGAGGGCGGCGCAGTGCTTCTTGCAGATCTTCTGCAACTTTTGAAAGAACTGCGGAGACGCGTGGTTATCGCCGCCCTCCGACTGGATCGGCTCGATGATGACGCCGGCGACGGGGCAGCCCTTTTTCTCGTACGTCTCCATCAGATCTTCGACCTCCTCGAGGCAGCAGGCGTCCTCCCTCTCGTTCTCGCGGCAGTTCTCCTCCAGAGGGTACTTGTACTCGGGGAAGCGGGCGATGGGCCAGTCGAACGCCGGGATGTCCAGTTTGTGAATGGGCTGAGAGAAAGTAATTATAATAAAAGATTATTCGAATAAAGGTTTCAATCACAATGTGCGTTAATGGATCCATATGCAGTTTTGGAACTTGAGTATTTTTGTGAAATGACGTTGGAGGAATTAGTTTTTGGCCTTTTTTTCCTCCAAAGTAAGAAGACAGTCTTTACTGAGTTTTCCGCCCCAGCCGAAACGAATATTGTCCGAAAAGAGAAGGAAAAACGGTATCATGATTTACTCGACGAACTCTGCAGGCTCCACCCGGCAGAGATCTTGGCCGGCCGCATGCAGAAGGTCATTTTTCTCGGTTTGTTACGTATACTCAGGACTCAAGATTCTCGGAGCCAGTGATCACTCATTCCGCGGCGCGGGGAGTAGTCATTGGTTGATGATACTAACGCGTACATCCACTGGGTCGGAGCAGTGGGGAGTACGGACCCGAGTAGGTTGGTTCAGACGAAAATAATAATAATTAAAATTGATTCATTCCAAGAATAACCGAAAAGTCAAAAGTGGCATTTATATTTTAGTGCCACCATTATTCGCTGTCTAATTTGCATTTATTATCAGAAATTGAGGTGACTCTCGGAGAAATAATAAGGCTTAATTGGAAAACAATCAGTCACTGAACTATATATTATTATAATTGATTTTTTTTATTTAATTATACATATTCGTTCCACACTGTAAAGTATTATGGAATAAAGTTATTATTATTATTATCATTATTATGAAGACTTCGGTGAGTAACTAGGCGTCGGCAAGGGAATTACTCACCGGCGCCGGCGTCTTCAGCCTAGCAACCATTAACCAAGACTTACCGTTTCGACAAAAGATTTTATTTATTCATTTTCATTTATTTCAACTGACAGCTTCCAAACAGAATGTTGTTCTGGGGTTAAAATACTAACAATAATAATTTTATAACCTAATAAATACATTAACAATTGTCACTTGTACTCTGATGAACATCATTATTCTAGTAGTTTTTTTTTCAGTTTTTTCGAAAAAATTTGTAAGAATTTGGAAGATTTCATTTCTTCTGGTAATTTATTGAATGCTTCTTTTGAGCTTGAAATAGGATTGTTTCTACCGTTATTGATGTGAATAACGTTTAGATGATAATTTTTGAAACTTCTAGTATTATAATAATTGTGTACAGTAGAATTTTTGAAGAACAAAATATAACTTTTTCAAAGTTTTTTCGTTGATTTGTATATATATTTGGCTTTTTCGAGTTTTATCAAACAGTTCGACGTCATGTTATTAATCATTTTGTATAATTCCGACGATGGGGTGTCCCATGTATTTTTATAAATTACTTTGCTTTGTTCATTCAACGATAAACTATATTTTTTGTTTTAGATTACAAGAAGACCAAATTGTGATTAGGTACCTTATACATGAGAGAATATGAGAATTATATAATAGAATTTGTACATATTTATTCAAGTAAGGCATTCTTTTGATTGCTCCTAGAAACGGAACAACAGTTTTTTTAATTTTATTTGTATGTTTTTCAAAATTCAGTTCATTATCGATGATCAGACATAAATATTTATGATTTTGAACTTCTTTGTTAGCTTATCATTTATTTTTATATCAAGTTTTACATCATTCATATTTTTCTGTTCTTTCCATATAAATTGAGTTTCTTTATACTGTCTATATATAATAAAAAAAAAAATGGAGCCAAAACAGAGCCCTATGGAACTCCAATTGTAGATAATTTTTCATTACTTGTGCAATTATTGATTTTAACATACTGTACACGATTTTCAAAATAATTTCGAAATAAATTATGTGCATGATCTCTTATAATAGAGTTATCTAGGATATCTAATAAAATACCATGATTAACTGTGTCAAACGCTTTTTTCAAATCCAGAAATATTGTTATCACATAGTTACTCCCATTTAGACTTCCATAGATATGATTCATAAGGTCGGTCACTGCAGATTGTGTGTTTGAACTTTCTTGAAAAGCATATTGAAGCAAAATTATTATTGTCACTAATGAAATTCATAATCTGAATTTTTAGAACTTTTTCGAAGATTTCGGCGAATATATTCAAAAGAGCTATAGGACGGTAATTTGAGGTGTTTTTTCGTTCACCACCTTTATAGATTGGTTTCAAAATGGTTCTTTTGAGATATTCTTGAAAAATGGCTTTTTCATTCAAGAAAGCTGGATCTCCCAAAAATAAAATCGTATACCTTCGAATGGGTCGTCGACAGAGCCCCCAAAGTCCTGCCGTGGAAGCCGCCGATGAACGACATAATCGAAAGTTTCGCAGAACCGGGCGGTTGATTGACCACCGCCGTTTTCTTTTCCTCGTCGGTGAAATCGGCGTCCGCACCTCTGACTCTCCTCTTGTACGCAATGAAAGTGTTCTTGAAGGCGTTTTCGTTCGAACAAGAGCCGCACATCATAGTGGTTATGTTCGGAAGACCGGGTGATAACTGGAAACGAATATTAAACGGACCATGTTATTCGTCGAAACTGAATTTCAATGCGAAAATGTAAAAAAGTTTGAGAATACATGGCATTCCTTGATGATATACGAATATCCGAAGATACTTCTACATGATACTTCTAACGATAGGTTTCTTTCCAAACTATGGTCCAAAAATGTTCCGTGTTAAAATTCCAAAAAAAAATCAATGGAAATTATTTAATATTGTCTAAACCAGTTGGAATATTTCAGTGACATTTGGTAAGCAATGGCAGTTGATAAACGCATTTATATTTTTCAATGAAAAAATAATTCCCAACTACTGGTTCGGGTATTGATTTCGACATTTCTGGGAAAAAATTTATAGGCATATAGAATTTTCTCCAATCAAATTCATTTTTGAACTCCTTGTTCAATTAAGGATGGAAAAGTCTTCTTAAGTTCCTTTCTACGATACGTTAGTTTAAGTAAAAGAATAAAAACCCTTGTATTTGTCAATACGAAAGTAATTATTCAATTCAAGAGTAGCAGGCATTCGGCCTCAATTCAACATTTTTCGTTATTTTTTCTCAAAACTCTAACACCTTGTATTTTCGTAACAGACCATTTTATAACCATAGTTGTAAAGATACCTATCAATAGTTTATCATGTAGATTTTCACCCTCGAATATTCCCATATCATCAAGGAACGCCCTGTCATTAATTTGTATATAACTCTTAATTTTGTACTTGGGAAACAATGTTGGTTTTAGATCTCACTGTATATACCATGCAACAACCCCACACCTGACACCAATGTGATTATCATACAGGATATTCATTAAACAGACGGCAAAAAGCTAAAGAACTATTCCTTGGACTATTCTAAGGATATTTTGTCCTTTGATGATTTTTGATAAGGCGCTTGGTTTCGAAGATACGGGGCGAAAAAGAATTTCGACAATAACAATTTTGGTAAGTTTAAAATAATTACGTAGCCGAAATTGAAATATAGCGTACTACACTGGACCCACAAAGTAATAAAAAATAATACTCCAGTGGAAGATGTGTAAGATTCGACAAATCGGATAATTGCTGGGTGTAACGATCCTGGTGTTTTTGAAAGAGTTTGGGAGTCGATTGGATTCTTGCATCCGAGCAGAGGGTAGTCATTTTCAACAGTTCTACTAGATTAAGAAACATTACATCTAATTTTTGGTAATAAATTTTGTGTTTATAATGTGTACCACTCTAAAAACTAAAACAGAAAAAACCCACAAGTAGAAACTATTTCTCATCATGAATAATATCAATCCATCCCCACTTGATGTCACTTCATGAAAAACATCAAGAAATATAAAATCAAATTAGTGTGCAAGCTTGAACAATCGTGCACATATATATATATATATATATATATATATATATATATATTTCCAACCAACACAGTTTTCATTCGGAAAATTGTGAAACAATGAAAATTAAAAGCATATACCTAAGTATAGTCCATTCACCGATTAGATAGAGTGAACACATTCAAGTTTTTTGGGATCAATGAAGTTAATGATAATATTGAAACAAACAAATTCTTGAGTTCCATACCTCTTTGATGATATTTTCCATTCTTTTCGGCCAGTCCACTCCTGGAAATACGCCCAACGCTGGTCTGTTCACCATGGATTTCTGAAAAAGTAATACGCAAATTTAACAATTTGAATTCGGAGTTGTATGACGATTTCATATATAAAGAGAATTAATCACATTAAGGGCCAGTTGTACAGTCACGGTTCAAGCAGAGCTCAAGGTTGAACCAGGTTTTGATATCATAGTTCAGTTGTACGAAGCTAGTTCAATGCAAAGCTCGGTTCAGTGCCTGTCATTTTGAGAAGCTCTACTGAGCTGTTGAATTTGAACGCTTAAACCACGTACTACTGACGTAACATAACGTAAACTATTGAATTATTTTGTGATTGTCGTCCTAATTTTACATTTTTCACCGATTGCTTTTGTATGCTCAATAAAGTAATGGCTCAGCAACTACCTGAACTTGTGCAATTAACAGATGATGAAGACGTGCAAAAAAGTATAGGGACAGAAGAGATCATTTTATAGAATTGATGATGAATTTATGCAAAGATTTCGGCTTTCCAAGCATGGTGTACGCTTCGTTATGAACCAGATTGAAGAACAAATATAATCTCCAACAGATTGGTTGGTGCATTTCAGTTCTCCCAACTATGTGCAACCTATTATTAAAATAGTATATTACAGGAATCATGCTGTAACTACTGAACAAATGGTGCTAGTAACTTTGAGATATTTCGCAACTGGAAATTTTCTCCAGACAGTTGGGGATTCTGTTGGTATAAAAGCACAGCAAGTCGTATCGTATGGAAGGTAACCAGAGTAATTGAAGGACTCTATCATCAGTATATTCGAATGCCTGAATCTCAATCTGAACTGAAAAGTACATCTCAGAAGTTCTACAGTGTGGTACGATTTCCCAAGTGTATCGGAGCTATTGACTATCCTATGTCAAGATTTTATCACTTGGAGGAAATATTGCAGAAATATTCAGGAATAGAAAAGGTTTTTTTTCCTTCAATGTCCAAGCCATATGTGACTCGAACTGCATGTTTTAAGGAGTAGTGTGCCGTTGGCCTAGTTCAACTCATGACTCACAAATATATGCCAATTCAAACATCAGAGCTAGATTTGAACGAAGAGACTTTGGAGCATACACTCTAGTGGGTGACAGCGGCTATGCAATCAAAAATTATCTGATAACAAATCTTGCCAATCCTGTGAGAAGGCAAGAACAACTCTTTGATGAATCTCAGATCAGAACTAGGAATTGCATAGAAAAAAAAATTTGGACAATGAAAGAGAAGATTTCCTATACTTTTGGAATTAGATTAAAAGTAGAAAAGGTTGAGGCTGTTGTGATTGCCACAGCTGTTTTGGAGAATATTGCTAAAAATTGCTATTGAATGAGCCAGATCCTCCAAACAAAATGCAGAAGAGGAAGCAGCAGTCAACTTTGTTGGCAATGTAAATATTCAACCATATGTGCATTTTCACAACATAACAACATACCTATCAATAATGCTCTGAGACATCAGTTAGTAAAATACTTTAATGAACTCTGAATATGTATCTTGTATCTTCAAACACTGTCAAATAAATATAACTTCTGCACAAATGAACAGGAAATTTGATTCATTTCATCAAATGATCTCAAACTTCAAAACATATTCATTCCAGACACCGTAATAAAAAAAAGCGAATTTCTTTTTTGTTCTCTTCTTCAGATTATCATATTTCTTCCTCAAAATAAAAGTGTCTAGAAAAATGTGTCCGTTTCCATTGTTAAATTCAGCTTCAATTCGTTTCCAGCATTCTAGTTTTTTTTGTTGATATTACTATCGGTCTTTTTATTTTCTAGAATATCTTCATACTTTTTTATCAAACAAAGTAATATTGTTTCTTCTCTGGGAGAAAAATTAGCTGATCTTTTTCTCGAAGCCATAATCTCCTAAAAATTGTTCAAATTTTCATTCATTTGCTCTTTGTTGAAGTCACATCAAATATTCTCACGCTTTTTTGTGTCAGGTTGAAAAAATCTAGGATTGGCAGTTCTTTCCCCTCAGTCTTCGCACTTTTTCAATTCACAATGAATTACAAATAAACTGAACCTTCAAAAATAGGATTTGTCAATGTTTGATTTTGACAGAAAGAAGCAACTGCACATGTGCAAACGCTACCAACATAAGATATATTTTCTTGAACGAAGCTCTGTAGAGCTGGGCTCAAATATTAATTGTACAACGGAAATATATTTTTAAACCGGGTTCATCACTGAACTTGGATCTGTAGAACTGAGCATTGAACCGTAACTGAACAACTGGCCCTAGATGTTAGATTAAACTCGAGAATGATTGACAACTTACCAAATTGTGTTCTTCACTGAAAGCCTTGAGTAATTCCGGATGGTTGTATCCTATTGGTATGGTTGCTATTTGGGTGTAGGTGTCTAATAAAATGTTCCCATCAGCATCCACTATATAATTTCCAATTGATTTATCATAGTCTGCAAAGTATTGAATAGAGCCGCGGAACTGAAATGATTCATCATATATCACATAAAGATAGTTTCTTTAGATGTTAGGACTGAGTTATTAGCAAAACTTCGTCTGCAGACTTTCGAATTTCTGTCCCATACTCTACGTCAGAGAAACATTCTTGCAAATTTAGCACAAGATCGCTCTACTAGATATGGCTTTCATATAGGACTATAATTCCTTGCTCATTAAACAATATACTAAACTTGCAGTCGAAGCGCGTTTTGCTAATAAGGTTTGCATCTTCAGAAGAAGGTTGATACAAAAGCAATGTTCTTTCCTTGAAGATGATAAACTTGTTAGCGAAACGCGCGTCGGGTGCGAATAATATCGCTTAATTGGTGTTAGCGTAATTGATCTCTGCAATGAGTCTTATGAGCCACCAGCAGGGTAATGAGTATAGTGAAAAAAAAACAAAATAATAATTCGCTATATAGACAGTCTTGAATAATATTTCCCTATTGAACTTTTTTGTTATTACAATTCACAGATAGACAGGCATTTGAAATGGAACTTCCAAATTGATTACCTAATAAAAAAATTATGCCCTCTATTGCCAAAATTCAAATTTCTTCATAATATTCTTAGTAAAAAACACATGGATATGATTTATTTTTCTTAATTTCAATCTCAAATAAATTATGGTATACTGTCATGGGGGGGAGTTAATCAGAATTATCTGAAAAATTTGGAAAATTTACAAAAATGGTTCTTTAAAATCATGTATGGTAAAAATATCCGATATTCTTCCAATAAATTATTTTGTGAAAGTGAAAAAATGGATATCAGACAATTATTTTGTCTCAATATAATAACTTACATATTTTCTCATAAAAACTGCTGTAAGTATAATAAACATTTATATAATACACGAAATAAAAACAAAATTACTGCTAAAAATAAAATTTCCAAAGCTAAATCACAAAAAAACTTTTTATATTTAGCATCATTTATTTACGATAAATTACCAAATTCGATTAAAGTAACAAAGTCAAAATATTCTCATAAAAAACTGGTGAAAAAATGGATTCTTGAAACTCCCAGATTATTTTTCCAGAATCTTATAGAATTAAAATTTTCCATGTGACTGCAAGTGTGCTAATTATACTGTCATTTTCATTTATTGTTCAAATGTTATTATGTTATTAAATCATTTATTTTAAATCCATAATAATTATTCAATTGAATATCTAATCCTTACAATTGCAATAACTTCGTAAGGTTTAAATATTTATTTACATATCATTTATTTTAAAATTGTAATATTGAGATTTATTGTGAATAAATTGTTATTATTATTATTATTATTATTATTATTACATATTACATTTTTCCAACTACTCACCGCTTCATCCTTATGCCGCAAAAAATAGACAATATCAGTAATGAAACGAAAAAATTGAGACTTGTAAAACGTTGGGATTTCTCACCTGTACTTTTTCTAACTCTTTGAATAAAGCTTGCGTCTTCGGCCCAGGAATGTCAGTTTTAACGCAGGGACCATCTGGCTCGCCTGGAACCAGGCTCTGTCCTCCTCCACAAGATGATAGCCGGAGGCTACTTTCTGAAAGACAATTCAGTTGATGTATCTGGTGACTTCATGTTATTGTTGTAATTAATTATCGAATTTGTAGTAGTCATGGTTTTAAAACCCAAACCTGGGTGCGAGTTCTGTGTAAGTAACCTATTTAGAATTGTTTCTGTTATTTTTTTGTTGAAAAATAATGAATTTTGTCTTTTTGGGATTAACAGAAAGGATATTGGCGCAGAGCCAGTCTTTAATTCTTTTAAAATCTTCATTTAAACTATTTTCCAGAGCTAGAGGGTTTTTATCGTCATACAATATAGACAATCACAGAAGTTCAATTGAAAAAATTTCTTGTGGGGTTCCCCAAGGATCTATTCTTGGTCCAATTATTTTTCTCATTTATATCAATTCAATGACTCAGTTGAAACTTCATGGTAAACTCAGTTTATTCGCTGATGACACAACTCTCATTTATTTTTCAGATAACTTTGAACATATTCAAAACTTCATGAATCAAGACCTACAAAAAATATCGAGTTGGTTAAATCAACATAAGTTATCTTTGAATTTTTCTAAATCTTCTTACATGTACATTTCGAAACGAATTTTGAATGACCCTAAAAATGCGTTTAAATTCTATGGTGATACAATAGAATACAAGCCAGTTACGAAACTTCTAGGATTATATATTGATGAAAAATTGTCATGGAATAAACATATTGAACATTTACGACGCAAACTCTCCCCGATAATTGGTATCTTATTCAAAATAAATATCTGATGAATATTTATCATTGCCTCATAAATTCAAAATTACAATATTTGATAGCTATTTGGGGTTCAGCTAATATTTCCCTTATCAAGCCACTACAAAAATTGCAGAATAAAACAATAAAATGTATTTTCAAACTAGATTTTCGAGAACCAATTAAAACCATTAATTTATATAAGCCAAGCCTAAAGAATTACTTGATTTGAAGACCACATATAAATTCAAAGCGAGCATATTCATTCAATTTGTCAAGCACAAAATGAAATCATCTAATTTAAATTTTCGTGAAGTCAATGATTTTCATTTGCACAATACCCGCCAGAACACAGCCT
Source organism: Zygogramma bicolorata (assembly GCA_032362365.1). Lineage (NCBI taxonomy): Eukaryota > Metazoa > Arthropoda > Insecta > Coleoptera > Chrysomelidae > Zygogramma > Zygogramma bicolorata. The sequence continues at coordinate 138,708 of JAVJAQ010005843.1, forward strand.
TGAGATCCTGTAATTCCAAAACCAGTTTTGGGCAGAAGTCTATTCTACATAATGGAAATGATATTTACAATTCAATTCCAAAAAACCTAAAGAAAATAATAAGCAAAATATTATTCAAGAAACATTTGAAGAAATATTTATTGAATTTGATTCAAAAAATAAAAAGGTGATATTCCCGATTCAATCATTTGTTGATGATACTAGTTAAATTTGTATTTATTATAACTCAATAACTCATTTTTTTAAAGTTTAGTTTTTAATTAAGATATGTTTGTTGTATCCCTGTTATAAACTGTAAGGTTTCTTGGGATAATAAAGTGTTAATAATAACAAAAGTACTGTATCGTCTGCATATATGGTATAGTTACAGGATAAATTGATCTGCGGAATATTTTTTGTATACAGTAAGTACAGAATTGGTCCTGAAAGTCACCCTTGAGGAATGCCTTTGCTAATGAACAATCTTTCGGTTTCAACATCATTTGTACTTGTTGTTCGCTTAACTGAATAAGATTTAAAAGACTTTTTAAAATGATTTGGATCAGAGCTGTACGTTTCTTTGATGAAATTAGATTCTTGTTTTCAAATTGTTTTTCATAGAACTTTCTCAATATGGCTATTGGTTTATGATTTTCAGGATCTCGGGTGTTTCCACTTTTATAAGTTTTATATCAAGGCATGTTTTAGAGCTTCGAGAAAAATAACTTTGTAAAAAAATCATTGACCACTTTTAAAGAAGGATTGGCCGAAATTTCTTTCAATAGAGGACTTCTTTCCAATTTCACAACCTGAAGTATTCGTGAACATGTCTACCACCAGGAAAATGGAATTTTGTCGAAAATTGTGTTTGGATGGGTTCGTTTTGATAATCCTTGACTCGAAAATTCTACTCGCTTCTCAAAATCCAGTATTTCCAGAAAAAATTCTCATATTTTTTGAAGCTGATATCTGATTGGCTGAAAATCACGAAATACCGAATTGTACAGTAACGAAAGAACCTGAACAAAATCTGAGTGCATGTCATATACATATGTCAATGTAACCAATCATATATCATTTTCAGGAAAAATAATTTTTCATGGAAATACTGGTTTTGAAAAAGCGAGTGGAATTTTTGAGATAGTGTTGATCAAAACGAACCCATTCAAACACTATTCATTGTAGAATTCCATTTCCCTGATGCTAGACATTTTCACGCTATCGTAGTTCTAGACACGGCCTTTTTTTATAAAGCAAGTACTTTGAACACCATCGGGTGTACTATTTTTTGGTATTTACTTCCCTGAATAAAAAAAAGTAAATACAACACTTCTGTGGATGGAGTGAAATAAAAAAGCAGTTGATACGTGCCTATACTCCTATACCATTCATATAATTTCGATTCATTCACAACTACTTTCCTCCCCATGGGGAAACACCTAACCTTGAATAGTTCACTAGTATTTGCCACCAATTTTCTTATCCAATATTGAAACGTATGTAATTTTAATCAGACTGTTTTTATTTTTTCATGTTACTTTAATTTCATTTATAATGTGACAATGTTGTATTCACTACTGTAAATGAATTAGTTTTCAAACTGAATAAAGCAAAAATATATATAAAAAAAGGATCGACGCGACGTCTAAACCACAAACATTATTCGCTGACCACTCACCAAATTTGCAAGAGGTATGTACCGCATTTTTAACCAATTTCGATAACATTGCACCCCGATTTCACTCCCGTAATCGAAGAGAGAAAAGCCCTACAGTTTGACCCGGAACAGGGGTGCAAGATATCGATCGTCAAAAAGGGGGATGTCTTGCGCATTTTAGGATGTGCTCTCAGGAGTTACATACCGAGTGGTATGTTACTTACTGACTTCACTACAGAACTTGAACAGAGATTCAATAAAATATGAAAGTTGCATATAAAACTTCCCATAAATCACAACAGCTCCTTGGTAATAGGTACAATATATGAATTAGAAGGACAGAAGAGTCTTCGCAATCAGTTGTCAAGATTGCAACAATAAAAACATTGGCCAGAGCCGACGAGCTATAAGAACCCGTTTCAAAGAGCATTATGCACAAATGAGATAAAGAGGAGATAAGTCTAGTGTCGCCCAACATACTCTGGACATAACGATCATAAAATTGGTGAAAGCGATCTGAGACTGATAAGGAATGTATATGACACAAGGCTACTCAAAAATCTGAATTTAGAAACACAGAATTTGGGCATAATTAGTTGAATTTTTAATATTATTTTATTGAAATCTACAAATTTACAAAATTACAAACATGTAATTCTTATTAATTTTACCAATTATTATTTATTATCTTATTATTTATTATTGAACCATTTATTCACCAAATTGATGTATATGCTCTCTTTTATGAATTTTGAATAGACTTCATTATTCGAGAGTCTAGGAATAACAGATGTAAAAAGTAGCATGAATAGTGACGAAGGGCCTATCCCTTTCAGTCCACTTTTTATCGTTCAGAAATTATATTAATAATATATCCAATTCATTCAAGAACAATTTACAACAAAGAATTATTGACGAATTGTTGCCAAAAGCTATGTGGGCACTCTGAATGGAATGTAATATGTGAAATGAATGAAATAAAATTGAGAGATATTAAAAGAAATTGTTAAATCAAGTTTTCTAGTTTGAACTTGAATGGCTTCATTCTGAGAGTCCTGATATCTTGAGGAAGTTTATTATAGAGTTTGAGTCCATCATATAAAATTGACTTTTTTTTTATACAGCTAATCCCAGTCTTTAGATTAAGTACAATTTTATTTTCTCCTGAAGATGCTCACCTTGTTAGCGAAACCCGCGTCGAGTGCAAATAATATCAGTTTGGTGTTAGGCTAATAATTAATCTCTGTTCCATTTTTCTCTGATTCCTGTTCATACAGAGTGGCATTTTCTCAAATTTTCCCCCATTTTCAACTATCTGATTTTATAATGTGTAGATTTTTCATACATTGATCAATTTGGTATATTCATTATAACGATTCTGTATCTCGAAATGAGACTCAAATTATTAGAACGGTATGTATCGTATCAGGAATATGCCGAAAAAAAATGGAAATAATAAATTGAAAAAAAGGTGTCATGATTCGATTTATTTCCTAAATCTATTATATTCGGTTTGATTATGCGGTTCATCGAAAGGAAGCAGATAAAAAAAACGAGTATCATCTGGACAAAACTTTTATTATCGAACAATAACTAATATTCTTCGGTTTAATTTTCATCTTTGGTGCGTTAGGACTTGTTCTGTTCATCCGAATGTTTCGAACAAACGTCCTTCTTCTTATCTTTATCATCAGTTGCTTTCTTGGCCTCTTTGATCCTCTCGCATACAGATGTTTTTCCGCCATCTCCTTTTTTACATATTGCGCCAATTTTTTTGCCGTACGGCGACACCTCATCGATGTGGGCCATTCGTTCTCTTTTCTCGCCGTCTTTTTCACCTTTCTTGGAATCGCAAACGGACGATTTTTCACCAGATTTTCCTTCAGATTTTATCGAATCACATATCGAACGTTTCTTTTCGGGCTCTTTCTCCGACTTCTCGCCTTTCAAAGAGTCGCAAATCGAAGATTTGCCTTTAGCGCCTGCGGACTTTGCGGCACAAAATTCGACCGACTTCTCTTGTTTTTTCTGAGGCGGCTTGTGCAGTTCGGTTTCTTTTATGACCTGTTCCAGTTTATCCAAAAACACGTTGGCGTGGTTTTCGTTGAATGTCAAGGTAGGTCGAAGCGTAATGCCTTGTCGTCCACATTTTCCACAAAGGACACCTAAAAAAATAGTTTTGACAACCTGTGGATCGTTCACAAATATTTAATTATTTCATAAATTCATGTCCATTGACAGCTCTAGGTTCTGGTATAAGGAAGCTAAAATACAACAATCTTCAGAATTATATAAATTGACCAATAATATGACTATAAACTGCCTAATTGAATTAGAAAAAGCCAAATTGATTTACAAACTAACAAAAAATATCCAAAAAACTAACAATCCGTTCCTGAAAAACTCAAGTATTCACAGTTATAATACCAGAAATTTCAATAATCTTCATCTGAACAATATTCCAATAAAGGGAAAAATAATCCTATGGCAAGTTCAATTGAAATATTCAATAAATTGCCAGAAGAAATAAAATCCTCTAGGTCTCTTCATATTTTCTTGAGAAAACTCAAACAATTTTTGTTGGTATTTTGATGTTCACCGAATGATCTGATAGTAAATTATTAATGGATTATTTAGTTACATTATTATATGATATTAAGATTGTGACTTTATACCAGACCTTTTACCAGAACTATGTCCTGTCTGGAAGTTGTATGTTCAAATAAATGAATAAATAAATAACCTAATAATACATTAATAATTGTCGCTTGTACTTTGATGAACATCATTATTCTAGTAGTTTTTTTTTCAGTTTTTTTCGATTTTTTTTTATTGATTTGGTATATTTAATTTTTTCTGGTAATTTATTGAATGCTTCTATTGAGATTGAAATAGGATTGTTTTTACCCTTATTGGTTGGAATAACGTTTAGATGATAGTTATTGAAAGTCCAAAGGACCTGTTTCATAAAAGTACAAGTCTTGTAGCTACAAGAGGAAGACAATGCAGGTACAGGTAAAAAACGAGTAAAAAACATTTATTTATCATAGTGTTTCTTTGTGTTTCTCTTGTAGCTACAAGACTTTTATGTTCAGGCCCCTGGTATTATAATTGTGCACAGTAGAATTTTTAAAGAACAAAATATTCCTTTTTTGAGTTTTATCCAACAGTTCAACGTCATGTTATTAGTCATTTTGTATAATTCCGAAGATGGTATGTCTCATGATTTTTCATAAATTACTTTGATTGCTTTGTTCGTTGAACGATAAAATATATATTTTTGTTTTAGATTGCAAGATGACCAAATTACGATCAGGTACCTTATACATGAAAGAATATGTCATATGTTATTTATTTAAATCCCAAGAAACACGTGTGCTTATAAAGGGATGTGAGTATAAGAATACAAAATACGAGTATATAAAAGGAACAGATACAGGAATTATAACAGATAGATCGAAATTACAACTGAGATAATAAAACACAAAAAAAACCTGGGAATTATTCATTTGTTCATAAAATATTGTTTCAAGTCAAGTTTAAATTTCGATATATTTTTTGAATTTTTCAACTTTTCTGGTAAATTATTGTAAATATGTATTCCATTATGAGGAATTGATTTTTTGCCGAAGTTACTTTTTATCTTCACTTTATCAAAATATTGTGATTGTCTTGTCCTATGATCATGAATACTGGAATTTTGAATAAAATTCAATACAGAGTGTCTATTGTTTGTAAAGGCAAAATGTATACACGTGCAAATTTTTAACTGATGAATACAATCCAAATTCAATAGGTTTCTCTAACTAACTGATCTCACGACAGGAATAAATCACTTCCCACCTCGGTGTGTAATATACTAGTTCAAGATCGAATAATCGGTACAATCATCAAGACGTAATCGCACATCACCTTTTTTCCTCAATCTTTCCACCATGTCGTCGCGAAGAGGCGGACACTGCGCGTCGAAAGCTAGCAAAGTGCCCAAACCTCTCGTCGAATGGATCAAATCGTAGTGTTCCATCTCCATTTCCATCAGGCATTTCTTCAGCAAGTCTCCGGTTTTCTTGACGTTCTCCAATAGATTGAATTTCTCTATCAGACGTACGACGGTATCGAAAATGAGCATCTTCATGGGATCGCCGTTCCACGTGTCCAGTTTTCGGTTCGGATCTCTTTGGCTTGAAAAAATAAATCAATAATAATAATCAATAAGCAAATATGCAAAATTCCATTATATATATATATATATATATATATATATATATATATAGAACAATTTCTTTCGACCTAACTCTTTTTATAAATATAATATATAAATATATAAATGTTTTCACAACTTCTAGAAGAATAGGAATGAAAAGTAAATTTCTTTGAAAAATTAGTTGAATATAAATTATTGGGAATTCCGTAAATTATTATCATTCTGTTTATTATTATAGTTTGTTTGACACTGATAATTTGAGTTTTCTCTAGCATCTATTCGATGAGAGTATATCTATCACAATTGAGAATTATTCTACATGCACGATTTTGTTTTTTTGAAAAAATTTCATTTGTGTCTCCTTGAGTAAATTGAAATAGAGAAAATAAATGAGATGGCTGTTGAAGATACTACATCGAGGGAAGTTTTAGTTTGAAGACTCTGTATTTGTAATGATATTGTATTTTATGTTTTTTCTGACTTGTCAATTTGAGTATTGTATTGTATTTTTCACACAATAAAAAGATTCATCATCTGTGTTTTCACAATAAGAGAAGCTATTTAGTCGATACTTTTCCATACGAATATTTAGCGATACGTAGCCTTTACCGGTTATGTGTTGTTTTACGAATTTATAACAATGGCAATGAATCGTAGTTTCATATATCGATAATTTTTTCCAGTACGAAATATCACTGCTAATTCGTCAAAATAAATTGATTTTTATTCCTAATTTCTTTGCTACATATTCAGCATGTTCTGAAACATCCAAATCTCCATCAATAAGTACATCCAATTAATTTTTTTTCATCACTTTTTGTATATTTAGTCCATTAATAAAAATTGTATTTTTTGAATCGCTGTCAAATGCACTTTTTTGTGTTTCAGTAACATACATTTTTTTTATCAATATTCAGTTCCAATCCATTAACCTGAACCCATCTATAAATAATTTCAAGTTCTCCATTTAATACAATTAAAATATTTTTAATAACATTTTCAATAAAATTTATATATGTATCATCTGCAAATAACTGAATTTTACATTTGATTACATATTTTACTATATCACTGAAGAATATAATAAGTGAATTTGGACATAAAACGTTACCTGAGGAACTCCAAATATAGTATTTTTTCATAGATGAAATAACATAATAGAAATGAACATTTCTCAAGGAATAGTGATATCGAAACAGAAGGTTATTTCAAAGTTATATTTTTCAATGATTTTCACTTTACTTCTAGTATTCCAACTTTTCTCCTACTGGATTCATAGTTCAATCATGATTTTTGATTGCATAATAAGGCTGTTGAACATTTTTTACGCCAAAGAAATTATATCAAAGAATTCAGAAGAGAACAAAATAATTTTATACCTACTAAAGATAAATAATATGATTGAACAGATTTTTTTTTGTCTCAAACTGGCTTTGTTATATAAAGTTTCATAGATTTTGTATATAACTATTACCAATTATCTGCTCCAATTTCCTGTATAAACATTTATGTTTTTTAATATCAATAAATTTATTATTATCATTTAAAACGGAAATTGCAAAAAATAGAACACGTTCTGGTTTGGTGCGATAAGTTGCAGCATCTTAGTTATTTTGTGGTGAATTTGTTGCTGCATATATAATATGATTGTTTCAAAGCAAAGGAATATAAAAAGTACTAGGGTGAATTAATTGTAATTGAGAAAAGTAGAAATGGATGAAATCAAATATTAGATGCGAGCCATAATAATAATAACAGCTTTATTCCATGATACTTTACAGTGTGGAACAGCGTATAAATTGAAGAATAGAAAGGAAAAAATAATCATAAAAATCGAAAACGCTATAAAATGTTTTCTCTATCAAATATTCAGTGCTATTATCTAATGTTGGCAATGAAGGAAAATTCTTCAGATATAATGAAGAAATAAATGTAAATATTTTTTCTACTTACAGATCATAGGAACCTGGCATGAACTTTTCTAACTGCATAATGAATAATGTTAATATTTTCAATATAAATATTGATAGAAATGTAATATTCATGGTAATACCCGAGATAATTCCATTAATCACAATTTTTGTAGGATTTTTCAGAGGATAATGAGTAATTACTGTTGTTTTCAAAACGAATATAAATATAATAGTTATAGTTCTTCATTATTTATCGGATATAATAATAATAACAACAGTTATTTATTCCCAAGAAACTACAGTTTATAAATAGGAAATATTTATATAATACATTTATTAAAAAGCTCAATCAGAATTGTTTATTACTCGAAAATAAAAAAATAAAATAATTTTTCAAAAAAAAAATTTTTCTAACAAATAACGCTTCATAGCAAATTTGAATTTGGTCATTTGGAAAAAACATTTTATTCCAGTGGGTAATCCATTATATGTGATAACACCTTTATAGAAAATAGATTTTTTGGAAAATTCCGTCTTGAGATTTTTTGTTAACAGATTATTGAACTGCCTTGTTTTGTGGTTATGTACACTGTTAGATTTAAAAAATTTCATAATAGAATCTTTCTTATTAGTCACAATAGAATGCAAAATAGAACATATTTTCAGTTTATAAATAGAATTGATGTCGAGGAGACGATTTGGTTTATAAAATAGCGGCTGCAACTCTCATATAATATATGATCGTTGCATAATATACAATGGTGGTCCTCTTTATTATTTCAATATTGCTCTGTAGAGGAATTTTAAAATTTATTGGTCAATAAATGCTATTATTCCTATTATTGTTTCTATTATTATCAGCTGAAACATGTTTATTCATAACTCAATCTTCAGGTTTATACAATTATTCCGGATCCTAGGATGCAATTGAAAAAAAATTCACCTCGAATATTTCGTATTGAGGATGCACTCACTTCAAATTTTCCGAATGAAAAAATCCGGCGAGCTGCGTCTTCCCCCCGAACACGACAGCGTCGACGGGCGTCTCCAAGCAAAAATGTTCGTGGCACCAGAATTTGCCAGTGGCGCCGCAGCCGGTTTTCGTTTCGTCGAACATCAGATATAGGCCGCAGTCCCTGGCCAGTGCCTGCAACTTTTTGAAAAACCCTGGGGACGTGCATTGGGTACTTTCGTTCTGAATCGGTTCTACGATTATACCAACGACGGGCATGCCTACGACCAACGATTATTTAGGTTAGATGAATAGAGGGAAGTCAACTATTTCCCCAATTTTTTATAATAATAGTGTTAATTTCCCAAGAAACTTCCAGAGGTGATGAAAAAGGAGAGTGAAGTAAAAAAATATAAATGATGTTAGTGAATCATTTCTTATAGTACATAAGCCGAGGCGGGCTATTTTTCGAGAGAGAACTTTTAACTTCTGCTGAGATTTGTATACTATTTTATTTACAATCATGTCTGAGTGAAGTCGACAAAACACTTTTCGTGTATTCTTAGTTCTTTGCTCAATTTACGATACCTTTTTTGTTCCACTGGTGGATCAATTCCTCCACCATCGTCAAACTCTTGCTGTCTTGGCAGTCGTTGAAACACTCGAACTCCTCCAACGGATACTTGTAGCTGGGGTAGGTCGCTATGGGCCAATCGAAACTCGGTATGTCCACTTTAGTGTAAGGATTGGAATGGGACAGTGAGAGTGCCCCCAACGTAGAACCGTGGTCGGCATTTTTGAAGGAAAGGACGCTCAATTTCGGAGAACCTGGTGTGAAACGAGTATGAATCTACTTGTTATTCTGAAGACTATACCGCTTTATTGAACATTTCAATAAATGAATTCGTGCTGTATGTCCTAGATCTACTATAGATCTACTATAGACGACTATTATATAAAGTACCCATTATACGTCTGTTTGCTCGACCTTAATGATACCCATTGATCGCGGCGGCGATTTATGAGTCACTAATTACTGCTGTCAGATGCTTCCTTCATTTAGCTGAAATATTATATTGTTTTGATGTTGATTCTATTCCTGGGATTGACTTGAAAAATCTTCCGAATATAACAATTATCAATAACGATAAATAAAAATCTTGCAATATAAATATCATCTTGTACAGGTTATCCAATCCATCTTGGCACAAACTCAGATACTTTTCTAGTTACACACTGGTAGTGTAGACTATGGCGAAAGAAACAACACCTTCTATAAATAAATTTCAACACAGTGAACACATAAAATAGGAGTTTTTTATCCTAGTGTACTTCTCTGAGATTGCTGAGCATAAACGTTATTACTTCTGTGCCAAGATGTAAGATGTGATATTTATTAGGTTGAATGAAATAAATAAATAAATCTTGTGTTGATTATCATGAGATATTATACAATTATTTCAATTTTCGATAACCATGTGCTGTGTATAAATGAACAATATAATCTATTGTATGAAATATTTTTTGGAATAGGATAATAGTGTTTCTGAAAGTATGTGTGTAATGTAGAAACATTTTCCAACAAAAAAAGTTCCACAAAATAGCCATCATTATACGTTCGTTGAAGAAGGTGCTATCATCCACAATCTATAGTTAAGTTATAACTTATTGCCCCCCTATATCTACGTTATTTTTTATGGATATTTCATATTCGGTTCTTCGATTTGAAGCCACAGGTTACAATCCATTAAGTATCAAACCATATATGACACCTCCGGTTTGTCCGGAAGGGCATCCAATTTTGATATTTCAAATGGAAAGTATAAATGCGGTATAAAATAATCTTTCCATCGATATATCATAATCATACTTCTAGTTCACGATTTTCTGATACAATTGAGATTTTATAAAAATTTAAAAACATTCTCATGAAAGTATGTTATTAAAAATTGAATAATATCGTGTAAATAACAATAATTCATTTCCAAACTGTTTAAGTATAAGTATAAGTATAATTTATTCATTTTTGAGTGAAATACAATACAAATATACAAGAACAATCACATCAATGAATAAATACAAATCCACAGAAGGGACGAGCCCTTGTGCGTGGAATGTTTTACAGAATGTTTTAATGCTGCCTGGCTATTTTTGATTTTTGACTTTTCTTCATTTTTCAACATCAACTCTATCATTCCTCACAACCTTATCATCTCAATAGAAGGATATCCTCTAGATATAATTTTATGTTCACGTCCTTATGGACCAATAAAGAAACATTAATGGATATCCAATGTAAACTGGGAAGTTTACAGACAGGTTTAAAAAAAATTGAACAATCGAGACAATGGATGACGGAAAACTATTATGCATGCCTGAAATTTGGTGAAATTTGCTGTTCACTTTGAATCCATATGAATTTTGGAGAGCCACTTCAACATTTCATAATCAAGGTGGATTAAGGCAGCAGTAACTTTGACTTTTACTTTGTAATTTTCTCTTAGAGAAAAAAATTGTATTCGACTTTCTTTTAAACTAGGCATGTGCATTGACCATAAATATGATTGGATAAATAGATAGAAGGAAAGATATTTTGAATTCAGCTCTTTCATTGGTGGGTCTTAGAGTTCTAGTATCACACTTTCACTTCGAACAATTGGGTTTTCTGAAGTTGATATGGAAGTGAACATTTTGTGAAAACTACTGATGCATGAATCCACCTTAAGTAGGACGGTTCAACAATATATAGAGCAAGAGCCTGCGACCGCCAGACCTTCGTTATTTTATAGAAGCTGAAAGATTCTTTGCGCATCTCCCCAACACAGGTGAGAACGATCAGTGACTATGGGGTTTGTATGATGGTTACTTGGGCAGGTACCAGGTAGCAAAGATATGATATCAAAAATCACATCATTCATTGCCAGACACCTACTACGGTTTCAACCCCCTTCCAGACAGCCCTAAACTTCATTAAATTAGAATTATACTTACGTTTGACAGTATTTGAAGCGTTTTTTTGACGGCATTTACCCTATAATGTCGATATTTCCGACTTGACAATGATAGACAAAGTTGTCTTCTCTGAAGGGTTGCTAGTTTGGCACAATGATTTTACTGAAATATCGACAGAAAGCTGATGAAGTAGTGTTGACAAAAGAAGTTCATACGGAAAATAATAGTTGAAACTTGAGCATGAATTATTTACGGTATCGAGGAGATATTCCACGTCTGTTTCTGAATTGATTTCCATCTTTTGGCGTATCAAAAATATGTGCGCTTGAAGCACCGACATTCGTAAGAAATGTATAAGAAAACACATGACTTGGAAAATAAACTCAGCTGCCTGTTTACTGCCTTAGTAATCAAGATCCAAACTCCTAGTCACTGATCGTTCTCACCTGTTGGGGAGATGAGCAGAGAAACTTTCAGCTTTAAAAAAATAACGAAGGTCTGGTGGCCGCGGGCTCTTAGGCTAATAGTCATGCAGTAAGTTTACGTACCTGGTAACTGATTCCGCAAACTCGATTTTAGTTCTTCCGGTAGAATTTTTTCTCCTCCTCTTTGAGCGTTTCGGAACGATATCATCATAGACTTGATAGCCGTTTCAACAGCTACGGACTCGCAAGACGATGTTGTGACGTTTGGCAGGTTTGGGGATACCTGCACTAAATCAATTGTTTAATGGCAACCAAGAATATTGTGGCCGAAAAATCTGAAAACTGGTACTGGGTACCCGTTACAAGGGACGAACGATGACAAAAAATTTAGCTTCAACAAGCAAAGCCTTGGAGTTATGTTGCTGCTTGAATAGAACTCTCTCAAACCAAAATAAAAGGCACCAAAACGGTTAATGAATGTGAATATAACACCAAGATTTTTACAACTTGAATTATTACCGAAATGCTTTTTGAGCTTGGAATTTTGTTTGAAAATTCGCAACTGAGGAAAACTTGGAATTCCATTCTTTGAATCATTATTCAAACTGAAAATGAGTATTTTTATTCATTCGACAAAAAGTGGAAAATTACACTCCAATATTGTGTATTATGTCATCATTGCTGTTAGCCATAATCATCTCACTAGGCGACAGCATCATTTGAAAACCAATTCAAAAGCAATGTTGTAAAAATATCGTTGTACTTCACCAGAATCAAGATATATAGCATGTCTGATCGAACGCCTATACAATATCAAAAAATTCAAATGAAATGAAATATTTCATAAAAATGGAAGATGCATATTTTTTTGTTGAACTGATATTATTCATTATATATTCAAATAGTTTGTACCTATAGCTATTTGCTAATTGTACTTGAATTTCTTGTATTATTCAATTTATTTCTATTACTGATTCAAGCTCACGGGAGATTCGATACGGATATTTCATGCCAAAACTCTTTGAAAATTGAATCAAATTGGTGATCCTATCTATCCAATGCAAAACTCTAGACATTCAGATAATATAAATTCAATTCCCAAAAAATCTAAAAAAATTACCTCCTATTTGTCCAAAGGGAATGAAAAATGTATCTGTATACGGTTCAATGTGTTTATTCATTAGATATCGGGAATTTCTCAAATGAAATATTTCTATTGCATCCAAGAGAATAAGTTGAATATTTTTCACGTCTGTTGAACGTGTTTTTTTCAGCTGATTCACCCTGACCCTTTCTCAGAAATAATTACCACCACATGTGCTTAACTATCCTTAAATAGGTAAGTTATATTGTCGGACCATTCTCATGCTGAAGCTGAAATCAAAAAAAAGTTGGTATTTCTGTTTGAAGAGCCATTCTATAACGAAACAAGTGTTGTAAACCACTCAAAGGGAACAACTCTACTACAAATAACTGCATATTTTTTCCAAATTGGTATTAGATTCTTACTCAGTAATTATTTTGGCGTTCTTTATCTGAGTTGCAGAGATTACTTCTGCTTATAGGCAGACATGATACGTTGAAGAATTTGAACCGATGAGAAACTATATGAAAAAGGGTGATCCAACAAAATAATTTTGCTAGATTCCACTTATTCTACCGTCATGCGTCACTTGAGTCCGATTTCCCAATGCCAGTCCCAAAAATATGACGTTGCTCGATGAACATTTCTCATTTTCATTTGTACTTACTTTTTTCGCGATATGCTCCATTTTTGGCTGCCAACAATCACATGGATACAGTCCTACAGCGGGTCTGTTGCAAATGACCGGCTGAAATTGAATAGAACTGATCACTGAATGAGCATTTAGGCAATCCGAACCTGTAATCGGTGAGGTAAAAAAGTGAAAACTTCGAAAATAAATGCTACCACCATGCTGATATCACCAAGTTAGCATCTAAAGAAGAAGACATTGATAGTGAAGAGTAGATATGAGACTTCAACAATAAATAATATGAGAGTTGCATATACAATTTCTTACAAATGTTATATTGTTATGTTCGTTATTGAACCGCTCTGTAAAATTACACTTTGTAATACATGTTTTGCAATGCATTGATACTAGTGAAAACGCTGAAATGAAGCAATAATTACATTATCGTGAGCCCTTGCAAATTTGGAAGAATCTATATTAAATCTAGAAAAGTTATGCAAGCCGAGGACTCCGTTTAACATCATCCAACAAGATTTGACCCTGAAATTGATGTTAATTCCGAGTATTCATAACAACAATACAAGACAGTTGTTAATTTCGATTTAATCAAAGCAGAAGCGATTTTGGTAGAAATTTTTTTTTCTGAATACTTTGATATGTATATCAAAGGATCAGCTCCTTGGGATCAGCAATTCAATACAATAAAATGGAGACAGATCAAAGTTGTTCATGACATAGACTTCTCGATGCATTAGAATGTCTGGACATAGCTAAACGTGTTAGTACTATGAATAGTGACGAAGGCATACCTTTTTCAGCCCAGTATTCAGTAATTTTCAAAAGGTAATTCGTATAATTATTAGAAAACAAGTTCCTTTAAAGGTCTGTTAGGTTCTGCCAATATCAAGAATTTCCAGGTACCTACCAGGTACTAAATAAATTCATTAGGTTGTAATGAACATAATCAACCAGTCTTTAGGTTCAGTATCGATTACGGTTTTTGAAGATGCCTACTTGGTTAGCGAGACGCATTTCATTTTTATGGTGACTAAGAAACGAAAAATAGAATGGAATATCTGAATTCACGATCATAGGATGGTGAAACATTGGCAATGAAAATGTGTTAATGAAGTCAGAAAAAAATGAAACCAATTTTACAATATTTCGAGTTACAATCAAATTCGAGCTACCCACCAATCATTGCTATTTCAAGTGGCAAAGTTGAATATTTATTGATGATACTTTGCCATTGATATTCATTGGCCTGAATGTGCTATCAAAATACTAGAATCTTAACTTAAAAATCAATAGAGATCAGCACAATCACTCAACCAGATATTCCAAAAACTTCAAAGATGAAACTCAAATCTAACATAGGACGACAGTCAATTTATCAAACAGGAATCATTTTGTATAATATATTACCAAATGCAATAAAGGAATATGGGAAACCCCGTTTCGAAGGAAAAACATTCAATGGAATAGATAAGTAGCAATTTTTCTTTGATTTTTGTTATTACCTGTATTATTTCATTTTTTAAATATTGAATTAATCAAGATTATTTTTTTTCCTTCTATGCACTTCGTTAGTTTCTTGGGAAATAAACGTTATTATTATGTCTACTTACAATATTATGGGGACTCGTCAACAATTTCATCAGCGGGACACAGTTGTATCCCAAAGGGACGGTAGACATTTGCATCGCTAGATCCAAAAGGACATTTCCATCGACGTCTTCCAAATAGTTTCCTATCGATTTCCCGTAGTTCACGAAAAATTCAACATTGCTAACGTTCTGAAAATAAATGTGCTGTTACCTTATTCTTATTTTTGTATGGTGCTCTTACTTGAAACGGTTTGAGTTTTTCGATGAGCTCTTTGGTTTTCGGACCGGGAATATCGGTTTTGATCAGAGGGCCTTTTGGTTCTGCGTTCGTTTCTGATTGTTGGCAGCAATTCCCACTACAAAATCCTACGAAAAATTTCTCATAGCATACGATAGCGATTTGCATCGAGGAATTACCTGAATGCTGTAAAGTATACTTGTCGGATCTTCTTGTAAAATTCGGTATCATTTTGGAAGCACTTATAATTTGGTTTTGCTATTAACACATAACTTTCGAAAATGACAGATATGATATGCGACTGAAGTTGCCAAAACAGAACATCAGGCCAACTTTGGGATGTTTCGTCGTTGTACTGGGGATTTGAAGAAGTATAAAATTGATCATGTTCGATTCGACTAAATCAGACCACCGATACTAACTCAGAAACAGCTATCCAGCGCCTCAAAAATAATTTGGTGTCTGATAGAGAATTGAAAGACCTTTAAGATGGGGTATCACTGGAACCCTCGTCCCACTATCTTAGCAACGATGAGTATATCGTCACACAAATATTGACTATATTTATCTCAAACTGGATCCAATCCACCTAATCGATATAAGACAGGTTTCAGATTGAACTGAACCACTCAAGTCAATTCCATAAAATATGAGACTGGACAACTGATCGCCTTGAACAGAAGTTAAATTACGTAACTAGGATCTAGGGTAATGTTACATGTCAATAAAATTCAACATGAGATAGCATCTAACAAAGCTGAGAGCCTCTGGCTTGAGAGTGTAAGTCGCTCAAGGGCATATTATACACCTGTTTATAACCGTGGTTCGTACAAAAGTAGGCATGAATTTTTGTAGGCTTCATAGAGGCTGTGTTGCATCTGTTACATGAAAACATCGCTCAAATCACAAAAGTCATTATATGAGGCATACTGTTTCAAATAATTCAAGGTGACTTCCACAACTTGCTAGAATGTGTTGTGAAATAATGTTATAAAAACCCATTTCTTACAGTATGTGTTAATATTTTTATCGTGGGATTGGAGGAAATTTATGGGACATTGGAAGTACACACGTAAATTCTGCGTTCACATGTAGTACATCGCAGCGCGTATTTTTTTTAAGCTACAATTCGTTTCAGCTTCAAGTTATTTCTTCTTTCAAAGTCAAACTATATGTAAAAATTGGTCTAAGAAATCCTATACCTACCTATGATATGAAGAAACAACTTATGCCAAAAAAAGGTGGTACGGTTTTTTACAGAATTTGTCAGAACCCATCAACATTTCTTTCATGTAGCTGCACCACAAGCTTTTGGAAAACATTTCGAACGTACAGCTAGTTTGTCCAATCCAACTTGTCGCGGAAATTGTTTTATTTATTCAAATTCTTTATTTCCGTAGACTTTTTTGAAAAGCATGGAAACAGTCAAGTTTATAATATAAGACTGAATACTAACAAAATTGAACACATGGGACGACATATCGTTAAAAAAACACATACACAAATTTATAGAATATGAAATAACAACATTTAATTTAATTATAGTATTGTCCATTTGCGCACTATACTCTTTCAGTAGAACAATACACCATAATTTCCGTGCCAAGATGAAATGGAAAAGCCGTACTCAAGTAAAATATTGCATAGAACGCGAATCTGATGTCAAAACATGCCACCCCCTCTTTGTTCGAAAGTTACATACGATGGCCTTGCAAATTTCAAGAAAAGAGGGCACAAATATCCAATACTTTTTTGCACATCCTTTTTTTTAGGGTCCATCGACACCTGATTCCAAATTCATAGCACTTTTTTGCATTTATTATTCAGTTTGAAAGAAAATTGTAAAAGCAATAAAACTAGGGAAAAAACAAACGAAGGTGCGCACTATCGTGCGCGCCAATAAAGTTATGAGATCAGCCTGAATGAGGTGTGAATTGAATCTGAAAATTAAAATGTGTGTCTGTGTGTGCTTCGATCGTTTGACTACATAAACAAGATGTGGGAATATTACTTTTGCTGATTCACGTTTCACGCGCATCAAAATATACGTGAGTACGACCACAAATTTTTCAAAAGATTCTGCTGCAATGCTGCATGTAATCATAATCTGCTTGATAGAGCCCAGACCAAAGTTGTAATTGAAATAAGAACAAATCCTAAGTAGAACAGTGTTTATAGAATACCGAAATTCTCTGTCTAGGGTGAACGCATAGGTATCTCATTAGACCTGGAAATTGATTTCACTCACCTGGTGATGGAGGCTGCTCGATGAGTTTGGGTTTGCCTGCTAAAGCCGCTATCATTGTATCTGGACACTTTCGGAAATTACACTCAAAATTTTGGATAAATTTGAATCCCTGGCCCGTACACCTACTGTCAATGACAGTGAATTAACGAAAAATGTCCAAGTCAAGTATCATGGCCGTTCAGGATCTTGATCGGTCCAATGATCTTAGTCCAATAATATTGAAAATAAAATCTCTACACATCATTTATACAATAGTTTTATTAGCTTTCTGTTAATATTTCACACAACCCAAATGGATAAACATAAATCTTCGCGGACTTGGCTCGTCAGAGAAGGAAACTGTGCCGTGATTTGTCGAGCTAATTACAGTATTAACATTATTTTGTAGATGGCGCCAGGAAACGCTTGGCATGCCCTGCACTTTTACACAAATTGGTTAACTAATAACTATTCTATTCCTCAATGATGCCATTCTAAATGTAAATTTGCACATCGCATAAGTAAATTTCAAAATAATAAATAATATTCCACTTGTTCACGGTGTTCACTCGACACTCGATTATTTGAATTGAATTTGCAGTGTGCTCTTCGAATGGCTCGAGTGCAGATTGAATATATTTCTCTCTACTCGAGTGTACTAAGTTTCAAACTACTTGAATGCACATAACGGAAAAAATAAAACGGTTTTCATCGTTTATGTTCATTTTTTTTAATTCCATAAAACGAATGATAATACCTCAAATTTGAAGATGAGAGTGGTCACAACTGTGATTCACATTTATGAATTTTCAATTGATGAACGTTCGGACCGACATGTGGAAATTTGTATATTTATTACTTCTTAGATTCTTGGTAACGTCATTAATTCCGTAGATTTCTTGGTAAATTTGGAGATTCTGCAGGCATGAAGTGACACTGCTCCAATTGTATATTTAATGTTGGCATACCTGTTTCGAATTCGAATTCCATCTGGCGTACGCCATATTAGGTATGCTGTCATGTCATAAATGTCTGTGCTGCTTTCATTTGTCAACAGTAAATGGAATTTTGGCATTTGCATGATATCTCATGAAAAAGTGATTTCCAAACATTGAAACATCAATTATATTCATTTAGCTGAGCTATCTTTGAACTTTTTATGATTGATGTTGAATATTGGTTTAGTTATTCTGGATTGAAGATTGAATCGATGATATATTTATAGTAGTGACAGGTCAAACATTTCATAACGTTTCTATCGTGTGCAGCTCATTTTTAGTTGAAAGTAGTCTCCTTTTTCATTTTTCCATTATAATGGCCAAGCAGCGAACAGGGTAAGTCTTTTATTTTATATATTTCGGAGTACACTTGACGTGAAGTTCAACATCGAATTTCAGGGTGAAGAATAAAAAATTCAGGTCACAGAAGCCCCAAAACGTCAAAAATACCAAAAATCGAGTTATCAAGAAAAATGTTAAGAAAGTAACTCCAAAACGAAACACCCCCAAAGTTCAGGATGCCCGTCAGAAGATTATCCAGAAGAAACGAACAACCGTCGTTGATGCTCGAGATATCCTCTCTAAAATGGCCAAAACCCAGGATGCTCGAACCAAAATAAATAAAATCAGGGATGTGCGAACGGGAAATCCTTCCACAAGTGCCAATGTCAAAGTGATAGGTAGCAATATTTTGAGGAAAACTGATCGTAATGGTAAAATCAGTTTGGTAACCAACAAGGCTAAACAGAAATCAGATATGAATTTGGCGATCCAGAAACAACTAGGCTTGATTCCTAACTCGAGATCACCTAGAAAATCTGCACCAAAACGAAATGCTGCTGTTAACACCCAAAACATTATTCGTTCTCCAGTGAGCATCAGAAAAACGATTCTGAATGATATGGATTATAATGCAGAAAGAGAACCTGTCAGATTGTATGATCCTGCTCTATACAAGTGGACGAAACCGGATTCAAGGACTGCTGCCTCTCAAATGATCAACTCTTTGGAGGCAACGAGACAGGCCATGAGAGAAGCATTAAGAGAAGAACTTAGTAATGGTTGGCCTACATATGCATCGCACAAGTAAGTAAAAATAAAAGTTTCATCAATTGAAAATAGGTAAATCATATTCCAATTAGAAGAAACATGTGTAGAGTGAAATATGTACACTTGTGGTGGATGAAAACCTCTGTTGTTTTTCAATATTGTGCCCTCAAAGATAATGACAGTTTTGGCAATCAAAAAACAATATTTCAAAAAAATCGTGACCAGATAACATCTAATTTCATAAATCTTCACAGAACTTTGCTTATACTTAGGTTTTTCTATCAAGTTCATGAAACATGTATACTCATGTCATGAATATTTAATTGAATATTTTCAATATCTAGAAAACCATCACTTTGATTTATTCATAGAACAATAAAATAGAACAGAATAGCTACTATCACTTACTGGTAATGCAATTTTGTATGATAAGTGTCATTTTTAGTATTGGAAAATGATCAATCAACTGACTCATCAAAATTCTTATTATGTTTTCAGTAGCTTTCAAAAAATGACTGGGATTTACAACAAGGCCCCTCTACGCTCACAGAACTTAAGGTAATTGATTCTAGACTTTGATACATGTCATATTAATCAATTCACTCCATAATTAATACACATTTCATAGGTAGAAGGGATTTGGTAAAGTAAACTGAACATTACTTTCAACTGGGAAAATAATCTCATTTTCCACAAATACTTTATTTCCAATCAGTGATCTTTAGAGTACAGATCCAGTATACCATAGTCATACAGTAGAGACACTTAAATGTCAATCCACTGTTCTCAAGGGCCAATTTTTTATTACCTTCATTCTGTGCTCGGGGCTTAATCCTATCTGCCCGAACTATCATCATATATCATCACTTGCATTCGATATGGCTTTGCTGTGATCTCAATTGCGATAAGAGCAAAGCTGAAACAGAATAATCAATCTAACTTGTCATTTTCCATTGTCTGTCTTTCATATTGGAGTCAGATATGACTTCGGTGTTTGAAAGGTCATAAGATCTCTTTCTACCACGATACCGTCGTTCTGTTCCTCTCTGGAGCTCGAGTAGAAGGCTTTAGGGATCCTTTTACCACACTTTTTATTTATATCCGTCTCTATTTCGGTTCTGGCTCCATCTAGAGACCTATCTGCCTGAACTATCATCATATATCATCACTTGCATTCGATATGGCCTTGCTGTGATCTTAATTGCAATAAGAGCAAAGCTGAAACAGAGCCGGGGTTTAATGTCATGTTGTGGCGGTAAATTTACATCTGGGATACTGAATAGAAATCAGTATGTCATTTTGCAGGTTCAAATGATTATTTTGTATACAGTAACGTTTGAAATAAATGTGAAATTTCTCAAGTACCTATAATGAATACAATTTGTTTAGAAACACACAGAATGTTAAAATCACGTTGATTGATTACACCTCGAGTTGAAAAACTGTCAAAGTTGGTGTTCTGTGGCGAGTGT
Source organism: Zygogramma bicolorata (assembly GCA_032362365.1). Classification (NCBI taxonomy): domain Eukaryota; kingdom Metazoa; phylum Arthropoda; class Insecta; order Coleoptera; family Chrysomelidae; genus Zygogramma; species Zygogramma bicolorata. The sequence goes on from JAVJAQ010005843.1 coordinate 160,097, forward strand.
CTCTACTGTATAGCTATGGTTTACTGTGGAACAGATCCAAGCTGCCTGATAGTAGTATTTTAGTGTATGTAGCATGTAATCAAGATAAATGTAAAAGAAATTATTAAATCCATTTTTAGGTTTTATGTCTCGGAAAGTAAAAAAGCTTCAAATTCTTATGTTTATGTGGTAAGAATTAAGAATGACGTAATTTCAAGAAAGGAAAAGGCACTTTACTTCTTGTCATATATGTGATTTTTCCGCCTCCTTCGAATAACAAGTCATTATATTTTTTTTTATGAAACTGACAAATTACAAACTTAGGAGATCATACAAAATAAAGAATTAAAAAAGAGAAAAAAAAAGGTCTTGACGCCGGACTCGAACCAACACCTACATCTGTTTTCATACCTATCATGAACAAAGTTCCATCAACATTATGAAGACTTGAAAAAATTTTTCGCGGTATCATTAACTTTCATTTCCAATATATTTACTTCTGGAAAACATCCCACATTCTTTACTGAGTTCATTATTTTACAAAAGACGGGATGTTCTATAAATGAACGGTATAATTTATACTTATATAATAGAATATAGTTTAGGTTGTCAATGCCGTATAATATAAGTTATTTCATTGATGAGTTATCAAACGTCATTTTTACTTTTCCTCCCTAGGAAGGAAAAGTACAACTTTGCTTCCTACAATGAGGCCAGGAAATGTATACTTTGGATAGAGGGAGACGGAAAAGTATTCAATACTTACAAAATCTTGCATTGAGAATAATTCTCAATTGTGATAGATATACTATATACTCCCTTCTAACAGATGCTAGAGAAAACTCAAATTCTCAGTTTCAAACAACATGTGATAGTGAATACAATGATATTAATTTATAAAAGTTGTGAATTGTTCAGAATTGAAATCAATATTCAAATTTGGAATTAAATCCAAGGTAGTTTACTGCTGATCAAGATTCTTTTTTTCGTTCTCCCAAGTACACTGTTTGGAAATTTGAAATTTTTATAAATCATATACAAGTATTCTGCAATACACCAATTTTTATGAGGAATGAAATTTCCTGACAAATCGATAAAAAAAAAGTTTTCCATATGTTGGAAACATTTGAATCTCACTGTAGATAGTCCGGACCACATTCTGATAATCAAGCCATTATAGGCGTATTCGGCTATTTATGAAACCCTTTAAAAAAGTATGTTTCATCCGGTAAACAGATGGGTGATGATCGACTTCTATTCCGTCTCTTAGACTATAGTTTCTTCGCTGCAACGGCAACGCTTCTCGTTTCAGGTCGCACCGTCTGGCGCCTGCCGGATTCGTAGATTTGGACGACGTGGAAGACGAAGAAATGCCGTTGGCCCCCGTGCGATCCACCATGAAGCTGCAGGGTACTTCTCGCGTCTCGAACGTGCACTCGCGATTGGACAGTTCGCCGAACGCGCCGGAGTCTCACGGTATCTTCTCGCAGACCAAAGTCGTCGTTCCAGCCGGACACAGGATCGTCGTGTCCAATTTGCAGCAAACCGTGACGCAAGACGACATCAAGGTGAGTCGAGATTTTTGTGTCTGTTGATAGATTAGAATCGAATGCAAGATGAATTAAAACCCTGCTGCGTTGACCGATATGCTTTTGTTTAGCCGATTCCATATCGACCTGAGAAATCGAAGAGTAAACTTACATTTTTTGACGGTAGGTGGTGTTGAGGTGGTGATACAAATGCGATTTTCTAAGAGTACATTTTCATTGAGGCGGCAGCTTACGAGTGATTTTCGATACCGGCGGCGGTCTCATTGGATAAACTCTTGCGGGATCTTTCGTTCACCAATAGAATTATCAGTATACAAAATACATAAGGTCAAGTTCGTCTAATAAGAAGCATTAATTTTTTTGAAATGTTTGACAGTTCGATTTGAATTTGAATGCATTTGAAAGTTCCTTTAATATTCAAAATCTTGTACCTAGTTCTTGTTTCTTTTCACGTTTTTCTTGTTTATATTCTTTTTAAGTGTTTATCGTTGCTGTTCTTGTATTTGTTTGATTTCATAGTGATAGTTACATTTATTATGAACCGATTTACAAAGCTCAAAATAAAACGCTCGTGTAACGTCTAGGTATTACTCATCTCTCATATCATCGGCTCGTAATAATCACATTAAACTTGCATTTTTTTTTAACACTATGAAGAAAAAAGTACTCATCTATCTTCGGTTCCTCAGAAAGTAGAAAGATAAGATATCAATAATTACCAGTTTCACTCACAACTATTGTTTGGGAAGATTTGAAATCACATTACAATCACTGAGTTTTTGATTTATTTTCCATCAAATTGAAAGCAAAAGGAATACCTAATAATCAGTCAAAATGTGATGACTACATAATTTCCAGCATTTCGCGGGAAAGCAAGAAATTGCATGCAAAACATGAGACCATGAAATAAACATAACCTATGTATCTATAAATGATCGAATGGCCACTTTTACGCGTCATTTTTTTCTCAATTTAATCACCAGATGACGCCAATTGTCAGACATAATAAACGTCTATGATTTGATGTTGATTCATTCATTTTCCTGAAATATATGGGTTCCACTGAGTTCTTCTATTGTTCATCTTTTCATATCATTATTCATTTATAAGATGCATATATTCCTTTCAATACAATGTTATTGTTTTCGTTAAAAACGCTAGTTCTACTGCTCACTTGATAATGACGTCCAAGGAAATTCACATTTTTCTTAACAGATGGCATTAAGCGGCTACTCTAGACACATGACATTATGAAGTCTGACGAAGTTTCTATTAGCGAATTCTATAGAAGAACTGGTGCAGAGTCAGTGTGTTACTTTCTTTTTTCAACACTCTACATAATAAAATATAAAGACACACGAGTTCTTTCAAAAATTGCACGAAATTCTTATTTAAGAATTTGCTATATTTTTTATGTTTGTCTGTTTCTGTTTAGAGATATGCATCTTGATACATATATTACTAATTGCTTTATTTTCTCGATATATTTTATGAGGAATCAATATCCAAATTCATAGCAATTCTTACTATTCGGTGCTGAGAGTTTTATGATAATTTGATGATATTCTTCGTAATATCGGTATCGACGTGAGAAGTAGTGCAGTTGGACTTCATGGAAAAAATAGTACTTCAATATAGAGTTTATTGAGCATACTGGACTACTTGAAATATGTCCCTTGTAATTTATATATGTGATATTTTTTTTTTTCCAAGACACTATGTTCTTTTTTATATTTTTGTTTTGTATAAGGTTAAGTTGCAAAACAGCGCAAGCTGAACTTCGCCTTTCATCGATATGTCTTTTTTTTTTTCTAGCTCTGTAATTAATTTATCGATGAATAAAGCCCATTTATTATTATTATTATTATTATTATTATTATTAGCATTGTAGTGTTTAGTTCGAAACGATTTGGACCCTCCATAGTCCAGATCAACCTGAGTAATTCCAATTCAGTAGGAAGGAAGAGAGCTGCAGTGTAGGCTATTATGGCGCTGTACAAGAAAACCGTATTAAAAAAACACTCTCTCTGAGGAACTTTTATTTCATGATTTTTAATTTTTGTAATTGCATCCTTTCACTGGGCATGTAACAACCATTGTCACTAATGCTGGAACTTGGAATAAGTATGTTAAACTGGGAAATTCTGAAAAGCAATCAGCAAATTATACAAATATAACTTCTACCAAAGTCGAAACTAAGCAAAATGAACTTTGTTTTCATCAGCGTCAGAACAATCTCGCGTTATATTGACCAGTTGAGTACATGTGTATTGAATGTTTTGTACTAGCCATCGGAACTTGATATAGATGAATAGATGATTGATTATTTCGTTCACAAATAATACAACAGCGTTTGATATCCATTATGAAACATTATTTAAAACAACACTTGAATTAAATACTAACCAAACGGAGAACAACTGATAATTGAAAGCAACGGCAGATAAACGACAAATATCTAAGAAATAACAGTAAAATTCTGGAAAACTTCGAGCAAAATTCGAATAAATTGGAATGCAAATGTCAAAAGATGACAGAATTCCATTCTTGCACCATCTACTGGAAATTTAATAGGAGACAACTTGAAGCCTATTTTCATAGTAGGCATATGTCGCCAGTTTTACCCCAAACTTCAATAGGTACAAGTGCCAAAACAAAGGTTTCCAGGCATCTCAGTTAAAATGTAAGATAGTCGAATATCTTGGCTCGAAAGTCTAGAAAATACATTCTTATGAATAATATTTTTCACTTCATAAAATTCCCCTACCGACAGCTAAATTACTTACCGACGTCTTGATGATATAAAATGTTGGATTCAAAGGCTGATTCTGTTTGTCAATGAAGCTAAATGGTGTCGTAAAAACGTCTCGGAGATTCACCTTGATTTTTGATGATGAATGCAATTTGCACAGCAAAAATAGGTGGCACGATTATTCAATTGTTACTTTTGACTTTTCATTTAGGTAATACTTCGGTCGCTATGAGCCCCTTTTTTTGAATTTTTTCTGTGGAACTTGCGTAATTCGATCTCCTGTACAATATATCCTCATGAAATTTTCGGCGGTCTCGTATATTTTTTAGGAGATATAAGTCTATTTTGTTGTAAAACTTCACAATTTTTCACATCAAATATTTGTTGTTTGAACACACAAAATTCGTCCTTCTTCTAATAAAACACCGCACACTCTCTTATTTTCTCGTTCTCAACATTTTCAAGCAGAAAAAACAATTATTTTTTCAAAAATTTCAAACCATAACCAATTTCTTGTGACGTCATAGTGCAGTTACAGTCGAAAGTGATGTATTTGCAGTGTTGCCGCTCTCATTGTTATTGTTGAGAACTGAATTTAGTAATGTTGACTTTTGGAGAAAGTTGGAGTTTTTGAAGAAATGATAATAATGATAACTTTTTATTTCCCAAGAAACTAACAAAGCTTATAGAAGGGAAAAAAATAACTCTAAGAAGATTATACATCGAAGGGGAAAAAAGGCCAATGAAATCAGACTCTTTCGTTGTAGAAAATGAAAAAAATGTTTTTCCTGCTTAGAAATGTTGAACACGAATAAATAAGAAAGTGTGTGGTGTTTCATCAAAAGAAGGGCGAATTTTGTGTGTTCAAAAAACAGAAATTTGATGTGGAAAATTATGAAGTTTCACAATAAAATGGACCTATATCTCCGAAAATATACAAGGCCGCCGAAAATATAAGGATATTTTGTAGATGAGATCGAATTACGTAAGTTCTACAAAAAAAATTCAAAAAAAGGTGCTCATAGCGACCGAAGCATTACCTTCATTTATAAGGCAGAACTAGGAACGAGGACTGAAAGGGAAAGATAAAGAAGAATTAAAGCAAAGTGTTTCAACATTATCAAAATCATCTGAGAATTAATTACACCGAGTTATTTTAACAATCTGTTAGATAAATATGCCATTCCTGCTAATACCCCATAAGGAATGTCCAAACTGACAGTTTTCTCTGCTATCTCTTCATTATATTCTAACGTTTTCCGATATTATTCGCCGAATCGATTACATCGTTGCCATCGAAACACCGCGAAATAAACACAGCGACATTATTTAAAATCGCAAATCTATTTCTTTTTTCACATGTACCCAGTTGGATCAAATATATGTTACGAATATATGGAAATCACTCTCACTCGACGCGCGTATCGCCGATACCAAGTTAGCACCTTTCAGAAGAAGAATGTTGGTACCCAATCGAAGATCTAGAAAAAAAGAACATTAATTGTTCATTGTTTCGATTAGCGATAACACAATCGTTCGTCCATTGCAGGAACTTTTCGAGGACATAGGACAACTGTTGGCCGCCAAATTGGTGCGTCCCGGAGTAGCCGAAGTAATCTATAAGAACCTGAAAGACGCCCAGAAGGCCGTCGACACTTATCACAATCGGCAGCTGGACGGGCAGCCGATGAAGTGTCTTTTGGTCAACAAGAGGCCCCTCAACTATCCCACGGCTCCTCCAATCACCAAGTCCGAATCGTAAGTGTTCGATTGTTTCTGTCGTCGTTTCGATAGGGAATATGCGTGAAATTTGAATTTGTCTCAAATATTTTCTTCTCGAACTTTATCGTCGTCATATTATTTTAACCTGTATTTCTGTGGCGATTTCCAGTTAATCTGGATTTGTAATGAATCTAGAACGATGACTGGAAGTGGTATTATCCAAGCACAATTGAACAATTTATCGAAACTAGATACATTTATGATGACGGCATATTTGGCACCAAATCTTGATTTTACGTACGCAGAGATCAAAGGAGTAAAGCTGTGAGGTGATCATTATATATAATGTATTTGAATACATAACATTGAGAGGTATTCATAAGCGTCGACAGCAGACATGTTTATTATAAATCTTCATTCTGATATGTTTGTAAACTAGGTTAGGTTCTGGAATCCATTTTTTCGGTTTTCTCTCTCCTAGAAAAGGAAAGGAAAAAAAATTTAATTTTTAAATTAGCTGTTTTTTTGGGCAAATTATATACCAATTTGCCCTGGTAAACAGATAATATAAGAACTAGAAGATTTCTCCTTTTCATTTCTAGGAGAAAAATAACCCCAAAAATGTATACCAGAACTCTTTTACCTCCTTTTACAAACATTCAAACAATATTTAGGTCAGCTTAGGGTAAAACCGAATTTTTCCACTGCTAAATGGCTAATGCAAAACATCCTTCTGACTAATTCACACTGAGCTGTGTTTAAATATAGCACACTTTCGTAAAAATGATCTTCACAACAATATAAACACGATTTTGGAGATCCCCTCACTATCTTACACCATTGTTTTCTTTCGCATCGCTTAAAATACGAGAAAACGCTTTATCGAGTGTATTTCTAAAGTGTTTTTACACTTTCATATCATACAATACTTGCGTAAGACGTTGTTTTAGCTTCTTCCATTATTTGTATAGCAATTGAAACTGAAACGCTTCGAGTAAACAAACCCGAGAAACGTCACTTGACATCATCCAAAGCGCGCGCTAAATGGTCACGTTAAAACGGCTCACATTAATTTTTGATAATGATGATGATAATAATAGTTGTATAATAGTATAATAGTTGTAAAAAAGTAATAATAATAATAATTTCTTTATTTCCCAAAATAATATTACAATAACAAGTTTTCTGAAATATTATAAGGGAAAAAGCCGAAGATCAGGTGGTTGTGTCCAAAAATACAACCTCTGTTTTTCATCTTGAGCTCTTTTTGAATTTCACTTCGAGAAATAGTTCAAATATTTTCAACCCTATTTGTATTTTATTCAACGTCATGAAGATGTAAATAAATAATTTATGACAAAACAGATAATTATGCATATTCCCTATTGTCACATAATAATAATAATGATGTCATGTGTTGTATTCAGATAGTATTTGTTGATTTTGTTGGGACGGAGTTTTATTGAACGTGTTGTTCCTCCTCCTTTTTTTAGTTTTCATTTTTATTGATTGAAGCCGGTGTCTCACTTTATAAATGAGGATCTTTTGTATCTGGTTATAAGGTAATGAATGTTAGTATTGTTTGGGAGGTTGGAAATTTTATAAACCGATTGAAGAAATCGTTTATTGCAGACGATATTTCTATCACTGAAGCGTTAATCAGAAGTGTAAGAAAGTCGAGAATTTTCTGTGAAATCTTGATACTTATTGGAGTTAGATTTTTTCCAGTGAAGAAAGTAAAAAAGTCAAACCTATTTCATATTCTTATATGTTTCTTATTAACTACTTGTGACATTTGAGACGTTTTTTGAAACACAAAAAAACTGCCTATTATATTGCCTGTTAATATCTTAAAATTGAAGTGTAACATGATATTTCAATAGTTTTTCCAAGAAACTAGGGAATTTATTTTTTAGTTATTTTGTTGTCACCCAATATACTGATGCAAATGCAAAAATGCACTTATCACTTCATTTCTTCACCAACTTAATTGTGTTTATATGTTTTATTCGTCTATAACGTTGATAGTGGAGCGCCGTAATATTTATCCCTAGGAATCCAGGGCGGGTCAATGAATCTTCACAGAAACTGTTGGACTGCATTGTTGAAATCTCAAATGAAAAAGTTAAGAATCGAAAACTGTGCTATCTTCATTACAACAATTTTTAACAACAATGTATTGAAAAATGAGAAGGCAAGGCAAACAATATTTAAAGCAAATATTTATGCCTAATAAATATTACTTGCATTATAAATTTTATGTTAATTTATTCATATTTCGAAAAAAAAACGAGTTACAGCAAAGAAATCATTATCATAAACCATTTACAGCAGCTTTCTTTGATGTCCTTCCCCCTTTTATGTTTTGAACGGGCCAGCTCAACAAATTGAAAGTTGGGATAATGCATTCGATGCATGAATACTATATTGAGTAGTGAAATTGACAGATGAAAACTGCAAGATGGCGACAGTGCGTCATCTGGGAACAAATATTAAATGGAAAAGGGGATCTTGTGACGCATCCTTTTGAAACTGCTGATGAATACTGTACAACCGTAGAATATTGACTCAGTATCTTCAACTACTATAAGGTAGCGGAAAATTTAATAAGTGCTTGAATCCATTTCGAGCATCTTCTGAACCGAACCCAGCTCATTTCCTAAAATTATGAAGTTTAACGTCGATGTATTCAGGCAATTATTTATTGTTCCATAATTGTATAGTAGTTGACGGTATTGAGTCAATATTTTAGGGTTGTACAAGACCTCCTTTCCTTTAATTTTTGGTCCCAGATGACACACAGTTGCCATCTTAAAATTCACATCTGTCATTTCACTACTAAATATATTATTAATGCATCAAATCAATTATCCCAACTTTCAATTTTTTTGAGTTGATTCGTTCAAAAAGTTGAAGGAAAAGGACAATAAAAAAAGCCACTGTATATAGTTTATAATAATATTTTTTTTGCTGTTTCTTTTTTTCTTTGCGAAATATGAATGAATTAACATTAAATTTTTTTTTTTAGTAAGTATAACGTTTATTGCTCCCAAGAAATAACACTTATTTATAATAGGGAACATCTTGATATTAAGCAGTTAAATTCAGTGCTTCATTAACAAAAACAAGAAAAAAAAAATTTTATACATGATATAGTCATGGGTGAGATATAATGAAATTATAAAGAAAAGAGTGAATGAAGTTCAAGATAATAAGTATTTTTTCAAGTTTTTCTTAAATGAATTAGTATTTTTTGTATTTTTCAATGTTTTCGGCAAGTTGTTATAAAAGATGACGCCTTCATACATAATAGATTTTTTACAATAATTTGTTCTGAATTTAGCCAGAGAAAAGTCATTTGCTTTTCTTGTTGAATAGTCATGGGCATTTATGGTAAATTTCAAATTTGAATTTTTCACGTTATTTTTGATCAAATGAATAAATACTAAAAGTTTGTATTTGAAAAGAGAAAGAATATCTAATAATCCTCTAGGTTTATAAAGATTAATTGTTGGTTCTTGCTGCTCTAAATTGAATATACATTTTATAATTTTGTTTTGAAGAGTTTGAAGTGGCTTGATAGTTGTTTTATTTGCTGTTCCCCAAATTGAGATGAGGTATTGGATTCTTGAATAAATTAATGAAAAATATATTGTTTTTCTATAATGTATTGGAATTTGATTTTTGATTCTTTATAATATTCCCAAAATTGGCGAAATTCGCTTTCTCAAGACTTCTATGTGTTTTGACCACGATAAATTTTGATCGATATATAACCCTAAAAAGTTTGTGTTTGTAGAATATTCAATTGATTCTTTCTTGAATTTAATTGGAACTCTCAAAGAGTTGGGTATTGTTTTCCCTGAAACAAACATGAAAATTTTATTTTATTTTACTATGCAAATATTATTTATTGGGTATGAATCTTGTCTTTAAACATTTATTTTGTCTTCTCATTTTTCAGTAAATTCTTGTTGAAAATTGTTGCAGTCAAGATTGCACATTTTTTGTTTTGCAATTTTTTTATTCCAGCATTCATCAACGCAGTTCAACAGTATTTATGAGGATTCATTGACCTGCCCCGGATTTCGAGAATTTATAATTTTTATGCCTTACGGCACTTCACTATGAATTTTTTTAGGTATTGTGAGACACGGGCCTGCTTTTCATCACATTTGATGTCGTTTACCTTCAATGTTAATCTCGTTTTATTCCAAAAAAATGCATTCCTCGATACTCACTGCTTTTTATCTTCAATGTATGGGCCATTTACAATTTAACATTCAATATCTTGTGAGTAGTAGCACAAAAGTGTCGCAATAATGTTTTTTTCTCAAGAATGGCCCTTATCTTGAATGCAACAGGAATTCATCTTTTGCAAACGAAATTCGTTGTTTTTCATTGGCACTGCTAGATAACGAGATTCGTATAGGTGAAGTACTATTTTGTTTTAGGTTTATGCAAAATCGTATTGGACTTCATTGAAAACAATCAAAAACATAGCGAACTCTGTAAGTTGTCTTACGCCCTTTTTATTTTTTGTTTTCAGAAATTTGGCATCTAGAAAATTGCCAGCCGTACCTCCGTGTCCGCCTAGTAATAAGTTAGTACCGGATATCAGTACTATACACAAAGTTTTGTTTCATCGAAAGTAATCGTTCTTTTTTTTATTATTTTCGAATAATCAAATTATTGGTTTGCCTTATAAGTTTTCGTAGCCGCTTCTGAATATTGCTGCAATATTGGTGCGGTTTGTTTTGATATAGTTTGTGTAATTGTCTCATGAGGATTTAAGGAGTATATGTATATTTTAAAGACTAATAAATACGGATATTGATATAACTAATTTTTCACTACCCAGCATTTCTTACAGATTCGTTTCATGATGAATAACTAGCGTGAGAGAAGCTTGAAGAGATCGTTGATGATGAGCTTCTAAACGATTTCGTTGTTTAATCGGAATTCCACCTTTCAATTCGAATTATCCCATCCTTGTTCCCTCATGATTTTTTTCTCACTTTTCTGGACTTCAACTCATTAAATAAAATTCGAATTGTCCCATCCTAGTACTCTGATGTTTGTTACCTTTTCATAATAAAGTCGAAGTTTCAGTAGATTTACTCTCTGTCTGAATAAAATACCGTCTTCAGCGCCTCCGGTGGTTGTTGATCCTGAGCTTTCAAATTTAGGCGTTACACTACAATTTTTCTCCTCTGTATTCCGTGGATCTGACTTTCCTTCCATACCAAAGTATATATTTCCATATTCTCCCTTGTCAAAAACAATCACAAGTGCACCCAGGAAGCCAGCAAGAACGTTAATTCAGGGGGGTGGGGTTGGGAAAGGAGATTAGCGTGCGTTACTCAACCAGGAAAGGATCATATAAATGACGATTTTTCAAGTGGTCATCTATTTTTTTTATAAGAGAATTGAATGATGTTCATTTCCCAAAAACTTACAATTTTATAATGAGGAAGATAAGAAACAAACGGATGATAAATCGAATACATTGGAATAAAAAAATAAAAACAAAAACTTCAGAAAAAATGATAATAAAGTAAGATAATTAAATCAGACCTGTTAGAAGAAAGCTCAAAAAATAATAATAAAAATAAAATTGCCAGTCACCTTTCGCCGAGCCTTTCGCAATAAATGGTTCTTCAATTTAACTTTGAAATTGATTATTCCAATTTTTTTGATTGCATCAAGCAATCCATTATTCAACACTGTGCCTGTGTAATGAATTGATTGTTATCCTATGTTTGATATGAATTTCATAAATTATTGGAACATCTGGTTGAATAATCATGTTGTCACTATTAATGTTGAAGAAGAGAATGTTTCAAGTTATTTTTAACCAGATGAATGAACGTGAGTTTTAGTGTGTGTATTGAAGATATCTAAGATACATTTTTTGTCGGTTCTGTATAATTAAATTTATACACAAATTCAATTAATTTATTTTTTAGAGTTTTCAGAGGTCTAATTGAAGTTTTTGTTGTGATTCCCAAACTGAAATTGTGTATTGAAATCTAAAATATACTAGATTATTTCCCTCAATGCGAATAAACGATGGAACAGTTGAAGGCTAGACTGCTTTTACAGAGTTTTACAGCGATTAAATGCACTAGACCTTTTAACCGATTAAAATGTTCGAAATAAACCGGGCGCTTGGATCACTTTTCAGGTACTATCTCGGGTACTATATTGTTCCTGTATTCGATTTTGATGTTTCCTGAGTTTACACGTTTTCGGGAAATAATCTAAAAACATATCCCTCCTTCACCAAGTTCAATCGACCAAAATGCGTGCTTTTCCGTGATTTTCAAAATTTTGCTTTCAAGCAAATGCTTTCGTGTATAATAATTTGAAATAAAATCCCTCGACCTGCAGTCTCAGGATTTTATCAAATTATCATGCACTCATGTCATTTGCTGAGCAAAATTTCGAGAATCATGGAACTGCAGCACACATTTTAACCGATTAAACTTGGTGCACTCGGGATATAACCCCCGAGAAAAATACATCAATTATAAATATTTAAAAGGTAGAAATTTTCGCAATTTGAACCCAAGAATATTTGATGATTTTCTAATCTATTTTGATGGGATGTTCCGATTTTAATACATTCGATTTTTTTGAGATAGACAAATGAAGATTTATCAAAAGTCAATGACAGTTTATGATTGCAGCAAAGATGATATTTTTGAAGATCCTTCAACATATCAACTTTATTTTCTTGTTTATTATTTGCCCCTTCTTTATTAATGCGAACATTTTGATTTTTTCTTTCAAACCTGAATTGTAGAGAGAATTTATATCCACGACGAAAAGAACCGGTCCAAGAATGTATCTTTGAGGATCACCACATGAGACAGTTCTTGGTGAACTGGTTTTTCCCCTATATAGACGATTTGCTTTCTATCTAATAAATAATTTTGAAACCAGCCATGAACTATTTCCTCTATCCATATTTAATATTATAATATACCCAATGAAATTTTAAGATCGACCGTGTCAAAAGCTTTTCGAAGATCCAGTGATAGGAGACCACCATATTGCTTATTGGAATCGAGGTCAAACTGAAATTGTGTTACAACGTCCAAATAAACAGGCCAGAATTCGTGTTTTTCATGATTAGACAAATGCGGAAAGTTTCCAGCTAGCTAACATATATAAGATCCTTATTGGTTAGGTTATGTTGGCGACTCATAGTGGAAATTTTTTGACACAAGAAGAGAATAATATTTTGTTTTGACATAACATGTCACTTAGCAGAATCAAGCAAAACGTAACTTACCTGCTTATGCTAATCAAGCACAATAATTCATTAACATTCACTTGTAATGAGAAAACCGTAAAAACTATAATTTGTTTTCTATATTCTTTACAGTCTTAAATTCTCAAACAATGTGAAAGTACCAATCTTGATTAGCAATAGTTGTTGTGGTGCAAATTAGTTGCAGTTTTCGCCAAAATGGCGCTGTGACTTTAATTCTAAATCGGAAGCAGTAACTTTGGATATTTTATTATAAGTTGCGTTCTCTAACTCAGATTGAGTAGGATATAGGTATTGGTTTGAGATTTGTTTGACTGTGAACCAGCAGATTTCGGGTTATCGATGATGATCTACCCTATAGTGAAGAGGTCCAATGAAACCGAAACAGAACTGGAGGTCACCGAACCATCGGATGGAAATGTAGCTGCTTTTATGGGCGAGAAAAAGGTCTTCGACTCTAGTAACTGGAGCTGTGGTTTCCAGAAGAGGGAAAGCTAGATATATTTAGTTATTAGAGCGGGCGCTGCGAAACATTCCGTTTGAAAAAACCGATGACCTCATTCTGATCGATGATTTGAGTTAAGAAAGACTCAATTAATGATATTGTGGAGGTTGCCGGACGGAATTATGGTCCAGTTTTTTTTTTTCGGCCCTATAATAGGGGTTTTCGATTCCATCGCTGTAGTTGTTGAAAAAAATGTTGTATAGAATGCAAAAACCATTGACCGCTATTTCTCAACTGGAATGTTTTTGCAAGATCCTTCCAAACCTGGAACTGAAAGTTGCCAGAAAAGCCCGATGTCAGTTTTATTATAAATCTCCTTCCCAGCGTCACATACCTTCTCTCGAGTTTTGGAGCGGGCCGCGCTTTTCTGAACAGTTTTTGTGACTTCAGTTATAGCTGAACTTCATCCATTATTATATCAGGTACATTTTCCAATATTCAAAATAGCACTGCTTCGAATTTTGGGATAACTTTCTTTAAAGTGAATAAATATCGCTACAATTATTAGATAAAAAAAAAGGCGAACGAAAAATCATGCTGAACTGGTGAATGAACCGAAAGAAACTATTCAAATGCAGCAAGACGACGCAAAGACGAAATTTCAGACAAATTTGAGAAGTTGTTTGATCCGAATGCTGATGAAGAACACTTCTCGTGGTATAAAAGTTGCATGGCCAGCTATATCAGCGAAGAAAAAATTCGTCGTCGTCGCTACATAGAAAGCTGGAAGGAAGAGCTTCATCAACAACACAGGGCGTAGCTGGATCATCAACTGACCTGCAAATCAAAAAGAAGCAACAGCGATTCGTCGAGTGACTCATGATGTGCCATTTGTGGTATACGACGAAAACCAAAAAAAAAAGTCATCTTTTAACTGAAATTTCAGTAGCTTTGCTGTTTTTCAATGCGTTGATAATACTATGAAATTTTCACAAAAATTTGTTATACGAAACACCGGAAGATTTGTTTGCAGAAACTTCCAATATCATACGTCGTGTTAAAGAAATTACGTTTCATTACCAATATCTTCTAGTGACGAAAGAGGTCGACCAACAACAAATATCACAAATACAGTTACTGGCTGCTTTTGACAAATTAATGGCGGATATAAAAGACGGTGTTTCGACGACCGCTTTTGAATTGACATACTTGGCTAAACGCATGACTGTACTCGCTGAAGTAGAGGATGTAGTTCTAATCGTGATCTCGAAGTGATGCTGATCGATAAATTTGGTGACAGGAAGTTCATTAAGGAAATAGCTGAACGTGTACGTCGGCTAGACTGTAGCAAAATCGTCATGTGTGCTAAGGAATTACGGAAGGAACTATCCACTACTGAACTTATACCAGAGGAAAAGTTGTGTGATGAAGTTCTTATAGAAGATGCCGCGAAGAAATGCACATTCACGCCTGAATGGAAGACTTTCATACAAGCCTCATTAAGCAGTCAAAATCTAAAATTGTCAGGCAATACACTCCATGAAGCATTAGCGGTATTTAGTGATATATATATATATCAGTGTAACGAACAGAAAGACGTCGCAACATACAGCTCTAGCCGAATTCATTCACCACCTACCTAACTAAATGGAAACATTATGTTTGTTGAAAAATTCTAGACACTGTGACAATGACTTTCAAGGGGACATTAAGTGGCGAAGATTCTATGACCGTTACAATCATGATAGTTAATCAACAAAAGAATGATGAAAAGAATACCTCACGGGCATGGCCTAGCTCTCCATGTTGACTAGTCATTCGATATCTGAAGCTAAGCAGCAGGGAAAGACCGCATCGAAAGCTCATAAAACTGCAGCAAAGTATTATATCATAGCTCGCAGGCAATATATCAATGAACACAAGATATATTGAGGAATTGCTGTCCTTCGGAGGAGACGTAAAGCCGGCGGTCCTGAGTCCATGGTTGTTGGACTCGTAAAGGATCCCTACCTCTGGTTGGAATACCAGAGTGTTCGGCAAAATTTCCGGTTGGGGAAAATGTGGTCACCGGAGTCGATGATTGGCCTTGGTAGGGAAAACAGGCCGACGTTGAATACATCATTTAAAAAAAAGAACACCTCAGACACTGCTAAACCGAAACTAACTGAAACTGACTACAAATATTTATATCAAGTCCTTCAACCAAAATCCCAGCTGGCCATTACAGGTGGATATGAAGACTCCAAAAAATCTTCAAGCTCCAAGGTAACAGGTCTTCTGAATTGTTAGATTCATATTATTCTGCGTTTACGAGCGACAAGGCCGGCGCTAGAAAATTTCGTAACATTATTGATGAACTATTACATCAATAATTGAAAAGAAAATGAAACCTTTTTCCGTCGAAATATGTTCATTCATCTCTCCAGAAGCAGATTGAAGGATTTTCAGCCATAATGTTGTTGCTGTTCGTGAAGGAATTGAACAAGTTTTTATAAATTGTGTAGATTCCGATGTTTTCGTACTCAACATCCACTTTTAGCATAAGCTATCGAATAGTAGTTTTTGAGGGATTTGGTTTGCAGGATCAGCCAAAAAATATCTTTTAAGCTGGGATTCAATTCAAATGTATCTGAAATCATTAGAACTTTTGATGTTTTGTATTTACATTGCTTAAGGGCTGCAATACATGGGCCTCCGAACTTACTCCAATTCGGTTATGAAAGACGAGATGGAAAGTTGTACCCGGTGCAAATGGCAAAACCACCTATGACAAATTCTTTGATCAGGCTTTGCAAATATAATGCTGAATGCCTGACAATGTTTTGCACTTGTAGAAAAAGCGAAATCAATTGTATTTTCCTTTGCAAATGCATCGGCAATAATTGTCAAAACTTACCTGAATGAATTTTCCACTACTTATTAATAGGTAAACCACTTTTTTTATTAAATTTGTATTGAATTAGAACATGCCGTTTTTTCCATACCTTACCTAAACCAGGTGTTAATAGTCAAAATAACAATTTTTTTTTCGCAGCTACAGCGATGGAAGCGAAAACTATTATAGGACCGAAAAAAAAAACTGGACCATAATTCCGTCCGGCAACCTCCACAATATCATTAATTAAGTCCTTCTCAACTCAAATCATCAATCAGAATGAGGTCATCGGTTTTTTCAAACGAAATGTTTCGCAGCGCTTGCACTATATGGTTTTCTGAAGAAACTTGATTGTTTTGATTTTTTCCGTAGATATTGTGCAAATTTTTAATTTTGTTGACACACTGTGAATATTCATTTATATTTCCGAGAATGTTTTATAGATTTCTCATAATCACAGATAACAAACTTTGACTCAAAATAAATATAATTTGGTTATATGTCGTATTTTTAATTATCCTTTTCAACATAAGTGCTGTGAGGGTCGGACTTTCCTTGTGAAAATACTTGGAATTCATAGCATTTTTGTGTTGGCCTTTTCTCTCATTCCGTCCATTTTATGGGAACCTCCTCCGAACCTAATATCATAAAATTATGTAACTAAGTAGTCCATTTATAGTTTACTATCAGATCATTCGGTGAACATCAATATACCAACAGAAATTGTTTTAAGTGTTCTCAAGAAAATATAGAGAGACCTAGAGGATTTTATTTTTTCTGACAATATATTGAATATTTCAATTTTTATTTGAATGAACATTGTTGAGATGAAAATTATTGAAATTTCTGGTACTATAATTATAATTTTTAAGGAACGAAATGTTAGTTTATTGGACATTTTTTGTTAGTTTGTAGTTTAATTTGGCTTTTTCTAATTTAATCAGGCATTTTGAAGTCATATTATTGGTCAATATGTATAATTCTAAAGATGGAGTGCCCTAAGGTTTTTTGAATATTACCATCATTGCTTTATTTATTAAACGATATAGAGTACCAAATCGTGATTAAATTCTGATGTGGGAAAGTATGTGAGAATTATATATCAGAAATTGAGCTTATTCATTCAATAAACCCCTTTTTTTAATTGCAACCATAGAGTTATACTTTTTTTTATATGTAGGTATTTCAAAATTTAATTTATTGTCAATGATAATGTCCAAATATTTATGACTTTGAACTTCAGTGATAGGTTTATCATTTATTTTTATATTTAGTATATCATTCATATCATTTTTTGAAAATAGTATAGACAAGGAAAGGATCTTTTACTGATGTGGACAATATTTATCGGTTCAGACAAAATCAATACAGTGTAATCGAAGTAATAGTTGACCAGGTTACAATTAAAAGATTTGGTCGCAACAGAATATCAACTATTCAATTGAACTACCGTGTCAACCTGCACTATTTTTAACCGCTAACATCTATAATTTGAATCTGGTCAATTGTGAAATTGAAAGTCCGATGAATCATTTTTCACATCTGTTTATCAAACTGTAATTTCAAATTATGTTGCGAGATGAAATAATATGAATTATATTTCTGATGATGAAGTTTGCATGAAAGTGTGTAACTTATAAGGGATACTCGTCCCAGCTTTAATAGATCTAGATGATCAAAATTACTGGCATAGGGATGGCGTAAAATCAAGAAAACTCTTACCTTCATGAATCCTGAATTATTATTGGTTCTTATTCTTGGTCATGATAAAGGAAGAATGAAGAAAAATATTAGTTATATTCAGAAAATTTTAACTGCAAACATGAAAAAAAGAAAAATTCAAAACTGAAATCTAGGTCAATCGATTGGTATTGACTATTGATTCATCTTATAGACTATGCAGAAAACAGTGATTTGAAAGTGAGAGAGAAAAAAAATCAATATATGTATATACTTTACTATAAAATCATACAACTTTATAATCACAAACATGTATTTTACTATGCGAGTAAAAATGCTACGGTCCATTTCCGAAAAACCTACAAAACAACGGAATGTGCTATGCTAGGCATTGCATTAGAAAGTTAAACTCTCCTGCCTTCTCCGATGTCGGAGGCTTACAGTTTTTCTTGGCACGAAACGTTCGGTTTCCGAACTTCCTAAACTTAATAGTATCTATATATGTGTATTTTTTATGTTTGCGACTTATTAAATAACAAAAAAAACACTTAGAACTAAATCGTTACAAAAGACAAGTACACAAGGAAATTATATATACACACACACATGAAGAGAACAAATAAATGAAATATACAAATGATTCAAGTTTATGAGTGATTTTGATTCAATAAACATGTGGAGATTGAGATCAAAGAAGGATTATTTACAAATAATTGGGTGGTTTTACTTCTCCTAGTTGAGATTATGAATTCGCTGGAAATGAAAAGTTCATTGAAATGAACAGTTAATACACCGGACTATACGGAATGAAAATTTAAATTTTCGATTAAAAGAGGAAATTTGGTTCCGCAAACACGATTATGAAATGATTCATGAGATTCAACATTGGAATGTGGTATTGTGAAATTATTTTTTTTACAGATATTATCTTACGGAAACTAAGTCGAATAGAGCCTGCACTGGAGTTTCTAGTTGAAATTATTACTGTAACTCAACATATCCAATCTCGTCAATGTATAAAAAACGAAAATAATATGTATCTTAAGTTGATTAAATTAACTTGCGAAAAAATATTGGTTAAATACGTAATAAATTATAACACCTTGCCCTGAAATTGAACACATCAATACACTATCGTCAAAGATTTCCAAACTATGTAGTTGTGATAATTAAAATGAAACGAGTCAAAAAAATGGTATCAAAGCCACCGATTCAAATAATTATCTGCTGAATTCAAAAGCTTCAATTAGGCTTCCATTGGAAACATATAATTACTCGGTTATTCAAGGTTTCACTCTGTAAGATACTTCGAGGGTATATCAATTACTTGGTAGAGTTTTAACCACGTGAAATTATCTCATTAGCTGAACGTTCAGCATTAGCAGAAGTATTCAATACTCAAATATTTTTGTGAAACCACTGACTACAGGGAGCAATTTTAAAATAAAATCAATACGACAAGACGGAAGCAGCAAATACTTCATTACCCCAACCTCTTTCCGATCTCAATCTCCCTAAAAAACTACCGAGCATCTCCTCAACGATTCTGGAGCGGGGGGAACGCCGGTTTAACCCCCCTTCGCGTGCTCCACTGCGCGTACCTCTTGTTTTCCGCGATCTTGAAATCGGCCGTCCTCAGAACTTCCGCGTACGTCGAGTCCAACTTCCTCAATTTCTGTAAATCGTGGGACGCGTTGCTCGGCTTGAACTCGTACTTCCCGCTGCCTTGGCTCGGAGTAGGCGACGAACACGCCACGCCCCTGTTCGTCCTCCAAAACTCAACGCTGTTGCCGTTCCAGCCCGAGTTGTTGTCGGTCTCCGCGGCAACGTTTCTCGCTTGTTCGCGTCGCTTGCGACCGCTGTTCGGCCTACTTGTGTAGCTGATGGTCGGGCTGCCGATGATGCTCGTCGCTGGAGAGTCGGATCTCTCTGCGTTCCTGTTCTTGCGCCGCGAAGAGGAACGCTTGCGCACCTCCACCGAGAGGAACTCCAAGGACTGACGCACCAGGGGTCTCAAGACCCTCTCCTGCGGCTCTTGCGGTTTGTTTTCCGCCGCCGTCGGGCCTAGCTCGGACATCGTGGACGAGATGACGCTCTGGTTATCTTCTTCGGTAACGCTGGGCGTTTGCTCCGCGGCGGGTTCTTTGGGAGGAGTTTTCGCGTCGTCCACCAGGGGGAACTGACTCCCTGCAGCTTCCCTCTTAGCCGCGTCTTTGAGCGCGGCGAATATATCCTTGAACACGTGCTGGTACTCTAGGTTGTCCTTGAACCTCGAGTCGAGCAGGTTGTCGTCGTCGTAGATGCTGAATCTGCACGGATCCCCGTTGGAGAGCGAGAACGAGAAGGATCCCATGCGACCCTCCGTCTGCGTGCCCTTGTTGCTGGTCTCGTCGGCGTACCCGGAGGAGTTGGTTTCCGCTTCGGAGAAGTCGGTGGGAGTGAACAAGGCCGTTCTGGACTTTTTGTAGCCGTATTCTTCGGCGTCTTTGGCCCGGTGGTGGTTGAAGTCGCCCGACATTTGCAGTTCTTCTTGGAGGGAGAGCGCGCGCATCGCCTTTGCCGGTTGGCGTTGGTCTTCGTGCTGCGATTCGTATTTGTCTACCAAGGCTTGGTACGTGTTGGTTTGGAGCTCGATTTTGATGGGCGACAGTTGGGGCGGAGGGAAGGCCTGGAACAAAAATAGATTGCTTCTGTTAGTTTGCTACATAAAAAAATTTATCCGGTTTACGCAGACATCAAGAATCCGTCCACTCAACACTTTCATTCGACATGAATATATAATGAAATCAGACTGCACGATCTGTCTCCGTTTATCTGTTGAGCAAATGAATACATTCAAAGTTGAAAGGATTTTTTGGTCGAAAGAACATGGACGATAGAATACAGAAATAAATGCAGAAATCTAACAGCCACGCAAAATTTGGATTCTTACATTCAACAACCACCAAAGACGCTGATGTCGGTACTTTCATTGAGACTTGGAGTGAAACTACTGAAACGTAGCTATGATAATGTCAATACTCAGAATAATTTTCTGAGTTATAAGCCGTATTTTATTCAAATAATGTATTAGGCCCATATGTTTATCTAGAAAAATATGTGGAAAAGTTATTTTCCTAGAATAACCCAGATATTTTCCATACTTGGACTGACTGAATTGAAGCACCAATACCACGACTTAATTTCCCACTTATATTTCGTGTGAAAAGTACATTCTTTTTCTAATTCAAGATGTCTCGTACGGAAAGAGGACCTGCATAAAGCACTTCTTTGGATCAAAATCACAAGTGAGTTATAGAAAATAATAAATTAGTTTGAACTGCGTCATATCATGAAAATCATCTTAGGGAAGAAAACTTCTCGCACATGAAATGTGTTGTAATTTTCATTACGACTCAGATTTTTATTATTGGTTGGTTTTTATCGATCTGAATATTGAAAATCTTTCCTCAACTTGTTAATACAGAAGTATGCTTTTGTAGTTTTTACAGTTTCTCTAAACCATCCAATTTTTTTGTATACTTGGGGTCAAAAACCGCTACAGGAATGTGGCGCAATAGTTTTTGGTTTATACAAGTATGCCGTTGCCTTTCTCAACTTGTTTCTGTGTTCTGTGGAAGGCACTGACTTTTCAATGTTATGTCGTTTTCAATGACCACTTCAATACTCATGAATGACTAAAATCAAACGATAACACAAATATATTCTTTTGAATAGCCTTAAATTAATTCAACACCAAGGCAAATGAAAAAATACCGATTTGTCTTTCAGTGAATCAGGAATAGAATTGAGACGTTTGTGAAAGTAATAAAAAAAAACACAAACACTCGCTGTTATTGTTATGATCACGTAAATATTTTGGATTCGTGAATGTAGAAAAAATTTACTCTAGATATGACTATATAAGCAACACTACAAAAAAAATTTACTAACTACTTTTTTCCTTTCGATATTCCATTTGTTGACGAAAGTAAGTATTCCTTTTTGGAACTGTTGAGTCTGAGGCGAGATGCAAAATACATATAAATAAAATAAACTCATTATACTAATCTACATCATCTATAACTACGAGCATAATGAAAATAATATAGTAAGACTCACCTGATCTGAAAGCTAGTACAAAATGGAATAAAATAAAAGTCGCTATGGTAGTGGATTTTTCAATGACAGTATCGAGAATGATTTTCATTAGTATATTCAGCAGTGGTATGAGCTATGCAAGAGGAGTTTTCATTAAATTTCATTTTTACATCATTTTGTTATTGAAAGATAATATGTTTTTTCAATAAAATTAGGACAAACTAAAATAACTTAAGTATTTTATTTCATTTCTATTACGTCTAGTAATATTTTTATTATTTTACATCCGATAATCACATGTTTGAAAATTCACTGTGAATATTAGGAAAACTATTGGAATGGGATGATCATGTCTCTCTCCTCAATATAATGTTGTTATACAGATTTTTTCTACATTTCTTTATTTTAAGTATGCAACTGTTTTTGTCAGTGACATAAAAATTACTAAACGTATTCAGACGAACCAAAATGATTCTCGACAGTTTTTTCCATGTTCTGACATACACCACGTTGCAATTGAAATGAAACCTCAATAAAACAAAAACTAAATTTATTTAACGATTACAAAACAAGCACAAGCTTTGACTTAACCTGTTCACTACATGCTAAGCAGAGCAAAACTAGCCATTAATGTCTAAGGAAAATGGCACCTTACAAATTATTAAACGTCGAAATTCGATCAATTTTGTACGTCATAAGTGTTAATACTCCATAGACATTAATAGACTGAATTGAATTATTGCACCAACTATAATTCCCACCTTAGAATTATTATCTCATGATTGCTTGTCTCGAAAAATAATTTTGAAGATACAATAATTTCGCATGTTTACACTTTACTCATACTTTTCAACAGTTTCGATGCAGTAAATGGTTTGAATCAACACCGAGTAGGCCAAGCGCTAGAGCAAAAAAAGTAGGTTCATAATGCAATGTTCTACAGAACGGTTCTTTTTAGAATATATTCAGTGGTGTTCCCTGAATGTAAATCTAAGTTGGCGGGACGAATGTCTCGTGAGATATTCGAGAAAACGTGTTTTTCAAGATGGCGGCTGACGCGGGAGCCCCCTTGTCCCGCCAACTTGGGTTTACATTCAGCGGACACCCTTGAACATATTCGAAAAAAAATCTGTTCTGTAGAACATTACAAACAAAATACCCGGCGCTTGGCCCAGAGAGAGGAATATATTCGAAAGACATCTGTAGTTTGTCAACGAGCTCATTTTCAAAAATTGGTTACTTTTCCGCAATTCATAACCAACCCATTCTTGAAAACAAACTTTTGATGTACGTGGGGTTGAAACAAGTTCTACAAAAAATAATCAAAAAACAATTATTTTTCTAGCCTTCCTTCATAAAGCACATTTTGATGAATAGTCAAGTAGGTGGAGAAAAAAATATTTCATGAAGCTTTAAAAAGACTCTGGTATTGGAAGTGTTGAATTTTCAATGTTGAAAATAAATAAAAAAAGAAATATTGAAAACGAATTCATGTCTCCATTTCTAGTGACGATGATCTTCTCATAAAAATACGTTTTGCAATTTTGTCAACGTTTGAATTCAATTCTATCTTTGTGAATTTCATTTCCACTCGAATTTTTTGTATTTTGATTTTTTTATCACGGTTTGTATTTTCTATTTTTTCTGTTTATTGTACACTAGCATTGCCACTTTCTAATTCAATGTCAATTATGATCATTGCAGATCTATTTTTCTCAACTTATATCTCCACCAGTCATAATTCCTTGCTGCATTCCCCCATTCGTTAACGATTTAAACATTACAAAATGTATGTACTTATGTCAAATCGGATCTGTATTACCGAAGTTTGCATTTTTACTTTTGGAGTCGAAGTTTCAATATCAGTTATTTATGTACTGTTTGAAAATCAGTTTTTGTGGTGGATTAATGTTTTTTCATAGTTTTTCGGATTGATAATCTATAACAATGTGAGAAAATAAAAGATTTAATGTTGGGAACTATACAAATAAAGAAAAGTTCTCGATTTAATGGACAGTTATTTCTGAGTGAGAACTGAAACTACGAAGAGACAGTTATTTATATTTCAATAGAACATTCGCTTCGTTGGCAGGATGTCCTATACAGGGAATATCTCAAAAATATCATCTTCAAAACTTTTTTTTGTAGGCATGCAATCATTTCATTGCACTCAGTACATACTCTTGAGAATATACAGAATGAGTCATGCAAATCTGAACATGTTAACACTGCGAACATCTCTTCAGTTTTTCTTTGTAAAATTGATCAGAATATAATTAAAAAAATCAATTATTTCAATAAAAATCCACATGATTCATCGATTTTCATATCAGTAACAAATATTCACTCAGATATAGAAATTACTTTCAACAAATTAATATATTAGCAAGTCGAAAACTCTAATCAGCAATAGAAAAAGAGTTGAAACTGAAAATACTTGCAAGGAATTCGTCAGGGAAACCTGAAGTTCAGAAACTGATACAAAAAATGAATTATGATTTCTCGGAGGAGTAGTACCTTGTGATTTTTTCATCAATTTTTCATGAATTGAATTTTTATTTACATAGAAGCAAACATAAATTGCATTTCTTTGTCATGTGTTTTTCGACTAGGTATCACATTAAAAAAAAATATACGCACTTTTCGTCGTCGAGTCATCTAATTTTCGTGTTTGAAATCATTTACGTGTATATGATTGGATTGCCTAATGACTCACTCTGTATGCACCCAATGATTTTTTTCATGAGACTACATTAACTTATTTCGATATCTATCAACATGGTCTCAGAAAATTCTTATGGAAGCCATTATTCACCTATTTACAAGTCCGTTTGAATTATTCAGACTCAATTTTTCCAGCTCTCAATTATTAATATGGTATTGCTTCTTTGAATTTTCGACAAAAGGTATTGAAAGCAAATTTCTCAACAAAGAAACTGTTGGGGTTTGAGTTAGATATCCTTGAGAAGTAATTCAAAGAAGGAAATCCATTGCAGTTTGGAATACAACTGGGAAATATTTCGTTTTTGCAAGAAGTTTCACAGAATCGTCTGTAAATACAAGCCCACTTAGAATCAATAAACAAATAGAATTTGAAGTTATAAATATATTTGAGAGGACAAAACAATAATAAAAGTATTTTTCAAAGTGAATTTATTTCAAAATCTGATCCTCCATTATTTGGAAGCAATGTCAATTATAAATGAAGATTTATTTCACTTTGAATTTCACTCCAAGGTTTTGTTAGACCACGAACGAAGAATAATTGTTAATAATAATTTGTTTGCCTCTCTAGTTTTTGAGAATTCTCATTATTGTTACAATTCGACAAGGGCATAAATATTAATTCATCTGAATTATGCTCTAATATTTTTTTTTTCAAAAATTGTATGGTGACAATGATAATGAAACATCCGTCTACTAGAATTGTGAAATATATGAATTCATAACAATAATAATATTTTAAATTGCTCATTAATATTGTTCACATGTTCATTGAAATATTGGGTGAATATATGAAAAGTGAGTACTGATTTCGATAAAATTTACTTATTTCAAACAAAAATGGCTGATTGCTATCAAGCACGGCTATTGTCATCAAATGACACACAGAAATTTTTACGAATTTGGTTGATAGTGGAGTTGACACAAATGCTATTCGGACTTAATAACGTACCATGTACCTGGTAAGAATTTTTTTTTTGGTAATAATATTCATTCACTGTAGAAAAAACATCATTAACATTACATTCATAGTTGGAAATGAACAGTATACACAGAAGCAAATCCTAAACACAACAGAAGTAATAACAATAAAAATTAATAAACCTGAAAAACCCACAAAGGTTGGGCCTGTAATTGTAGAATACCAAACAATATATTCTTGTCTCATAATAATTTTCACCGATTCTCCAGTATTGACATGATTTCAGTTAGATATTCGAACGGGATTAGAACTGAGATCAAGAAATCGAAAAACGAAATACTGTAAAAATTATTTTTCGATGTATCAGAACGCAATAGCCAAATAATTCAAATATTCTTATTTCATTATCAATTTGGTGGTTATTAATGATGGTTTTCATTATTTCACGATCAATGTGGTTGCTCATTGAGGTTATAATCAATTTCTGTAAAGTGGGAAGTGGGAGAAGATCAGTATTCAAGTGGGGAACACGTATGATGTTTTCAAATCCATATGAATGGAAATTCCGAATTGGAGTTCAATTTCAGCTGTTCATTACAAAATATTGTGTTTAAGTTGCTGGTGGTTTTGAAGATATTATCAATCTAGGAGTTCCATTTCAGTATTGATTATCATACAGTTATTACCAAGGGAGAGGAGTAAACCACTAAATTTATTTTGTTTCTGCTCCAATAACTAAAAAACGCCATTTTTGGAACGCTATAGGAAGATATCAATAATTTTTATCGAAATTTGAAGCGGTCCAGAAGGAGAATCAGATTCTGAGATGAAGTCTATAAACCAAAACGAACATAACAAGAGTCAACTTAAACTTAGGCAACAAACTTTCGCGAATCATCCCATGTAATAAATATGCAAGAAAAACTCATTCTCTACATACCTTGACGAATCAGTGTAGCTTGTGCCTGAGGCAGTAGTGAAGGAGAATAAAGGGAATTTTCAAGGGTCGGGCAAACAAAGGGACGAGGTAATAGTCCTTTACGTGCAGGCACAAGTCAACAATTAGAGAAAAAATGTTCGCTGCAGGTGAAATCCACATTACTGATATGGACATCTCCCTTCGGAGCAATTCCTCCAGGTGATTGTCCTGAGAAACAAACACAGCAGCTAAAACGTGCACGGCACACTTTCCAGCTGAGGAGATTTGGGCTGGTGAGTTTTGATGACATTGTGGGTGTTCGTTAGAATTCATACTTCTACAGTTTCTTTCATAATTGTACAGGTCGAAAGAAATTTTTAATGTTTCTGGTAATTATCATAAAATTAATGATCACTCTTAATATTTTTTTCAAATTTCTTCTTTCAGAATATTCTCATAACACTCAGTATTCAAATGAGAGGGAAATATTGATTGCCCGAGATGTTTTCCAATAAGTAAGTAAGTAAGTTATTTATTATCCCAAGAAACATTACATGTTTATAATTAGGGAATAACTATAAGCACAAAATCATGATAAGTTTTGAAAAAAAAACACATATGTATAAACGAATATTCAGTCAAAAATGAAATTGTTCTACGCAAAGGTCAATTAAGCGAAGAAGAAAAAAGAATGAATAAAGAAAAATTGAAAAAAAAAGGGTAAGAAAATTTTTTTTTAATAGTTATTAGCTGAATAAAAACTCTTTCAAACTCTGCTTGAATTTTATTGTCGATCGATATTCTTTTATTTCACTTGGAATTGAATTATATATCATGACACCACTATGATATATTGATTTTTTGCCAATATCTGATTGAATTTCATTCATTACGCTATAAGGTAGACACGATTAAATTTCCACAAAATTTATTGTCTTCGCGACATGTTTCGGTACACTGTACCTTTATCAAGCGAATGTATTTAAACACTAAATTATTCTTCGCTAAAAGCTCCTTAAATATATCAGGGCCTACTCTAATTATCTATGATTCCTAGAATAATACCACTGACAATGATGATGATTCCTAACTGATGCTGATAACTGATACTGATTCCTAATAATAATTATGATATCGGACCATAGTTACTATATACTTATTGATTGAATAAGTTCAACAAAGGGGAACTATTGAGATCCAATTGATCATTTAGCAAACAATTTGAATTTTTTAATTTATTGATTTCCAAAAATTCTAAATAATTAAGTCTAATGCCCTTATTTTCAACATGCAGAATTTCGAAATTTTTATCGAAGTCATGGCCTTCCTCCAAAATATGATTGGCATATGATGAATGAGTTGTTTTCTTTTCATAATTCATACGATGTTCACGTATGCGGTTTTTGAATGGTCTACCTGTCTGGCCAATATATACTTTGGAGCAAGATCCACAATTCAATTTATAAACTCCTGATTTTTCATCTTTTATTGTTTTATCTTTGTTATTCTTGATAAACCTTCCCAACGTGTTATCTGTTCTATATGCTACTTTTGAATTTTGTTTATGCAAAAATGAAGCTACTTTTTCCGTAGCAGGTCCTGAATAAGTTAAGATTCTATAATTATTGTCATGGGTCCTAAAAGTGGGGTACACTTCTTGGATAGCTTTTCTATGTAGTTTTTTAGCAAGAATATTTTCTATTAATTTGACTTGATATCCATTGTTAACTGCTATTTGTTTTATGATATTTCATAATAATTCGGTACATCCATATAAACATAAAATATCAGCATACCATAGTATGATACACAGATTAGTAAACATTCCTCTTTCTGTGGACAATTTCAACAAAGAATTAAATATCATAAAACAAATAGCAGTTAACAATGGATATCAAGTCAAATTAATAGAAAATATTCTTGCTAAAAAACTACATAGAAAAGCTATCCAAGAAGTGTACCCCACTTTTAGGACCCATGACAATAATTATAGAATCTTAACTTATTCAGGACCTGCTACGGAAAAAGTAGCTTCATTTTTGCATAAACAAAATTTAAAAGAAGCATATAGAACAGATAACACGTTGGGAAGGTTTATCAAGAATAACAAAGATAAAACAATAAAAGATGAAAAATCAGGAGTTTATAAATTGAATTGTGGATCTTGCTCCAAAGTATATATTGGCCAGACAGGTAGACCATTCAAAAACCGCATACGTGAACATCGTATGAATTATGAAAAGAAAACAACTCATTCATCATATGCCAATCATATTTTGGAGGAAGGCCATGACTTCGATAAAAATTTCGAAATTCTGCATGTTGAAAATAAGGGCATTAGACTTAATTATTTAGAATTTTCGGAAATCAATAAATTAAAAAATTCAAATTGTTTGCTAAATGATCAATTGGATCTCAATAGTTCCCCTTTGTTGAACTTATTCAATCAATAAGTATATAGTAACTATGGTCCGATATCATAATTATTATTAGGAATCAGTATCAGTTATCAGCATCAATTAGGAATCATCATCATTGTCAGTGGTATTATTCTAGGAATCATAGATAATTAGAGTAGGCCCTGATATATTTAAGGAGCTTTTAGCGAAGAATAATTTAGTGTTTAAATACATTCGCTTGATAAAGGTACAGTGTACCGAAACATGTCGCGAAGACAATAAATTTTGTGGAAATTTAATCGTGTCTACCTTATAGCGTAATAACTATGGATTTCCATCAAGTAAAGGCCACCTCAGTCCAAAATTTGAATTTTATTCGTTGCCAACAAATTTTTCTGTCTTGTAGAGTGATTGTGAATATCACAAATTTCGTTGAAAATAAGATTAGATTTTTTAGTACTATTTCTGATAGAATGGATAAAAAAGCTGATTTTGAGTTTATGAAGAGAATTTATGTCCAATAGTTTGTTTCGCTTGTATAAATTTGATGTCGATTCTGAATACGATAATTTGTAAATACACTTTATTGTTTTGTTTTGTAAAGTTTTGAGAGGTTTCATTATAGATTTATTTGCAGTACCCCAAACAGAAATGATATAATGTAGTTTCGAATAAATAAGACTAAAATAAATATTCTTCAAAATTTTCAGAGAAAGGAAGTGTCTTATTTTGAAAAGAATTCCAATGAGTGGAGATACTTTTTTTCGACATTTATCAATGTGCTTATTCCACGATAATTTTTCGTCAATATATAAACCTAAGAATCTAGTTGTTTCTGTATATTTGATAGAATTGTTATTGAGAATTATTGGATCGGATGGGGCGTTGACTACCCTCTTAGCTATGTTCATATATGAGGACTTATTGAAATTCAGCGTTAATTTATGTTGATGTAACCAAATGAGAATTCTATCCAAATCAGATTGCATATCAATTTTGTTTTTTTTTTCATAACTGCCCGAAAAATATATGATGGAATATATTAAGGAATATAATTAATGTTAAGGAATATGTTTGTTGGGTTTACTGATTTAAAGTGTGATTCAACGTACCTATCAGCAAAGTTTGAACATAGGTATTCAGAATTTTTCATCTCTGATGAATTTTCAGTTAGAAATCATCTATTTTCGACAATCCATTTTTTTTCAATTGTTATGATATGCGAAAGCATCAACCATTTTGTGAAATTTGCTTTTATACTTTCTAGTAAACGCCAAAATTGAACAAATTTCAACCTTAATTTAACCATATGATATTAATTTATAAAGAATTGCAATAATGAAGTGAATTTGTAGATATATTTGCATTATCTATGTAATACACACCATTTATTAGCTTTGCAAACATTGATATATTATTCACTCCATAATATTTCTTTCAATGATTGTGAACAAATAGCAAATCTCAGCGAAAGTTACACTTTTCTCTCGAGAACTTGTTTGCCTTGTCGTAATGAAAATGATGCACTTATCGCCTCATTATAACTATTATCAACTTGTTGACAAAGAACATAAATGAACACACCACCAGAAACTCAGTTTTCAAGATGCAAAGTTTCAGCTTCTTTAATGTCGAATTGACTCGATTTAATTTTTCAATAATGAATATCAGAGTCAATTATTACACATCAAAATGAAAAAGACTAAATGATTTTGTACCAAGAATGTTGAGTCTGAAGATGCGTGAATTTTTCTCTGTTGAAAAAGCTGAAGTATTTTCGAAACTAAGTAGTACAAGTAGGTCTCGTGTTTTCCAAACAAACAGTAAAACGGAAGTTCTGACAAATAAAAATATATATAAAAATGGCGGAGTCGACAGATGAAAATCAATCATTATAAGATCAAGTTGGCGTATAAACTATCCACACTTGAAATATTCATCAAAAACAAATTGTTAAGCACTAATTTTACGAAAATTCAACATTATCACTTCTAATTACTGACAGTCTTTCGCGTCTTTCTTGAAAAAAAAATCCTTTATTTCAAATGTTTCCACAAAAAAGTGATCAATACTCACAGCCAAATCTTTCAAAAAAACAGTTTCGAAACAGCAAAAAACCGAACATGCAAAGCTCATGCGCCTCAACCGACTAGTTAAGCGATCCAATGAAAAAATAATAATAATGAAGTCTTTGGTACGATTGCGTCTAGCTGTGCGTGTTTCCGACCACCATAGCGCGCAAGCCTTTAGAAAAAAAATTGTCTGAAACTCAGTAAACCCAGATGCCTCACGAGCATATTCTCCCTCACCTGAACTTCCATGTGGTACGAAGTGCGATGCTGCTCCGTCGCCTCCATGAGTCCGTCCAGCATGCTGGAGCTGTCGTCGTCTGGGATCTCGCTGTCCTCGTACTCGACGTTTCGCAGGCACCTGCTGCACAACTGGCCTTGTCTGAAACAGAACGTTCAATAATGTTTTTTTTATATGCAGATTCACACGAAAGGGAAGTCCTGTAATGTTCAAAGAACACCGCGCGAATCAAGGGACAGGAGATACGATTCACTTTGAATTTCTGAAGTTTGTAAGCCTCAGGAAAAACGTATTTCGGTAAGGAGTTCCAAAGCTCAGCTGTTCTATTGAAAAAAAATCCCTGAGCAAGAGAGTTTCGACAGGTTTCCAAATTCACAACAAAGGGGTGGGAATTCTGTACTCGTCGAGTCATCCGTGTAGATATTGCCAAGGGTGGAACGATTGATAACAATTCAGAAGAGCACCGACCGTGAAAAAATCTATAGAAGAGAGACAAATCTCCGACCCTTCTACGATGTTCCAATGAAGTGAGCCAATCTGTGACCGAAGCATCATCAACAAGACGGATTGCCTTTCTTTGAATAGAATCGAGAAGCCTCAATGAATGTTTTGGTGCCGAACTTCACACATGAGAACTGTATTCCATGACAGGTCGTATCTGAGCCTTGTAGATCATTAGAAGTTGACGGGAAGTGAAGCATTTCTTCGCACGAAATAGAAATCCAAGTTTCTGGGAAGCACTTTCAGCGATCGATCTCACAGGTTTTCCCATGAGAGATTATCACTGATCGTAATTCCTAGCATCAAGATACCTGATTTTGTGAGAATAGTTACTCCTGACATCTGAATATTAGATAATTATAGATCGGCTTTTCTTGAGAAGAGATATGCCTGGGTTTTCGTAGCATTAAATTCCACCAAGTTCATGTTACCCCATTCTATTATTTTTACCAAGTCGTTGATTTTATTGACGTGAATGTTTCTTTGAATTTTTGTTTTTTGAGCTGATATGGGGACTCTGGAAGAGAAACTGGTATGAAGAGTACTGTCGTCCACAAAACTATGTATTGAACAAGATGTTTTCTCGAGCAAATTATTGATATGAAGCAGAAACAAAGTTGGCGCTAGAACTGAACCATGTGGAACACCTGTATTCATTGGGGAAATATCAGATGATACTCCATCACATAAAGAGATTTATCAGGCAAGAAACTCTTCAAGAAAGCACACAACTGAGGAGGCAAACCATAATACGGCAGTTTAGAAAAGAGACCCCGATGCCAAACTCGATCAAACGCTTTTGAAATATCGAGTGCAACAGCTATCGTTCTTCCGAATTTCTCGATTGAATGCTGCCGAATTTGAGAAACATGAGCCAATAAGTCACTGGTGGATCTTTGATGGCGAAATCCGTATTGTCGATCAATAATTATTCCTGATTTCTCTAGATATTTAATGATGATGATTATTTATTGCTTTTTCCATGACTTTGGAATTGATAGAAAGCAATGCAATTGGTCTATAATTACAAGGTAAAGTTTTCCGAAGATGTCGATGATCCAAGGAAGGCACCTGGTATTGTAAGTAGCCCGAGATAATTGAACGTGGAGTTGTGGCCGTGGCACACGCAACGGTATATTGTTCGGAAATTCTTGATGGTTGAGCTCAGTTTTTGACATTCCAGACAACATTTCTTAATGGAAAAATCAATATTTCCTTACTGTAGTTTGTACGACAAGAGTGGATATGGCCAATATCCATTCGAGTTGTACAGTTGATTTTTCCTTCGACCAGGTAGATATCAGAACTCTTTATCAAGTATCATATTGATAATCAATTTTGAATATAAAGTATTCTTTCGATATTTATGGTAAACTCAAAGGAGAGAAATTTTTTAAAATTCAATATTGAACGATACAAATCAAATTCGTAATGTCTAATTGAAAAAAGGCCCAAAAAAGTCGGTTTTGGTGAGATTCGAACCCACGACTATAAACTGGATCTCAGAGGTCTGACGCTCTATCCATCCACTAGCATTAGGATTATTACCGATTATATAGGTTATTAATCATAGGTACCACGAATTATATTTAGGACAATATAACCCCTATTTGAGCAAAAATTGTTGAATTGCCTGGTAATTGATTCTTTATTTCTGGCCGTATTCAAGGGAATACTCTTTTCCACTGCTTCATCTATGATACCAATCGCCATTTGTCCCCAACGATCGCTCATATTGATTAAGAAATATAATTAATCAAAACACATAGATTTGACGTTTATAATTTAAATCATTATTTTCACTTGACAGCTAGTAAAACAAAAACTAAGTAGGTTTATCACCGTGAAAATACAGCGACAAGCTATATTTTCACTGTAATTCGGATTCTATTGGCTGAATTTCAAAATTTGAAAT
The DNA here is from genome assembly GCA_032362365.1 of Zygogramma bicolorata. Taxonomy (NCBI): domain Eukaryota; kingdom Metazoa; phylum Arthropoda; class Insecta; order Coleoptera; family Chrysomelidae; genus Zygogramma; species Zygogramma bicolorata. The sequence continues at coordinate 194,149 of JAVJAQ010005843.1, forward strand.
AGACTGATTGGTTGTTGAGCAAGGAGATATATTGTCAATGCAATAAGCAATAGGAACATCCTCATAACGTCGTATTTTCAACAACGCGCTTATCACAAAGATCATAAACTCAGTGACATGGAAAGAAAGAGAAGTTTGAAAAGCATCTGAACGACCTTCGAGGAAGTGGTTTTTAGTTTCAGTCTTCTACAAGGTATTGCACAAACATACAGCACGGACGTGACAAAACTCGTAACTTCAATGCGAGCAAAGTAAGCCCGTGCGAGCTGTATGTGACATCCTGGCTACATCGCATGTCACAATGTTACATCGCCGTGATATCTCATGAATATTACTCACCTCACTTCTTCCAGCGTCGTAAGTTCCTCGTGCATACTCATAGCGTTCGGGTCGACCTTGTTGTGAGCGAGCGCGACCACTTGATTCTCGAGCGCCTGATTCTGCTGCACCATCGTCGATAGTTGTTCCTCGAGCTCGCCTATTCGCCTTTCGTCCTTGGCGTTCTGCGATCTAGCCTTCGTCAGCTGCGAGACCAGTTGCGCCATCTGTTCCATGCCCGCGTCGGATTCGTAGTCTTCTCGGTTCTGGATGCCGCTGTCGATGCTTCTCGGTTGGTCCGTCGTCGTAGCGTTGGGAGAAGGCGCGTTTTCCTGGGGGGTGTCGGAGCGCCATGTCTGTGGGGGAGAGAATTTTTGAAGCGATACATTTCCGGGTTATGGACTACAGAAGCCCTTAACACTTATTGGGGGGTTCAATGACCCAACATGAATCATTATCAGGGCGATGCTGCTACTACTATAAACGGGGGGAAAATAAATTTTTCAACCAAAAATGGGAAGTAACAGTATAAAGTGAATGTTTTTTCTAGAGAGTTGAGATTTGATGGGGTTGAAGATGACCATCACTATGACTCATGAGTCGAATTCAAAAGGAAACCAACCAACGTTCAGAAGTTAAAAATACATTGCTGGTTGAGACACCTAAATGTGTTATGATTTCGACTCATGGTCCGAATAGAATAAAATGAAAGCCTAATTTTTCAATTAGGATAATGTTTTTGTGCAGCATTAGCGATATTGTGAAGTGAACCGTTACTTGAACTTGCCGTTCATATCCGATAAACCAAAGACTAATATCTATATGGGTACAGGTTTCAAGTGTTCTGTTTTCCAGTTTCAGTAATCATGTGCCGGTGATGAAAAATAAAATATGGTTATTTCATTTTGGCCTTGCACAGACTCTTACCCATAGGTCATAATTATCACCCCAAACTCTAGCATATTCTGAAGTTTATTGATGAAAAATTGACCTCCTTTCCTGTACGACCTTTTGTCATCCGTAATTTTCAACCAACCTGATGGCTATTTGAAATCCCATATATTTTGTATACTTTTTTCTATAATTTTTGTACAGTTTCCGCTTAAACCGATTAATCTTCAAGGCTAAACACATATTGAAAAGCATTTTTTTCGGATAAACAGATTAACCGAATGAATTCAGAACACCGATAATTTAAAAAATATCCACTATTAAATGCGTAGGAAAGGTTCATTTATCTTAAATTGAGCATTTACATAGTCCACCTCACCTTATTCCAATAAATGTTTCCCAATAAATTCTTTTATTGAGATACAATGGGGAATATTCAAAAAAGAACATACTCACTGAAAATCTTTTTTTTATTATTTCATTCAGACTGAATTAACTATGAGAAAGAGAAAACGTAATGTGTTACAGCAGTCTAAATCCAGGGTCCATTATTCATCAAATTTAGTGAGTATTTGTATAGCATTCGGTTAGTTTCCCGAGTGGTGTTAATTATTGTAGCAAAGTTGAGATTGAGACCAACATCGTGAAAAAAGCCAAGCAAGATTTTTATTCCAATTGATTTTATTGTCCCAAGCAAGAATCATTACATGTGTATAAATAAGTTCTAAAATTACTTGAACATTGTAATGAAAATAATCATAAAAATTGAAAAAAGACACGTTGCAAGATAACATAAATATGTAATTATGTTTTTATTGGGGGTCGTAAGATTAGGTTTCCCCGAAAAAAAAAGGAAACCTGTAGAAAGGAGCGGTTGAATTCTAAACTATTGAAATGTAATATGAACCAATAGAAAACTTGCTCAAATATTCAAAAATGAACAATTTGTTCAGGTCAGCCTCAACTCACCTACACTGTAGGTTGACGGACTAACACCTATTAGAAAACAACTACTCCCCTGGCTAATACCACGAAGGGCATTGGATTACATCCAACAGGTGTTAGTGTGGGATTCTTCACAGAAGAAATTCCACATATGCTCTTGGCGATACACCACCAGAATTGATTTTCAATTATTGGGACGGGACACACCTGCAGACCGGTTTCGGGCTATTTGGCCCTCGTCAGTGCAAGGCAGTGCCATCATCAACATAAGTCGATGACTTCCCATAATTAAAAATCACACTCGGGTAGAGCATCTTCCCTTGACCCAGGCTGATACAAACAACAAGCAAAATAGCCGTTGCTGCGGAATTGGGACCATGCGGATATGCTTTTGGTTAGTACCTAGTCTACGGGCAGATGGCGCAGCAACGGCTATTTTGCTTGTTGTTTGTATCAGCCTGGGTCAAGGGAAGATGCTCTACCCGAGTGTGATTTTTAATTATGGGAAGTCATCGACTTATGTTGATGATGGCACTGCCTTGCACTGACGAGGGCCAAATAGCCCGAAACCGGTCTGCAGGTGTGTCCCGTCCCAATAATTGAAAATCAATTCTGGTGGTGTATCGCCAAGAGCATATGTGGAATTTCTTCTGTGAAGAATCCCACACTAACACCTGTTGGATGTAATCCAATGCCCTTCGTGGTATTAGCCAGGGGAGTAGTTGTTTTCTAATAGGTGTTAGTCCGTCAACCTACAGTGTAGGTGAGTTGAGGCTGGCCTGAACAAATTGTTCATTTTTGATTATTTGATTTAAAGCCAGTCTTCAAGCATACCCACGAATATTTGTTTCAGAAAACTTGCTGTTTTTCATCACGAAGACTAGCAGGGGCTCGATATTCGAGACCTAGGAATTGTTATTCCGTATATTGAGAAATCAAAATGACGCAATTTGACAGACCGCTTACAGATGTCAAATAACGCCATTTTGACGTCCCAACCTACAAGAATTCGAGGTTCGAGCCCTAGTGCTGATTTGTACAAGATGCATAAAAACCATGGTGCGTTGAATTATTCCTGAAAAATCGTTAACCCAAATTCTCGATATCTCGCTTTTTTGCATTTCAAATAATTTATGTAGACATTTACGTGATTTTTGAATTAACGTTGTATCCCAAATTAATCGTTTATTTTAGGATCTGAACATCCATAAAGAATATTATAGAGGAAGATAATTTACGTAACAATTCGGAAAATTACTGTTTTTCGGACGAGTAGACAAAATTTTTCAAGTCTAAAAAAGTTTTCGCACATATTGCGTACACTATTTTTTCGACAATCGTATAGAATAAGAAATCATTGAGACATATCGCGAACCTTGGTATTGCGATGACCTGCTGCTACCGTGGAATTTCATTGATTTGAAATCAGACAGTAGACCTAACCTGCCAGATTTGTTTAGGGAAGTAATAATAATGATAATACTTTATTATTAAGAAATATGCTAAATACATCACATTAAGTGAATATATATTTCAATACATAATTCACTAAAAACACATCATTTTTCATCTAGAAATATACTTGAGGACATAATATCTTTTGAGAATATTTATATTTTGATTGCGTTTCCTATATATTTCTTGGAAGATTATTTTATTATATATTGTGATAGATACCTTTGTGCAAAATACTATTTTGTTGAAAATTTGTCGTAACTGTTTTCATATGAATGTTATCACAACTTCTAGTTGAGTGGGTGTGATTATGATTAACAAAAGTAATAGTGTTTGAATAATGATTTTTATATAAGTTATTGCGAATTTCATGAATTATTATAAATTATTATCATCATTGTATCCATTATTAAAGTTTGTTCAACACTGAGAATTTAAGTTTTTTCCAACACTTTAATATTAATAGGAGTATATTTATCACAATTGAGAATTATTCTCAATGCACGATTTTGTTTTTTTTTTGGGAATTTCAGTTTGTGTCTCAACAAGCAAAAAGAAAATGGAGAGACAATAATTGAAATGGTAGTGAATCATAGTTTTTGGTATCCATAATTTTCCAGTGAGATATTACTCAAATTCGTCCAAATGATTTGATTTTTATTCCTAGTTTGTTTGCTACATATTCACGCCGCACCTTGAATTCATTTGTATAATCACTGCTTTCATCTTGAAGAGCAAGATTGTACAAGAGCTGCCATTAAAAAATTTTACCGTCGAGCAGGTCTATCTTTTTCTCGGAAATCTTGTCCTGACTTTATGTATAGTTTTGTAATGTATATGTACGTAGTAAACGCGAGATTGAATTGGTAACTGATGAAAAATGACCAGTTTGAAAATAATCTGGATTACTCGTGATAATCTAGATTACTATTGTCGTGAAACTTCTTGAGGTCCTTTTTTTTATTAAAACTATCAGGCCCGGTTTCACCCACGACTTTAATCTAGTTTATCTTGCTAACTGGATTATTTGCTGTTGGTGAAACTCGGCCTGAGGAATACAATCTTTGTCGTGAAGTTTTGACGAGATATAAAAAAAATTCTACCACAACCTGAAGCTCAAAGCTCTACGCCCACAGTCACAAGAGTCTGACTTTGTTCTCTTACTTTATTACAGTATACAGTCACATTATAAGCGCTCCTGGATTTTTTATGCAACTTGGGTTATTTCATGCTGAACGAAATACCGTGTTAAGGTGCGTTTCCACTGCGGCGACAAACGCGCGAGACCTTAGCGTATGTCGCGTAAGTGCAATCGTGCCTTTGAGCCAAGCCAGAAAGAAACCCTCCAGAGCAGCACGCACGAGCGGCGGGAGTATAAACTCACCTCCGAGTCCGCGCGTTTCGCAGCAGAATCCGAACCGTCGCTTCTCCTGGGGTCGCTGTCCTCTGCCGCCACCGGCCTCAGAGCGACGACCTCCCTGGTAGCGCCGCCACTTACCGCCGCTGCCGCTTCGGTGGTCGCCCGTTGCGACTTCCTCTTGAGCGCCTCCAGCTGCAGCTGCAGCTCGTCGCTGACGGCCTGCACGTCCTCGAGCTTCGCCTCCAAGGCCTCGACGGTCGCGTTGAGCGTCTTGACGTGTTTTTTCTCGGCGGCGACGTCGAGCACCAGCCGGTGGTTCTTGCGCTCCAGCTCCTGGATGCTGACCTCGAGCTGCTCGTAGATGCGCACGCGAGATTCGTTCACCTCGCGCAGGGCGGCCGTCTGTTTCGTGAGGTACTGCGGAAGGAAGAGCGTCAGTTAGGGTCAGGGGAACCTTTTTTTTATGGTCACATTTTGAGGTTATAACTGTACAGCGATAGGTACGACTGGGCCTTAGAATGGGCAAATAAGAGCGTTGGCTTTTTAAGCGAGGAGTCGACAATAGACCCCCAGAGTGGTATTGGTTCGGACTTCCATTGTATATATTATTAACTCCATTGTTACTTTGCAAAAAAGACAATGGAAATCCGAACCAACACTACTCAACAAGGAACATGCCAACTACATTTGAGCAAATATACTTCTAGTTTGGTGTCATGCAAAACTTTTTTTGGAGAGCAATTACTCTAACACCAAACTGACATTTTTTGCACTCGACGCGCGTTTCGCTAACAAGGTTTCAGGGCAAGAGTCAACGTTATTCTCTTGAAGATACTAACCATTTTTAGCGAAACGCTCATCGATTGTAAGTAGTATCAGTTTGGTATCAGGGTAACTGATATCCTAAAAAAAAGTAAAACGATAGGATTGGAACCTTTGATGTGAAAGTTTGACCTTTTTTCAGATATCAGTCTTTTTGATTTACCCTGTATACGAACCGATCCAGCTTCGTTATTATTAGAATACAGACGTTGACTGATATTGTAATCTCAACAGATTACGAGAGAATTATTGATACTACTGCAGAAATTGAAAATCAAGGAGTTATCAACCTATAAAATTTCATTCCAGACCTCTATCGAAGTAAAACCACATGAATCAACATCTCGATTCAGACTTCTAATAGCACCTAATGAACTGAAACAGTTATAAAGGATCGGTTCTAAGAACCAATACATTTTCCATCTCAGGAACATCATTTCTACTGTTTTTTTTTTATTAATTAATGAATTTTTTAGAACATTAAAATCACTCTTCGATCTCTTGATGTTTTTAAGTTTCATATTTAAAAGCTCATTTGCCAAAACGAATCTCCAGGAAAATATTGTCTACTCTATTTTTTACTCCGAACTTCACATACAATTTATTCTTCAAAGCTGAACCATTCTCTCTCTACAGATAAAACTAGACTTGTTTTATCAACAACAAATGTAACATAGAGACCGCTACATAAAAATTATTCGACTTGATTCAGTTGATTTTTATTTATATCACAATAACCATGAATGATTAAATATCTCAAATTATAACAAAGCCACTAATGGTGCGCACTCAAGTAGGATTAGCTTGTATATAATCTTACAATGATAAAAATAATGATAAACAAATCGGAGAGGCACTGAAACCTTTTATATACTCACTTCGATTTCTTGATTTTGATCTTCGATAACGAGTTGGTGGTTTTTCAGGGCAGTTTCAAGTTCTTTGTTTCTTTCCAACAACGTTTTTCCCAACTCGGCAGCTAGTTCGAGATCTGCAACAAAGAAGGAAATGATTACATTTTCTTAAACTGACTATTTCTCATCGAACAGTTATTAAATCGGATGAACCATTGTTCCAGAGGAAATGACAAAAAAAAGCCGTTAATCTTTGCCTGCGTCTAAAGCGGCAACGAAGGAAAGTTTAATACATATCCGGATGAAATTTAATCATATGGAGATTGTTTATTGTTGTATGTTGGATACGTTTGTCTGTTATAGATAGGATATCCGAGTTGCACTAAAGATTCCTGACGAAAACTGACGTGTAATGGTTCATTGAAACGAAAATGAGAAACTTCGTTGAAACTAGCAATCAGTGACGGATCCAGGATCAGGTCAAGGGGGGGTTTATAACTCAAGATTTATATATAAATATATATATATATATATATATATATATATATATATATATATATATAACAGAAAATTATGAGCTACCGTATAGCAACAACTAGTCAAGATCCAAAAAAACGTGAAAGAGATTGACTGAGCAAAATTTGAAGGTGTTGCCAGGAGGTAAAGTAGGTTCGAAACTTTACTTGTTTTAAATCGAATCGAGTTGATTTAACCTAATCAACAGCATATTCTACTCATACATAGTATATTCAAATCGTTACCGGCATACACAATACTCATCACAAATGTAACAAGTCTAATTTTTCAAATACTGCGCCAAAAAGGATGCAATGGCAGCACTGTCAGAAATTTCTCGAACTTTTCCTCGATAAGCCTGACAAGTGTCAATTTTCTTTGAAGTGTCATCGAGAAAAATTGCAATTTGATAGTTAAAAAAAAAAGCATTTTATTTTGAACCTACAACATGAAGAGGACTCTATTTTTTCATATTTCACTCGGCTTGATCCAGCGTCTGAACCGACTGAACCAGAAAAAAAGGAAAGAACAATCGGTGAGCCCAAAACTTTCAAGTGGAATCTGTTTGTTTGTTCGGGTAACATTCAATCCAGTAGAATTTTTCAAAAAACCTCGAAAATTTACTGATGTTTAAATGTAGCCTGCTCTTCAGTTTTCAATGGAATGTAATAATAATTATTAAAGTTCTTAAATTTTAAAGCAAAAAAATTTATTCTATTTCAGTGTTTTGTCTTGCTCATGTGACATTTTTTCGTTCCCTAACAAAATTGGGAAATTAGAAGCCGATAAAAATCTCTTATTTTCCCAATGGGGGGGGTCCGGACCCGACCCCCCCGTGGATACGCCACTGCTAGCAATTAATTTCGTGTTTTCTCATATGAGTAGATCTGATGTAGTTGGGGCACAAAAAAATTAAATGAAATTGTGTAGAAATCAGTAAAAAAGCTAAGATATTGTCAAGTAAATATATAAGCAAAATCAAATTCCAACGTCAAATATTATAATAGAGCATAGAGCTACAGCAATATGCCATGTTGATGATTCCGCAGAAAGTTGCCTGTGAGTCCCGGTTGCGCAATGAGTTGGTGCACCGCTTACTGTTCATGATAGTCTTGCAGGTGTTGTTTCAAATTCCGGCGTCGACAGCTTTTGTTTCTTTTTGTTTATTATTTTTTTGTTTTTTTAGGATCTCATCATTTTCAGAACTTCAGGAGCATGATCTACTGTATCTTCTTCTCAGTTTTAGATCTTTGATGAATTTTGTACGATAGTTTCATTAATAAATTATTTGAAAATGACTTGTTGTTTGAGGGAGAAGTTAAAATCAGTTGTATAACATGAGGGGGGCCTTTTCCTCCCTTGAACGCGTCGAGCAGTAAACTTCATCCTTGAAAAGGAAAAGTAGCACTTTTCTCCCTCGTTATACAGATAGCTACTTCCTACAGGCGAGAGAAAAAGTACCATTTTCCTCCCTTCTTTAGAGGTTGGAAATGAAGTTTTCTGGTGGGGTGGTGGAAATATAGCTATTTGTACAACAAGGGAGCAAAGTGCTACTTTTCCTATGTTATACATATGGTTTTTCCTCCACCCTCATTAAAAATATATTTATGAAACTAACAAATAAAAGGACCCCGCACTAATCTTATGGAAAACCGGTTTCGGTGAAAATCGCTGAAATTTCAATATGATGTCGCCCATGCCATCCTGAATAAAAGTTATCATTGCGCCAACTCTCTGAATGCCCGCGTTTGGATTCTACAGGGGGTCAAAGTTCGATATTTTGACGATTTTTCAAAAAATCCGGAATTTCATTTTCATTGTATCGATCTGAATTTTTATAATGGAATAGTCCACAATATGTGCATCAAAAAGTTCAAATGACAAAAGTTTCTAGAATCAAAACTGGCGGGTATACAGAGGGTTGAACTTTGTTTTTGGTAATTTTTATCGAACTTTTTTTGAGAAAATATTCGTTTTCCTGCAGATCCATGTGCAATTGATGTTACTTACAGTACATAAGAGGGCGATCATATTTTGCATTTGAACTAACCATCCAACTTTAAATATTTGAAAGGTACGGGGCGATCAAAAATATATTTTCAATTTCGGAAAAATGTATCCCTTTGTATAGTCAGCTTTCACCAATATATTCAGCTGATTTTTTGAAACTATGTAGCTAACATACATACAAATGTGTCAACGTCTGTGCTCATTAATCTGAATCCAAATAAAGTTGCGGCGATGGTCCAAAAAATATGGAGAAGGGATGTTTCGGAATAATTTAGAAATGATTTCTGAAATCGTCCGTGAATTTCTTTTATTTTCTGATATAATGTAGATGAGTTATTATTGATCAAAAAGTTCTACAGTGCCTACCACGCGAATGCCACGGTTTGAATTATACAGGGTTTTGAAGTATAGTATTTCCTTGATTTCTGGAATAATCAATAATTTTCTTTGTAACGGAAAATAATATTGTTTACTAGACAAACTTCGAAACATTTCAATGACCAAATTATCTGAAATGAGAATTTATGAATATACAAAGGTTGGTCCAAAAAAAATTTTTTTTTTTCAAAAATATAAGTATCCGTTTACTATTCATATTTTTTATATATTCAGAAACTCTATTAGGACCAGGACCACCTTGTCTCCACCCGATGTTTTAGGAAAATCCAGTATGAAAACAATATATTCTCGAGAAAGATCGTGTGCGGAAGAACAAGTAGAGAGAAATGAGATGATTTGGTTTATATTCAGGTCTTCGCAACTGCCATTGTCTTCAAAAAATTGTGACCGCAACTGACAGATATATGAAATATGAATTAAAGTAAGTACATAACATGAATTCAGCACGATTCCAAGCATATGGGCTGATTCAGAGAAAACAGAAATGATGATAGTACTACAACAGCTACTGAACTGAGTCGAATCAATTCAGCAAGTACATTTTTTCCATGAAGACAGCCTTTCGGACGATTCATATTTCGTTTTCCGAAACGAGTTATACCGGTTTCGGGGTTTTGCCCCTCATCAGTGTAGGGTAGGTCTTATATAGATATCACTGAATAGAGCATGCGACATTCTGAAATAATTGGAAAAATCTTCCATTACAATGATTGAATCTGCAGTTAATTCAATTGCAATGAAGAATGAGGATGCAAGTGATTTCTATCGCAATAAAGAATTAGACTTCAGACGAAATGTCATGCATCCAAATTGACCACCTACATACCGGTCTTGGGTTTTTTGAGATGTTATTCAAATAAATTGTGAGGAGTTTATTCACCGGCATGACTGTCATCGTTTCACTACCCAACTATTTCAAGCGCACCATCAGGAACCATTTGTTGTGGTCTATTTGCCGCGTCCATTACTGAGTTTAGTAGGGAACTTGAGGGGTATCGACTGTTGGGGTCATGTCGAGCATGACCAAGATACCATAGAACACTGGCAACATGCGCACATGTTCCTAAAGTTCTGGCGCCGGTTTTACAAGTACAAAAATATCCTAATATGGGCTCGTTTGGTTCATCAGGTTCTTCTCCATCATTATATTTGATCCACAGTTGTTATTTTGTGGCATTTCTGAACCTCGAAAAAACCCTGACTCTCATGAATCCAGGTTCCTCTTCGAAAATATCGACCTGAAACTCTTCATTTTCTTCCCTTTGCAATTTATCCTGTATATACGAAGGTGAAAGTTTAACTTGGTATATACCTACGGTCAAATCTCTTAGATATTCTATCGTAAGGCGAGGAAAGTTTGGAATCAGGTTTCCATTCATACGGACCCATTGACCATTTCTCAGATGAAGATTGTCCACTTCCACTCGAGCCTGGACGACATTTACCTCCTGTGATTTTCGTAACAATTCTTGTGCCAGCTGAGCATTGGTACCTCTCATTGAGACTGGGGGGTGGAAGCTGTTGATGAGTGCACCAGCGATTTGATATAGATCGCTAAGATTGTGTACGTGTGGCATTTCGATCGTTTTATCAAAAAACTTAAACATGCTTTTCAAATGTCCATTTCTTGCTTCAACTATCCATCTAGTTTTCGTCACTAATCGAGATTTATTTGCTTCCTCGGTGGAAAGCTGTTGTTGCCCTCGTGGAACAATCGCGGGCATTTCATATTGTATGCCAAGATTATTCAGTAAGGGTATGGCATCTCGATAACCCCGATCCACAACAAAAATGTCACCTTCATTAAACCATCCCCTCATGTCTTCTAAGTTTCTTTCAAACTGATTCTCCAAAATTCTTGCGTCATTGTTGCGAGCGTCTGAGAAATAAGGTCCTTGAATACTCAGTATATATCCATCCGGGGCCACAATCAAAACTGGTTTCACCAGATGATGTCCCTTGTACCGGCAGAAAGATTGGCGCAATATCCTGAAATTACAACTTTTATTTATGGCGGCGTATGATCCGTCGATGTAAACGATGGCCTTCGGGTTGGCTGGGGTCGGGTTATATAAAATATTGGAAAACTCACTCACATGCCTTCTAGTATACACATTCCTATCGATGGCTGCAAAGCCGATATTCGATGGAACGAATCTTTGCATCAAAGACTGTCTTACTTTAGAAATTGCTAAGCTGGTGGCTTGCCTAGAGGGATAATGGAATATTACCTTCAAGAAATCATCCGACAGACCCTGACGCAATTTACAGAGGAATGTCATAAGGTCTTTTTTCGTTATATATCTATAACCATGTTCCTGCGGAACCATATCACAGAACATAAAAAGACTACGAAATTGTTCTTTGGTTATAGGAGATATTGCCTGAAACTCATCCTCACTGAAATTGTTCTCATCTTCATAGCTGGAGTGTTCAATAGCCACAAAACGAAGCCCTTGAAGGAAAATGGATAGTTGCTGTCCCTTTATCAGATAAGGTCTATTTACAAACTGGATTCCTGGTAATAGAAATGGCAAAATGAAACCGTTATCATCGAGATGATGTCTGCACGCCTTCACGTTATCCGGGATGAATATATTTCGATGAACAAAAATATTGGCCCTGCATTTATTGGATAGAGTTTGCTGATCATCGGCGGCATTGCAGATGAAGCATGTATGGCTCGATGTTTGTGTCAAAACATTAAGTCTTATACAAGTTGGATCAATCGTCAAGTCCCTTATTTCATTCATAATAGATCGATTACAGTTTAAACATATTCTTGTTTCTTCTCCTATGATGAGAGGGGGACCACCTCGTGCATCCCGCCTAGAAATAGCTATTTGACACTTTTCCAAATGTTCTTCTCCATGAAGAAGATGTGACATTCGAGCTGGTCTTGATCGGGTATCGCATACAAAGCAATTTACTTGATTTTGATAGGCCATGATGACCTGGGAATATTCAAATATGAGATACAATTGAATATAATGATTATCTCACCTTATTCAACTTCGAAGAGCAGAAAATAAAAGAAAACAGGTAATTGATGACCAAAACATCAACCGATTCTCTAATTATTAGAAAATACTAACATTTCATCTACGTTCAACACATCAAAATATGTTTGCTATCAAAAACATCCATAACTCTGACAGCAATCGAATGACATTCCAAGGACTGCTCTATTTTGGATATGGAATAATACAGTTACTTGCACAGAAAAGTAGTAGGTACAAGTCTTGGAAACGAAAATGTTGTTATTTTAGTACAGTAAATTGTGTTAATCTGATCTTTTAAAATTGTCTTTGGCTTTTTAAAAACGTTAAAGAGGCACAAAAGAAATATCATCTCCAAATTATTCCGAAACATCCCTTCTCCATATTTTTTGGACCATCGCCGCAACTTTATTTGGATTCAGATTAATGAGCACAGACGTTGACACATTTGTATGTATGTTAGCTACATAGTTTCAAAAAATCAGCTGAATATATTGGTGAAAGCTGACTATACAAAGGGATACATTTTTCCGAAATTGAAAATATATTTTTGATCGCCCCGTACCTTTCAAATATTTAAAGTTGGATGGTTAGTTCAAATGCAAAATATGATCGCCCTCTTATGTACTGTAAGTAACATCAATTGCACATGGATCTGCAGGAAAACGAATATTTTCTCAAAAAAAGTTCGATAAAAATTACCAAAAACAAAGTTCAACCCTCTGTATACCCGCCAGTTTTGATTCTAGAAACTTTTGTCATTTGAACTTTTTGATGCACATATTGTGGACTATTCCATTATAAAAATTCAGATCGATACAATGAAAATGAAATTCCGGATTTTTTGAAAAATCGTCAAAATATCGAACTTTGACCCCCTGTAGAATCCAAACGCGGGCATTCAGAGAGTTGGCGCAATGATAACTTTTATTCAGGATGGCATGGGCGACATCATATTGAAATTTCAGCGATTTTCACCGAAACCGGTTTTCCATAAGATTAGTGCGGGGTCCTTTAATCAAGAACTAAAATTAAGAAGTAGTTACGGTGAAGCGTGCTCCTGATATTATTTAAATCAGGAGAAGCTACAAAACAAAGAAAATAAAAGAAAAAAAAAGCTTGACGCCAGATTCGAACCAACACCTACGCTACGAAGACTTTGCGCTACGAAGACTTGCAGGAAATTTTTGCGTTATTATAAATATAGTCTATTGCTGTAGCTCCATTATAATACGACCTTGCTTTCTACAATGAGGCCAGGAAACGTATACAGAGGGAGGCGGTAAACATTTTTATTTGAAATATATCATCATTCCCGTAAACTCCTCAATATACACGCATTGTTTTGCGTACATATTAGATTAGATATTAGCCATGATCCGTGAATTTCGAGATAAAAGGAATCGAAAACTCCGTTTGAAATTTTAGTAGGTAAACATTGGACGTTCATTCAGTCATAAGTAGCGAAGCGATGATGAGGCAATATCTTTTTTTACGAACACATTCGTGGTATGTCATCAAATATAACAAACAAAAACGATCGTCCTCGAAGCATTCAAGGCATTCTTCTCGCAAGTTACATAATTCAATTGCTATCCACAATGAACACAACGCCAAAGTCCTTGCTCGTTATTGAATAATGAATATGTATATTGCAAGAAGTGTTCTTCTTTCGTTTCGGCAACGGAATGGAATTCAAAGCTTAGTCGAAGTAGGCTTCGAGATATACTCCGAAGAAATTAGACAATTGTATGTAAATAATCAATGAAAGATTAACTATAGATCTGGTTTAATCGCCATATACCGAGGATCTCATAAAAACAGTACTCTAATGCCTGCTCAGTTCACGTGATACCAAGTGTATGTTATGTGAATAATCATGGGGTAATATAATTAATCAAGCTATATAATTTAATTCATAATAATGAAGTTATTCCAATCATACCATTTCTACAGAGTAACAGACTTGATAATACTATGTAGATGTAATATCTCAAGAATAAGTGAGTGGTTTGGAAAAAATAGATCAGGAAACATTTCAAAGTGACATAGTTTACGAAACTTACAAAAACACATATTGATATCATCATAGCCATGTGAATCTGTGTCATCGAAATGTGAATTAATTCTTTATTAGAGCAGATTATCTCGAAATCAACTTTTTTTGTGTATCTTTTGAGAAGGTTCTCCAATTCGTCCATATGCCCACTGATGAGCCACTAAAGGTCTAGCTTTCTCCGCACGAAAAAAGCTTTTCTAGGTTTGGGAACGAAATGTTATCTCCATGAATGCATTTTTTTCGCAAACTAGTAGTTTACATCTATATTAAATATCTATGCACTCTTCGGATAGAATATATGGTTCAGAGCATTTTTTGTCGTCTTTTCAGTAAATCCGTAGGTACTACTTTCGATTGCTCGTCTCACATAAATTTCGTTTGTTATACACAATGCAACTTTTTTCCAACTGCTCACATGAATGACTAGTTCGAGTTATTTCCAAATGAATTTGATTGTCACCACTAGAGAGCAAAATTTTCACGCCGAAAAAATGTAGCAGCAAATTGACGAATGCTATCGGAGTAAAATATTGAAAGTGTTCTTCTGTTTCGGCAATAGAATGCACTCATTTCCAAGGCTCGTTTGAAGTTGGCGATAAAAAATCCGCGTACAGAGTAATCAGACCACATCAGGAATGTTACGGGCATCATTTCACATCACGAACAGTGAATTACGAGTATTCTCTGTAGAAACGGCCCCAGAGCTAATCACAAGAAAACATATTCATCTATATTTGTTTTCTTTTTATTTCCGTTATGGGAGAGAAAAAAAAATTGAGCAAAAAAACTTGAAAAATTTGTGACATTTATTTCAACGTTTGCTTGAAAGTGATTGACAATGTTCCTTGCTGAATGGTAATGGTTCGGACTTCCATTGTCTATATTATTAACTCTATTGAAACCTGTTACTGAAAACGAAGGGATGAAAATACAAATCAAAATCAAATTTTTGGTCAATAATGAAACTAGAGATTGATTGATCAAAGAAAAATAATGTTGTTACAAAAAAATCGAGATATCGAATATGGAATATGAGTCAAAAAAATTATAAATAACGAAATAAATGAAATAATATTGCGACAAGTAAATTTAGGTATCGAATGTGAAATACTGGTAAAAAAATGTAAATAAAGAAATTAAATGTAATATTATGAAAAAATGTTGAAACCAAGTTTCAAGTTGAGTGTACTCACGTGTGATTCAACGGATTGAAAAAATAGACATTTATCTGAGACATTTAGAGTGGTATTCGTAAAGATTATATTCTATCAGCTGAATGCATCCATTCAAGAACCGAATATCAATTCTCAAACTAAATCAACTGTATTACCTGAATAACGGTAAATTTAAATTTTCAATTGAAAAGTTCAATCATTTTAGACTCACTAGCCTACTTTTTAGTTGAGGAATATTTTGCATTCTCACGTCAGTATTCGAGTATTACGTCATTCTTAAAATCATTCACAAACGATATCAATTTTTGATATCAAATTTCCGAAATATCAATTCCTATTCAAATATTCTCACAGCCGATTGCACATTAATAGTTATTTCCGTGAAAAGTGGGATATAGACATTATTAACGCACGTATGTGTATCACACAATGTACATCATTGATATTCCACTTCGACGTACATACTCATGACAGTGCCTGTGATCATTTTTGTAACCGTAGCAACGTTAGGTATAAACAAAGCCGTTCATTGATGTCAAATTAAATTGTCAGATCGATATCCAGAACCATCATTCAATTGAAAATGCGGCGACAAGTGTTAACTGCACTTTACATATATATATAATAAATAAGTTAAAAATAATAAATTGTGAATTGTGACTGATAATTACTATTTTGCTCAATGTTTATTATTATTGTTTATGAATCGAGTAGGTTTTCACGTAATTCTTGAGAGAAAAATAACATTTTGTTGAATTCGTATCGTTCCTATTTGAATTTTCTTTGTATTCATTCAATAAACGATTTATTTTGGTAGAAAATTTGTTTCCTATCTCATTACCACACTAGTGGGGTAATAGATAAAAAAAAGCACTAGTGCGGTAATAAAAGTCATTATGACATTCGAAAAAGTGTCAAATCATAATTATTACTTAACAGTTGTTGTAGATAATAGTATATTATGCAACGATCGTGTAATAATGGTTATATATATATGAGCATAAACCGGGATACGAAACGAGCCGAAAGTGAGTTTCGTATGGTTTATGCGAGTGTATTAATAACCATTACATGAGAGTTATATACGCTATTTTATCTACACCCGATAAATAGTGAAGAACTACAAATAATATATTTATATTTGTATTGCACACAATGATACTAATTAAACGAATTTCTTTGGAAAATTCTACAGAATTGTGATTAATAGTATTACTTCGAGAAATAAAACGATGAGATATGAAAAGATCAAAAATTAAAGAAAAAAAGATTACTCGAGGCCGCAATCGAACCAACGTCTCTTTCAACTAGAATATTCAATCTCAGCGCCACAGACGGCTCGGCTACGGAGAGCTCACAAAGTTTGATGAAAAAATAAGTGATAAATCATGCATTTGTCAAATGAAAAAATTAATCATTCTAACAATATTTCTGTCGGTGAAAGTGTCGAAGGTGATTCTCCCCTACCGCTGGTATCAGACATTTTGTTATGATTATCGAAGTTTGGCTATATTCTTCAAAAGTTCAATATACCGATTTTGACTTGACAAACGTCAAATGCAGAGCATGCACATCATGCTTGATTGAAAAATAATGTGTTTCTATTGGTTGAAAATCTGTATCGTAATGAAAAATCTGTATCGTAAAGGATTTCATTATAAAACGGGTTGTGGACATATAAGTGTATTATTAGAGTACAGGTGTAGATAAATGTCATTTAACGCACTGCAGCGATTAAACCATAGTTTAAGAGGTTATTAAAACACTCATTTATGAATCCTCACCTACTTAAAGAGTCCCTGTTAATGGTCTCATAAGAAAAAGTTGGTGCGATCTACTCTTATCAAACTAAGTTTGGTACCGGATAGCCAATGATCTAATTTGCCATGGATCGGTATCTATAGCTGTTGAGAATTGACATTTCGTGAAATATCGCATGAAAAAGTAATTGCTTTCTTCAGATCTTGAAATGCAAAGAGACGAACAAACCGAGTCGAAGAAAAACTCATCTATTCGTTTCTTTAACACTGATGTTCACTCTCTACGGTTTTCATCCTTTTTCGCTTGAATAAAATCAACTCTCTTCTTTACTTCTGAGATCTATCATTAACGAATAACGTGATGGTCTCGTGTATAAGTTTACATGCCAATTAATGCGAGCAGGCTCTGGCTTTTGATTATCCCGGGGAAAATGGAACAGACATGTCGCCGGGCAAAAACACATCAATTCAACTTCACTATGTCACGATGATGTACGATGACGGACAACAGAATAGATGCACTTTCCCATTCTAATGAGGTATACATCTTGCAGTATGTGCTATTTCGCAAGTTAGTCACGTATTTCTGTAGAAGAATTATTAAAACAAAGGAATCGTTCGTCTAGTTTTTTTGGATCCTCAACCTTCCAGAATTTGAAAAATAGGAATTAATATGAGAATCTATACCGGGGAAGATTTTCAATCTACCCCGAGAAGTTGATGCGATAATTCACAAATAGTTTCTTCTGAATGGAACACGTTCATTCAGCAACTTTTCGTATATCTCAAATTTGCCTACCAAAAAAAATCAAGAACTAATATTTATCAAAAAAACTTATCGTTAACGTTTCGGAAACCAAATTTGCTTCCGTTTTCGAAACTTCAATGAATATTCTCTTTTAGTTCAGCTATTGTGCTCGCTTTTTGTAAATGTCAGAAATTTGACTTTTGACATGTGTCTTTCAAGAGTAACAGCAAGGTGCGATCCATATCAAACGAAGTGTTTGAGATGCAAAAATCCGCAGACTACATGATAAAAGCAGATTCTTTCAACTTTTGTCTCCTGCTATTGCTCTCTCGTGCTATGTTTTGAGTGCCATTCCATTCCACTTTATGATCTCCATTGGCAGTGAGAACGTGTTCTGAAAATTTTGAACAAACATTCTGTCTGTTTTTGATGTACATCTTGTAATCACTATTTCCCACTTCTAGAGGTCCCGACGTTTCGCCGATACATTTTGAAAAATACATGTTTTTATAGTACTTGACAATTTCGTAATTGCAGCATTTTGCAGTGATAAAAGCAGACAGAAAGTAAAAATGTATACGCTACATATAAGAATAAATAATAATAAAAATTCTCATACAACACATAAATGTAGATATGATAAGTATAAAGCACAAGAATACAAAACTGAATGCATAGAAAATCAAAGTAGGTTCCTACTTCGTAAACAGTTCAAACTATATAGTTCAGAGTCAAAACTCTAAATCAAACGAAAGGTAACATAGTCACACCGTTTCAATATTTGTAGGTGCTGAAACACAAAAATTACTGGCAGAACACCACAAGTGACTGTCTAGGGATGGGTTAACGATGTTAACCGGACACCATGTGAGTACGGCAAGTCAGAAGAAATAAAAATGCCATTGGATGTAAAACTGCGGCAAAAGTTGACATTTCTCCCTGAGAAATTGCTAACTTGAGTATAAATCTTGTACCTACAGAAGGAATACAATAATACATGTTTTTTCTCCTGTAGGACAAGACTTGATAGTTTTATGAAACAGGGCTCAAGATAAAAATCGAATACGTCCTTGTACCTGAACTCCATTTATCGGTCTTAGGAATCAATTAGCATAACTTCAAGCTTTCCTTGTTCCCGTGAAAAACTATAAATTCCGCACTTTAGCAACAAAATAACACCATACTTTCTCCGTATCAATTATTACCTGGTACCCTTGATCAAGTCGTGCAGAAAAACTGTTCACAACAAACGTCGATATTAATTAGATGCACTTTTCAATTTTTATATTCATTGGTAATTAACACCAATGTTTCGTTCCAGTTGAATTCCTTGAATGTCGGTATTTTAATTTATTTTGCACGTTTCCTCTTGTGGTTTATTACTTCATTTTAGGATTCTTTTCGAAAATAACAACTTTTTTCGATTGAAGAGTGCAATGAACAGTTATACTAAAGATAATGAGAGAATGCGAAATGATCTTTAATCAAATTACTATTTGTATTTCTGCATGCGTAGGTTTTCAGATTTTGATTCTACCACAATCTGAAAAAAAAATGTCTTTCTCGATTAACTCAAATTCGAGAATTTGGCAATTCTCAGTCAACATATATGAATCTTTATTACACTAGATGAACAGACCACCTTCATACCTTCTTTCAGGCTCTCAAAAAATGCTTATAGATCTTAGGTAAAAGCTTTGACATAACACCATCAATCAAACTAGAGAAAAATATCAAAGGACTCAAATACAAAATAATATTTTTAAATCATCTACGTATTCTATAGTCAGAAATAATGAACAAAATCTTGTCGGATGATTAGGACGAACAACTGAAGTGAAATAAGGTGGTCAAATAATAAAATTCAGAAAACTGAAATAATCACAAATGTAAATGAGCACAAAATAGAAATGTAATACATATTATTCCCACTATTGGTACTCACAAATGGCAATTATACATTCATATCTTTCTCGTCCGTATTCTGATCATATCGCGACATTGCTGGACAAGTTTCATCTGTACTCAAAATGTTGAACTCCTCAATTCGAGAGAATGGATAGAAAGTTATTTGAATTATTAGCAATTATTATGAGTAACTGAAATGGAATACATCCTGCTAGTTGAAAGCAAAACCGAAATTTCTGATTTGCTACGTCTCATTATCGCATTGAATTGAACAGGAATTCATTTTAATTTGCTGTATCTAGTTGCAGTGTTTCCAGATTCTAATATTCAATCAGTTATGAAACCGAAATTATATGAATTACGTAAACTAGGTCCCTGCCAATACGGCAGAGATGATATGTCTATTATTTAGGATTCGATTCTTGAGAAGTTTGCAAAGTTGTGAAATGTAGTTCGTTATATCTGGTTTGATGGTTTCAGACCAGTCAAAAAAAGTCGCCCTAACTACCGGAAATAGAATTGCGTAAAACTTGTCAGATTACAACTGTCTAACTGCTCTTAACCAATCCTGAACTAGGTTCCAGTAGAACGTGAACAAACCTCTATGATATTTATAGCAGTATTATGAGAAGAAATAAAGCTCCCTCATTGTAATACAGCTCTCTTATTGTAATAAATCTCTGTCGATTTTATTTTACTGTTTTCAAACTCAAACCACCTGCACTCAGTACACGTTCCGTCAACTTAGTTGACATCTTCAGAAACAAATCGATTGCAGCAACTGAACTTCTCATTTCCTCACGTGATCAACTGGGCCTAAAGATTTTTCGTACAGATAATTTCAAGGTCACCTATTAAGCTATTGTGTTTTTTCAATGTAATCGTTACAGAAGAGTACATATATTTCGAATGAAACCACAAATATTCCGAATATTTGGAATGAGTGAATGTTGATTCGGTTGGGTGATATCCAAATGACCATAGGATGATGGCAAAACTTCGTAGAATGCTGTACAAGTAAACCCAATACATCACAAGCAGATATCCTAATGAAAATTTCAATATCAACTAATAACCTCATTAAATTACCAAGTAAATTACAAATACATTTTCGATGAATCTGATGCTACAATAAAAGTTTCAAGGCAGTTTTTTTCGTCTTCAGCTCTGTAACTATATACTCTCATTTTTCAATATTCTTCATGATTTGAATTTTCATTTAATTTTTCCCGTTTGAAAGCTGTTTTTTTTTCGTGAAGCATAATCGAAACCTGGCCTACACAGGGTGTTCCTCAATGATGAGCGAATATTTAGTGGTGTAAATCTACTTTGAAAAATGATACAGGTTGCTATATAAAATATGGTCCAAACAATTTCTGTTGCGAAATTACGATGAGTTAGGAGTTTAGAAAAGCAAAATGGATATTATTTAATTTTTTCGTAACCATTTGAAATATTTAAGAGATATTTAATGAGCTGTTCTAATTGATGAAAGTTTTCTTATAAAAACAATATTTTCAATTTCAAGGGTGGCATTGAAGAAAAAGTGAATGCCTTTTGATTTTTCTCAATTGGAATTCATTTTTGAACTCTTCGTTCAATTCGGGATGAGAAAGTTTTCCTAAAATCAGAACCAATTGTCCGAGAAATTATTGATGAATGATATTGTATTGATTTCGGTCTCACTTCAGTTTTCGCCTTAGTAGGCAATGACACTTAATGAAGCTGCACTTTTTTTTTCAAAACTTCAACTCCTCATATTTTCGTTAATAAACATTTTTGGACCCTAGTTTATATAGCAATTTATCATTATTTCTTCATGTAGATATACACCCTTATATATTCGCTTATCATTGAGGAATACCCTGTATAAAATATAATACTTCAATTGGTATAACTGCAAGTTACAGCTGAACCGATACAAAGAAGGCAATACAATTCGCTCTCATATCTTTCTTTAAAGTCAAATTCAAGACTATATCGTGTCTCAAAATCGTTAGGAGTATTCCGTTTCTCTCTACCGAAATATCATTTTTCACTCATTTCTAATAATTTTGAGCAACCGTTAAATCAAACATGCAAATTATTTGAATATCGTTCAAGCGTCTGTTGTAGTCTGGTTGGTGAATAATCAAATTTGAAAGTGAATAAAATGAATTAATTGAATCGAAAAGGAAAACGATGTTAATTCGCTAACAGATGACGAAACTGAACGCAAACAGGATATCGCGAAGAATTTAGAAACTTGTTTGAAAATATTGGAAAAGCTCGGAACTGTTCAAGACAACAGATATTTCAGTACGTTGATTCCAAATAGTTGCATGTTCCAATTTCATGGATGATATATAAATGAAATTGTTGTATTGAGGATATGGGAACCTTTTGATTGTTATTACTTCGCAGTTTGTTTTTCTTCCAATCATTCACTTTAATAACTCAATTATTAGCTCGATTATTAGTAAGACACTAAAATATTCAATTACTGTAAAATAATTACTACCTGCTGATTACTCATTGTAATTGAAACACTCGGAACACTGGGTTGTTGAGCTTAAAAATTTTTTTTCCGCTAATCTATTGTTCTCCTCCTATTTAAAAATAATTCCTCAAAGGGTGCTTCGACAGGTATCAATGCTCACACTGGAGGTCGGGAAGTTTGTACTCGTCGGGTAAACCGACATAGAAGAGATACATTTGAAACGATTGATGATATATCGTGGTAGCAACTATTATTAAAACACTTTTCTAAAGGTGTTCTAGATTGAACTATCAAGTTCGTAAGGGAAGCATCACCAACAAGCAGAATCGTCATTTTCGGAATTGAATCTGATAGTGTGAGCATACATGAAGAATGATGCATTTGACGAATAGTAATAGTAATGTTTATTTGCAGTTCATATATTACATTATGAAGACAGTTCATTGTGATTATTCCAATCAGAACTACAAAAAAGAGTTGACATACAGAAAAGCTGATCCTAAGTGTCAACCTTCAATTTCATTCGAGACAAATCATAGGATACTATTCAAAAATTCAAGTAAATGTAATTAATGAATCGTTTCATTAACCAACAATTCTCTGAAATGCTTCCTGAATCTTGCAATGGACATGGACTTTAAATTTTCTGGTATAGAATTATAGAGTGTATATACTGTGTATGGAAATGGCCGTTTGAATATGGTTGTCTGGTGTGGTGGTGGTGAAATCTTACCCTGAGATCGAATATTCACGTTGTGTACCTCACTTCGAGAAAGGTATGGTGGATTTTTTTTAGTTATTATTTTATGGAACAATACTGCCAAGTGAAGCTGTCTTCTAGAGATCATATTAAGCCATCCTGCATCCTTAAGTTTATGTGATATCCCTTCAAATTTTTTAATACCGTAGGTATATGTACCTGAGACATGAATTCTGAACCCTCTGAATACGATTTTTCTCGAAGAGAGTTAAACATTGCATATCTGAAACATCTACTTTCCTTTCTATAAATTTCTTGCTCGATTTGAATATAATTCATTTGAAACT
Organism: Zygogramma bicolorata; assembly: GCA_032362365.1. Taxonomy (NCBI): domain Eukaryota; kingdom Metazoa; phylum Arthropoda; class Insecta; order Coleoptera; family Chrysomelidae; genus Zygogramma; species Zygogramma bicolorata. Next base: position 217,894 of record JAVJAQ010005843.1, read on the forward strand.
TGATTCAAACAGACAACTTTCATAGAATATTTCTACACAAATGGAGAGGAATTTGCGATAAAAATGCATTTATCGGAATAACATTCCATTCTCAAACCTAGACAAGCTTGTTCCGCTCAGAGAAACACGGTGGGCCTACAGATGAATTATATATAACTCTCTCATTAGATACACCAAACAACTTCAGAAAACTCTATTCTGAGCTGATTTTCATTGAATAAATTGGCATTTCTATGACACATTCAATCATATAACTACTAAAACGAGCCTTTGTTATAATATTTGGGATCATAGTTTTTTTGTGGACAGAAAGAAGTTTTGAGGAAGAGAAAATCGGCTTTTTCTTCTTAAAGTCAACACAATACTGCACAAACAAAATCTGCTTCCGATCTCCAAATTATACGAAAATTCTACTTCTCAGCTAAGTATTGCTTTGTGACAATCTTCCTGAGGTTTGAGATGTGAGATGACAGTTTGTTTTTAAAGAGTGAGTAGCAAGTTGATATTCGTTTTTGCTGTAGCCAATAATCGGAAGTTTGAAAAACTGTCGTTTGTAGAACGGATAATTGATTTTTTCAGAGGCAGTTTCTAGTTCATTCTGAATTTTTCTGATGGGAACAACTGTATTCAATATCAAGTAAAGTACACTGGAACATGAAATGGACCAGTAAAACCCGATTCCCAATATAAAATAGAAGAGGAAAGTAACTACAGAGACGCCAATTATTGAAACTATACATCAACATGCCAATTATGAAAATTTCTTCTGATAAATGATGCAATACCGAAAGCACCTTCGAAACCCGTTCACATTCAAAAAGGAATATTGAATATTTATACGAACAAATACTTACGCTCAACATATCTATTAACCTAGCCTGACACTGGTTGCATTGCATAACAGCCGAGAAAACCTTGTACAACGTTTTAAAAACAAAGTCGCTCATTTTGATTGTAACTCTTACTTAATTGGTACTATTATTAGTGTAAATGAATCTAAATTATTTACTATTCACGAGGTATAAGCGGGAATTTTCTAGAGCCTTGAGATTATTCAAGAAAGTTATGACAAACACATAAGAAAGAATCTGAAGAGACCTAAACAAAAACACTAAAAGCGAAATAACTCGTTGATTGTGTTGGAGCTTGAGGAATATGTGAGAGGGAGGCTTCTATGAAGAAGCTCTACCTGAGTGTGTGTGTATGAGTGATACAAATGAATGTCCATCATTTCACTAGCTAGGAATATTTCCTTATATACCAGGAAAGAAAAGTCCAACATACCTTAAAGAACTGTGAAGATTGCGAAGTCGAGGCGCAAGCCGTGACTTAGGGCTGGTCTTTTCACTTATAGATAAAGTCCTTGATAACTTATCTGTCAGATATCAATATGCATTCCTGTGTAGTTTATGTGATGGATAGTTATCAGAGACCTTATCTATAAGTGAAAAGACCGGCCCTTAGCAACACAGTGTCCAGGAATATGGCTTACGAGGTAAATATATTATTTTTTCGCAAATCGTTTGAAATTCGACGGATACTGTGGATACTGCCTTCAATTATTTATGTGGAACACTTACAACTGTGAGTTACAGTTATTTGTTTTACTAGGCAGCAAAGAAGTAGATTGACTGCCACGGCTGATAGTTTATAGTCGAGCGTAGGGAGGCTTGGAATTCAGCTAAGGCAGTCAATCTACTTTGTTTCTGAGTTGAACATTATTTTTCCTCCGATTGTTTTCAATGATATATGTATGATATCGTATTTGCAAATCATTACAATTCTTACAATTTTTTAATTTTTCCAGTGGTGGTAAATTTAAACAAAATCAGATAGAAACCGCAAGTGTTGGAATGGTTAGTTGCTATAGAAATGTATATGTCATAGTAATAATAGTTTGAGAACTTATGAGATTTATGACAATTGTGTGGAAAAATATCGGTATATTTATATCATAGACAGTGATAGCAACTTAGAAGTACTTACTCCTCCAGAAATAGGGAAGGTTGCAAAATATATCGGGCTGAATTTGTTCTTTACAGTAAGGAAATATTCTAGTGTGGAAATATCATTTCAGGATATTGATTGGTTGCCATGGTTATTGCACCGAAATGATTGTTACAGCTCTTAATATCAGAGAATCGACGAATAATTCTAGCATAGAACTGCTCTCTACCTGTTTTCAGTGCCGAATTCATTTGTCAACAAGTCTCAAAATAAGCGGTTGGAGAAAAAATTTCGTTGTCAACTGGTTCAGTAAAACGCGTTTTCGGGACTGAAATAATTTTGCGTTCCATCGCTCGGAGTATGATTTCATATTTTATATCAACAACAAAAGTCGAGCTGGTGAACACTCGAAAGATTATACGACTAAACTTCGGACATTCATTTTTCTAGATGTGATAACATAAAAACAATGGGGCTCACTGGCACGCATCGAAATCTTTCATTATTAGATGACACTATTGATATTTTTTCACGAAATAAAAAAATATTGATGTTTATCATCAATTATAATTCTTTAAAAATTTTTCTCTGTCGTATTGGGGGACCACGTTTCATAGTTGACGGGTCCGCGAATGATCATGTTGCTCCTGAGGTATGGCGTAGGGAGATAGAAACAAGCCCTACTTGCTGAAGGACTTCGTACGAAGTCGATTGCGTTTTCTATATAAATACCGATAGAGAAAAGTTTTGAAAGTCATTAATTGCCTGTTTTTACCACGTATTCCAAAAAGATCAATACACTGTTTTTATGGACTTATTGTCCTAATAAAATAAAGACAACCATTATACCGTTTAACTATTTCTGCAGAGTCAATGGCTACAAAAATGTCCATTTTGTCGCACGGTCACAAAATTTTCTGTATGTCAACGTTACCATCTCTAAAGTATTTCTTCAACAACTATAGTATCTCGTTGAAACTGTTTATTGTTGATGCATTACAAAACTAGTATGATATGAAAGCTTGCATGCATCACGGGTGTAAATAGTTGTATTTCCCTTCGGGGAACTTACAAACAATTGGACCAGAGGCTCTCTGCATTGTAAAATCGTCACCCTGGTACATAAATAGCTATTATGTACTAAGAGTAGTTGTTTACACTCACTGGTTCGAGGGCAAGAAGTAAGTACTTTTGGTACCGTGTCAGTCACAACAACATACAATTTTGACAACCGAGAAAATTATTTCTGCACAGCAGAGTCAGTCTTTCAATAGTGGAAATAGAAAAAAGTATTATCGTTTTTGTTGCTCAATACCTTTTGCCATCCGGTATTCGATGCGGGCACCTCGATAACTTGGAAGAATATTCCGCAATAAAACAAGCGAACCGCCGAAATGCAAAAAATCAAAGTACCATTCATATACCACGTTATGTCACGTCTAAATTAGAGATCTTTCATAATAGGTCTCTAATTATTATTGAAAGTTATAATGCTCGTATCGCCATAACCTGTTCGCCTGTTTAGCATATCGCGTGTCGATGGTACAATAAATTGACCACTTCAGTTGATAGTAGGTACGCCAAGTAGTTAATTTCGTGACTAATTGTATTTTTTGTATCGATAGAAACGAGTCCTTTCGGATATAAGTGTGCGATATGTTTTTATTTTCGACGTTTCAACTCCCAAGCTGGTCATTATTGGGAACTGGTAGATTGATCTCTATCAATACAGCATTCCGATTTACTCAAGCCCTAGATACATCGAACATTTTCGAATATAGTGGACTATTCAACTTTCTTCAAAACTAATTGAATCTGAATGAAATGAGAGAATTTCACAAAACGAAAAGTAAAAGAAATAATAATTGGAACAATTTCAAAAAGTCTAAAGGAATTCGAAAAAAGCCCTCGGGAATAAAATGAAGCAGAGAACTTTTGTTTCATTCTTGATTTTATTGGTCTATTCCATAACTTTTGTGTTTTCCCATATTAGGATTCCTTCCTTTTCTATTTTAATAGGTCCCTCATCAAAAATTATTTTATTTTTCACATATATTTTAATTAAAAAATTATGCTGCTATTGTAGATTTCACAAGCTCTCGTCGAATCATTTTAAATAATTCGCTTTCCAAACATTGCATTCAATGTTTTGTCCCAGAGCACCGAATGCGTGTTTCTCAAGTTGAAAATTCCCACACTTCATCAGGAACCGTTATAATTTTACACACGTGGTGTGAACGTGTATTCGCCTTCAAAATCAAATTAGGAGTCCACTTATTTCAATCAAGAACAAAAACTTTCCCAAGACGATGATAGATGATAGTCCTAGACTTGATCATCGTCAAGAGATAATCAAAATATAAATGAGAGGGCATTGTTTTAATGAATCGTTTTGAATTTTTAATAATGCGTCAGAACAGTTATCAACACTGCCTCATTTAATTATGGGCAATTAAATTTAATTTTGGTGAAATGGAATGGAAATAGTATCAGTCTTAATTATAACTTGACTTTAGCCCGCTTATCGGAATCATAAACGCTAACTCCTGAAGCCAATAATGAAGTTTCAAATTGTAATGAACGCTGAAAAACTAGCTTGTTTTCACAATGAGTGATTCATATGCATCTCGTGCACAACCAACTCTGAACAGAATACTTCGAGAAGGAAATTCTTTCACTATCAGCCAGAAAATGTTCAGGATGTTCTAAAACATCAATTTTGTCATATTCCTAGAATGAACCATACAGTTTGTAGTAATTTTCTTACTTCAAGTACTTACTTGAATTGTTTATGCCATTATATATATTTCGAAATCGAGAATTGTCATTCGTTCATAATTATCAGGGCTTTGATATTCCTTGAATTTGCTTCATTTCAAAACGACAAATCGGGATGTTCCTTGTTTTAAACATATTCATTGGTCTATTAGCATGAATAAATCTCCTATTTATATTTATACCTGATTTCAAATGATTTACCTAATTGACATGTGTGAAAAATATGCAAAAAAATCGTAAATTTGTAATGAACTATCGGAACACACACCTTGAATCAAACTTGTACTGAAATTATGATATTCCATCTATCAATATGAATATTCTTAAAAAAAACTCAACTGCTATACTAATCCGATCTTCAAATATAGTACAGTATTGAATGAATATTCGAAAGATCATTGGAACTGAATTCCTCCTTGATGAACCGTAATTCATAGTTCAATCATGTTACTGAAAGGTTTCAATAACATGGCTAGTAGCATATTGGAGAGATATTGGAGAAAACCTAGGGAAAACCTTGACTGCATTTCCAGAGTGTTTGATCACATCTATCACCAAGAAAAAGACCTGGTAAGGTCAATTTGACCAAAAACATCTGAACTCGCCTACAAACTTGGGTTGAGCTCCGTTAGTTATTAATTGATATAATATGGGGATTTTCATATTTGATCATTTCTGTGGAAGGAGAACAAAGAATGAGAAACTCATTAGAATTCATTCGAGCAATGTTCACATCAGTTCCATACATTTTTCATAATGATATCATCAAGTTGTTTATTTCACCTTCGGACAAACTTTTCGACAAAACGAGTTAAGAAATATCAAGGAGGTCTCACAAACTCATAATAATATATTCAACGTACAACAAACAGGTACCGAGAATCAACTCCAAGAGTTCTTTTTTTGAATGAAGAAAATTGAAGAAATATTGAAAATGGAGCTGATATAATTCGATACGTGAGTAGAAAGAAAAAGAAATCAACGAGAAAAATTAATATATGTAATGATATGAACTCATCTTCAAAGGGTTTTAGCTCCTAAGTGTAAAGTGAAGTTTATTTATTACGTTACATAGAAGTTTCTTTTTATCAAGTCCATCATAGTGAAAACTAAAGTCAAGTGAATGGAAAGGGACAGGTAGATTGAAACAAATCATGATCAAATTTAGAAGAAATAGAGATACCTTTCATATATTGTTCATATCGTAATGAAACTTTTGAGTGTCAATATAATGATAATATCAATAACTTAATTCGGATATACATCAAAAGTGGGTTGTGAGAGAATGTTTCAAATATTCATCGACTGACTAGAGTAGAACGTCAAAAGATAGGTTTCGATTGTTTTTTGCTCTTTTATTGTCCGAGAAATTTATATTTGACAGGAAGACGATTGAAAAGATTATAGTCCAGGCGACTTTTTTGTGATTTGGACAAATGAAATCGATCTGTTCTCTGACAGCATTCACATTCCGTCTGTAAAAATCATGTAAATCTGATAGCTTGATCAGAGATCATGAATTTCGACTGGAATTGCGTGAATGTAAAATGCTGGTAGTGGCAATATTTTCATTTAAAATAAAAGTCATTTCTCATAAATTAGACTTCAATTAGTCAGTGTGGCAGTTCCAAGTCAGGTCGCTGTCCATAATAATTCCCAGTGATTCAAAATTTTGGATATCTTCTTTTGAAGTACGCACAGACAAGTGCAATTGTTGTGTTTTGCGCATATTCAACTCTAAACTATTACTTGTAAACCATGTTTCCGCTTCACTGGAAAGCAGTGCAAGGTCAGAAGGTCTTTGAAAAATTATAGTGAATTTGACTTCGGAATAAAATCATGTTCGATATTAGTGTTATCGATAGCTGATAGAGAAAAAAATGAAGAAGAGGAGTGCTAGATGACTAACAGAGCTTACCAGTGAATTGTTTTTTTAACGTTTCGGAACTGGATTATTTCTGTGTGGAGAGGCAAAAAGAAACACAAAACTGCAATATCAAATAAATAATTGTCAGACTCCCTCCGTTGTTATTTGTATAACATCCATAGACGTTTAACTCATTTACAAAAAGGAAGAAATAGTGTATCTAAAACAGCTTCCCATCTACGCGATTGACGTTCAAGTATATATAAGTCGCTTTTTCTCGCTTAATTTATATTGATTACTCAAAATTCGAATCAAACAGATACCATTTACAGGATATGTTTATATAAATGGAGAATGCCTTTCGAAAAAATCCATTTACATTTACCATAACAACACATTTGAAACCGTATCGCTAGACGTCAGTAAACAACACAAATAAATGTCAAATAGACTTCAAAAATAGAAAAACATTTCGCGTTTTGGTAAGTGCTCCATACAATCTATAGAGGAAAGTATAAATGACCAAAAAAATAACATTTCCTTGAGAATTTCTTCATTCGTGAAATATTCCAATGAATTACATTCGTGCATAAAAATGACCAGATAATTTTGCATTCAAGCGTGATATCTTATACAAATTGCATTCGGTTATTTTCATATTTTGTAAAAGAGCCCTCGTCCTTCGGACACGGGAACTTTCGCCAAAATATGAAAATAAACTTGCAATTTTTAGATCGCTTTCTTGCAAAATTATCGGTATTTTTTATGCACTCGTGCAATTATAACCGATAACGTTCCATTCTAGAACTCAGTAAAGCTGGTTTTGCTCGGAGAAAAATGTTGTGGTTAACAGTGGACAAGACAACTATCTTACTGCCACAAAAGAAATTTTCAAAAAAGTCGATTTTGAGCTAATCTTCTCTGAATAAATTGGCTTTTCGATAACACATTACTACGAAACCGAGCCTTCGGTAATGATATTAGGGAACATGATTATTTTTGTAGTGACTTGGCTTTTTCTTTCACATGTCTATACCAATAGAAAACATAATTTGTGTGAGCTGAGTAACATCAAATCATTATCGAACCCCCTCTGTTCATAGATATTTTATCGATTCACGAAAAGGAGTTTATCTAAAACAATGCTTCCCTGCCTATATGTCGCGACGGGCACTGAATCACATGGAAATCACTTCTCGCCCTCAACTCTGAAGCTGTGACTAGCCTTTCCTATACTATATGTTCGAACCAACCTGTGTTCCCTTCGAGACACTCCAGGTCGAACCTGTAATCCCAACAATCCAGCGAGTTCTGTGTCTGCAGACTCTCTGGTTCGTCACTCATTTTCGCGAATTTCAACAAACGAATCCCGTCACTGATCACAGACACATCCCAGTACGAGTTTTCGGGCACGAAGTTCCCTTTCGTCGACGGTACTGGATACTACCGAGTAGTACCGCGACTGTTGTCTATGCGATTGTTTAACGGAGTATGGTACCCACCGAGTTCTATCAACCGGTACGCTCACCTGTTGACTGGTGATCGTTTGGCGTTCGCCGCTCCGGTTGTTTTTGATCGGGTTCGCGTAACGTAATGGTGATAGGTAGGGTGTACCACCAGTACGATGGGTACTACAGGAGACAAGTGCTCTGCACGCGAGCTGTGCTGATGGCAGAATCTCGCTGGACCACAAGGCATTTTCTTTTCCGATTCGAAGGAAGAAACATAAAACTTTACGGTGCAGAAAAACTCAAAGTCGTCTCCACGATTTAATATCACCCTCAGATGTAAGAACGGTAAAACCATCAGTCAGTACATGTTTAGAACCTACAGGGTTTTTCCAAATCGATCCTCACCATCGGGATCTCGGAAACTATGAGAGATACGAAGATGGTTGAATCGAGGCAAAGTTGCGCATTTACCTGACTAACAATTTGCCGTCGAGTGTTTGCAATAAATTTGTATTATTTCTTTTTTTTTTTCATTCGTGAAAGCCATTTTTCGCCAAAAATTCAATGACTTTTACAATAACAAAATGTCTTCGAGTGTAACAAATTGAAAATTAAATTTATAAACATCAGAGTCAAAGCCTCTTCTGATAGGAATTGATTATTTTCAATATCTCCAATCTTTCTGAAAAAATGATAAATTATGATACATCATTGAAAAGGTAAGATGTGGTTCTATACAAAACAGAAATAATCTGTGAAAGCCATTTTTCGCCAAAAATTCAATGACTTGTACAATAACAAAATGTCATTGAGTGTAACAAATTGAAAATCAAATTCAGAAACATCATAGTCAAAGACTATTATGATAAGAATCGATTTTTTTCCAAATCTCCAATTTTTCGGAAAAGATTGATAACTCATGATACATCATTGAAAGAGTGAAACCTGGTTCCATTCAAAACAGAAAGAATCCAGTGTAGCGCCCATAAGAAAAAATAAAGTTGATGATGGTGACCGGAAGACGAAACGTCGAATAGCAAATCTGAAAACACCACTATGTAGCAGGGAGAAGTGGCAATGTGGAAGTGCAATTTATTTTCAAATCTTTCGAAAAATAAAGCCAGAAAAAAATGAAAACCATTTTCCGAAAATTCTGTTTTCTCCAGATATCTCCGGATGTACTCGGAAATTCAAAACTTTCTCAACGGCATATTGTTAGTTAGGTAAATGCGCAACTTTGCCCCAATTTAACCATCTTCGTATCTCTCATATTTTACGAGATCTCAATGGTTAGGATCGAATTTGAAATACCCTTTATATAGGTTCATCAGCTAATTTTTATTTACAACTATGAAGAGGAAGATTTATAATGGAGAAACTGAAATTATCACTTGTTACCAATGAATGATTGGTCACAATATAATATTGTCGATTGTAATGATTTTTTATTGTTTTTTTTAATGTAAGAATATGAGGGAAGATATTCCCGGTCAAAACCCCAACCCTCTTCAAGAACTGAAGCCTCACTCATTTTTTTAAAATATACCGTCAAATTTCTACGCAATATCGCTCTTCTAGACCAGTCCATTTTTTTTTCAAAATGCCGCTAATATTTTTGTGATTAATCTAAACATTGCCTATATCGCGGTCAATAGTGAACTTGATATTTTGATGAGGACAGAAAAATGCGCGTAATTAGAGCTATTGAATCTTTTTTACAATTATTTTTGTCTCAGATATTCTTTAGGTTCATCGCGAAACGATGTATGGATACCCTTAACGATTCATCAGAAAAGTACGATCAACTCCTCACTTTTCTCTAGAATCTCAAGATTACTTCATACAAAATAAAAAATAAATATAACCTACAAAAATATTGGGCTGTTTGGCGAGTTCTTCGCCGTCAGCATGTCAGAATAACGAAAATAAAAAATGTATCAAAAAACATCTGATTTTCGCACAATCATTGAATAAATATTGAAACAATCGCCGAAATCATAATCAGGGTGATAATGATTCAATTCTAATGAAAATAATCATCATACAGAAAATAATATCTGTTCAAATCATCTTGAATGAGATGATGCATCAGAATATTCTATGAAAAAAGTTTTTAAACTTGCGTATGGAGAGTGTGGAGTTGAGCGTGATTAAAATATACCCAAGTTACATTTTCTTCAATAACCGAAAAAAATGCTCGTCAGCTATACAATAATCAGCTTCTGATTGAAATGCTGAGTGAAATATTGTCAAATAACAGGTTGAAATTTGGTAGGGTTTGAAATTTTGGTCCAGTCTATTCATAACTATCGACAATCATAATTTATGTCGTTGACGCATATATCGCCCAGTGATTTCGACAATATTGACTCACAGAAATCATGATTGCCAGGAGTTAAATATGAATTAGGGAAATTACTTTGATTTCGATCAAATATCATCCATTGACAATATTTAAATTGAATAAATCGGCACGGACTTCGTGCTATACGGTTGGTAACCCTGTTATAAGGATTCCTCAACGATGAGATTGGAATCTTAGGTAAGAAAGTTAGGATTTCTATAATAGAGGTCAATTACCCTAACACCAAACTGATATCACAAGGTAAACTGATCAAAAAGTATTAATTTTCCTCTCCTGAAGATGCTAATTGTAATCAATTCAAAGCCCAACGGCAGACTGGCATCCATATTTTGCAATTTTTGGTCCGAAATTCTGTCCAAGTTGGCAAAATAATGCCAATTTGACAACTTTGTCATTATTTTGAACAAAATATACCAATTTTCGATATCATGGGTCCTGCTCAATAAATAAACGCAATATTTATAGTTTCTTAAAGTATCATCAAAACATTCCCGTTTTTTGATCTGAGTAAAAATAAACGGTAAAGGTAGCGAATACGGTAACCTCATCGATTTTCTTGAAATTTGCACAGATGATTCAGAACACTATAAAATCATTATAACCATCGAAATTTTTGTGCGGAAACCATACCTTTGGAAGTTATGACTTTTTTAGTGAAAAAAAAAGGTTGTTGCGAAATGTCACTCTAATAATTTGTAGGAGTACCATATACAATCGCATTTTCTTGAACATTTTTTCCAACACATCAACTACACATATATTCACCTATTTACTGCTATTTTCTTCCCAACTGACATTCGATAATTCGAAAGTAAAACACATATTTTCTTCCTAGTGTTGTAGATTTGAATCAAAATAAAAGTAAATGTCAAAGACGTCAAAGTCTTGCACCTTGTACACTGTTGCCAAACAAAAAATAGAGAACGTAATGATAATAAAGCGGTGGTGGGATATGCGTTTCTTCCGAACTTTGAATTGCCAAAACGAAGAAAGAACACGGATTCGTGTTAAGCGACTCATCATACATGAGTTAGGACTAACTTTTTCTCGAGCTAAACTTTACATAACCCTTTCATCGAATTGGGGGTCGTGACCATATTGCATAATAACTCTCATGTCCCATATACCGGAGGGGCATGGTTTATTTTTTATGATTTTCTTCATTTTACATGTTAGGTCTGTGAGAAAAATTTCTTTCGTGATTTCTAAAATTAAAACAATAATCTCACTATTAGGCATTCCAGATCACGTGATGTCTTGGGGGCAAATACCAGTTTTGCCATGGACATCACACTCTTTTGAAAAAACCACACGAGTTTCTGGGAGGCAGATGCCGCCGTATTGGTTCATTTCGTCATTTGACAAGATGTTGACAAGTATCTGTAATGCCTAATTATGTTAGGTTAGGTTGGTTTAGGCTAAGTTAGGTTTGGTCAGGTTAACTAAGGTTAGTTGATTAGTTATCTAAGGTTGGCAAGGTTATTTTTTGGAAGGTTAGGGTAGGTTGGTTGAGGTTTGGTTAGGTTAGTTAGGTTGGGTTAGATAAGGTCGCAAATTTTTTCAAACATCATTTGAACTTTTATAATTGAAATTCGTTTAGGCTGAGTTAGGTTAGTAAGGTTGGCATGGTTAGTTTAGGCTACGTTAGGTTGGTTAAAGTTTGCTTAGGTTAGTTCAGTTGGATTAGAGTGGGTCGCATATATTTTCAAACATCAGGAACATCAGTCGATTTTTTATAATTGGAGGAAAACAATTTCCCATAGACTCAACATGTAAAATAGAAAAAAAAAACATGAAAAATATACCACATTTTTCTGGTAGGTGGGACCTTATAGGTATTGTTCTTCATGGTCTAAGCTTTACATGCAATATGGACACAACCCTCAATTCGATGTGGGTTAAGGTAAAGTCTTACCTTTTTTCAAAACTATAGGTGCTGTGCGGTAAACGAATATTTACCGGATTGAGTTTCTAGAGATAATTTTCACGATGCAGTATACCTACGGGAGGTTTGGCAATGTTAGGTTGAAAAATAATTGATTTCAGGGGCGTAAATACTTCTGAATACTATTAGAAACAAATATTCCATATTTACTCAGTATTCATGAAATCGAAGAAAATTGCCAACGTCGCATTATGATCGTAACCCGTTATCATTCCTGTCATTCCATTTCATGTTTGACATTCAACATTTTTGAATATGTTAGAGTAAGGAGTTTTCAATGAATGAAACTAACAATTATATATCATTATTCTGTGTATATTTGTGAACGAACTATTTTCTATGTATTGGCGTAGCTAGAGATAAATAAGTGTGAGACAGTCCAATTTATTTACCCATGTTTGTGAATTCGCACTGAACACTGTCAGACATTTTTTGGAAAAAAAAGTACTTTGCAGGTATTTCCGCAGGATATTTTTATGTTTTTTATCGTTTTTAGGGTGTTTTCAATCATCTGTGCAAATTTATGACAAGCTTGGCAATTTCTTCAACAAACCTCCAAGACCAGCATCAACCAACTGGGCCATTCTCCTTGTCACAATTTCTTCCGTCGACGGACTTAACAAATCGTGATATTCGTACTTCATTTCGACAGTTTCGACTCGATCGATAGGAGAAATCGAAGTCACTATTTACTCACACAGCCTGGCACTAAACAAGTTAACACTCCCGAAACCGATGAACACAAAGCTTCATTGTAATCAACAGAAATTATTATCAGATTTGATAACAGTACCGAACCCGAAAGAGAATGCAAAACTACTGATACAACTAGTCATTACTACTCTTTGTTTGTCCCTTTATCAGGTTAACGTTATTACTGTAGGGTTGATTTCTATAATGAGTTTCAAGAAAGATTAAAGGTAATTCTCGAAATTCTGAATTACCTATTGAAAATGATATTTTCTGAAAAAAATTATGGATTTTTTGTTTTATTTCATAGGAAAGGTAAATTTTGAGTTGGTTGATATTCAAGAGAATTATCAAAACCGTAGAAGCCAAATAGAGAAATAAAAAATTCGAATTGGTATAATTTAGATATCCTATGTGCTGTACAGATTATATTCCCAAAGCACCAATTTTAATCTCTCAGAATGTGTACAACCCTGCGTGAACACTCATTTTTTTCAAATGACTTGATTCTACCATAATTTGATGAAGCCCTGATTATGAAAGTTTGTAAACTTTTCACAATTATGGATGTGCACGCATTCTGACAATTGAGTTCACAGTGAACCAGGAATAATATGTTGAGATTATTTTCATAAAAGAATACAATTGACATCAAGTCGAAAATTTTGTTTCAAAGTATAAACGTATTTGATTTGTGCTTTTCTTCATTAACCACATTACCGTTCATTGAAAAAAGACTTTACCGGAATAGGTAACGACGAAGATGTTCTAATATAAATATTGTATTTGTGATCTAACATCAAAAACATCGACAAGAAGTACACTGATATATAGAGAAAATGGTATATGAACATGTAACTACCTAGGTACTATCACTGGTCACTAATGAAACTGATTGATATTAATTACCTGCCACTTACGGCCACCCATTCTAGTCATCACATCACGTTAAATTTCGATGAAACGTGTGAATTTAGGAGAAGTTGGACACAAAAATAATTATGTTGGTAGCACTTATTTTGAACGTTTCTCTATATATTGTTATGAATGCATGCATAAACTCCAATCGAAGTTTCACTACTTATGTTGTCATTGCTTTATTCATCTTGATGGAATCAAAATATAGATGAAACCAAGATATGTTTTTTTTATTCCATCAATAGTATTCAAGTGCATGTCCACGAATATTTTCATTCTCTATTTATTTTTAAACAGTGAAAACATAAAAAACACTGATTAAGCTAACATTTTTCAAGTAAAAATTCTGACTACATTTTTTGATCATGGAAAAATGCATGGATGTATATTTTTGATTTTTTTCTCACATTATTAAAAAATTTTTAGAAAGCTAAGGCATTGTTTAGGAGATATTCAAAAAGAATCTCTAAGAATGCAATCACTGCTAGAAATTATTATTTTTCAGAAAAAACGATTTTTGTTTTGATGTCCGAAACGCCTTTTTTTATTAAAATTTTTAATTTGCTATTAAACATTTATGTTGAGCAATATTGCTCTTTCATATTCTGAAAAAAATGAGCATTGTTTTTTGTGTGATGATTCTAAATAATTGAATTTTGAAGTGATACTTGAGGGGTATCCATTTTGAGAGTTGCAGTTTCTCGAAAGATTCTCCCTATAATAATGTTTATCTGATGGCATGTCTTAATGACAACGTTATGTCATTCAATTTTGATGACCTAAGGAAGCTCATTATGGGACTAAGTACCATAATGAATTCATTATGGGACTAAGTACCATAATGAATTCATTATGGTACTAAGTACCATAATGAAATTCTATAAGGAAAACATGTAATGGTTTGATAAAAAATGTTTATTCAAATGTATTGATATAAATGCCATCAGATAAAATTTTGTATGTAATACGAATCATAAACAATCATTATGGCACACGCCGTGTTATCGGACTCGGCTACGCCTCGCCCGATAACATTCACGACTTGTACCATAATGATCGTCTTTATGATCCTTATTACATAAATAACTATTACAGAAGAGTAATTCATTATTTGTTTAAAGAGGCTATTGTATGGCGAAACGTCAATTGTTTCATAACCTCAAGATAGTGAAAATTTTACAGGAAACTGTTTTTATATTAAGAAAATATGAAAATAACCATCCATTCCTTCCTAGAAATTATTCAAAATTTTATAGATGTTAGAATTTTTATCACTACTTTCCATGAATGAACCAATAAGTAACGCGCCAAATAGTTATTTTTCCAGCATATTTAAGCAGAGTTAAGATGAATACCTGATAATTTGAAAAATAGTTTCTCAATACTGATACTTGGTACTGAATAGAATTGTTGATAATTGAATATGTTTTCAAACAACATTATTTGTTTAATAATTTTTCCATGATATTTACCAATGATGAATTTTTTCTGAATTTATTAGGAAAAATGCATTTGTTTTCAAAAAATTCTCCAACAATAGGAGTAAAAAAAAATACTGTATTCACGCAGTTTTCCGTGATTAGAAAATAGAACAACCGGAATATTGGAAAAAAAAATTAAAATTTGTTTTTTTTATATAATAAATCGATTGAAACAAAGCAGAGAATCAAAAAACTCAAGTCCAGTTTAGTTTCCTCTATTTTTTCAACTTTTTTCATTAATTTCGAAAGTAATGAGCCACCACAAATGAATACAGCAACTTTTCGGGATAGACTAGAAATGTGCCACTCTACAGTTGCATAGATTCCAACTTTAATTCTTTACTCTTTCAGATTAGCGAGAGTTTTCAACCCAAAATCTACGAAGAAAACATACAACACGTGGAAGTTTGTTCCGTTGTTTTCTTGGTTTATAACCTAAAATAAGAATTAATATTGGAATCTATGTGTAGAAGAGCAGATTTTTTATCTACCCCGAGAAGTTGCTGCATCTATTGAATTGGAGTTATACGAGAAGTTGCTGACTTATTGAACTTGTTCTATCCAGACGGAACTGTTTTTCAATAGACGCAGCAACTTTTCGGGGTGGATTAAAAGTCTTCCTTCCTACACTTGTATAGATTCCGATATTAATTCTTATTTTTTCAGATTGTGGTAGGTTACAAACCGAGAAAACTACGTAACAAATATTGGTCCACCACAAAATAATGACGTTCAAATGGTACGTGGAAATTCATTACAGGTTATAAATATTTTTGACCAGTCATCGATAATTTTTTTTAATAAGCGGAAATGTGTAATGTTGGTCTAGAGAGAGCTACGGCACTCAAGAACAGTAGCCGCTTCTTTCCCGCGCTAAGCTCGCGAGGAGGTAATGTAAGAGGAAAAATGAAATAAAAAAACACCAACCGTCGAAGCCAAGAGCCCTCAACTCCGCCAATTTATCCTCCAGCACTTCTTCCGTGGTCAAAGCAGGCGGTTCGTTGTATTCGTAACACGTTTCGGGATCCGAACAATCTGCCCCGCTGTCAGGTTCGCTACCAAACTCGAAAATCCTCTTCAAGATTTCTTCCGCCATATCCTCGTACGATTCAGCATCTTCGCCGTCGAGTTCTTCGCCCGTTTTGCCCATTTTCACAGATAAAGTCAACACAACTACCGATGTATCGCGATTGTCCTTTGAGGTCACAGCACCCAACCCTCCACAGCGATCTCTCTTACCTCCCTCAAGGTACTTGTCGTGAGCAGTGCGCTGAACTTGATGACTGTGGCTAAACGTTCTTTACGCCACTACCCTGTTTGTTCCAAGGCAGGTAAGATAAATGATGGCGGGGTTAATCTCGGTATATTTCATTTACCACTGTCTCAACTTCACGAATGGTCAGTGCATGTCAAAGGTCAGAGCTTCATTTCAGAGCGAACTAGCGACATCAAACCGGCTTCGCATGGATGAAAAATGTTATTGTGGGTTATTCCTAGGACAAATACCATCGCAGACTTTTTTGGAGACCTTTTTGAGATGTACAATACTATAGTAAAATATTATATAGATATAAAAATATCTTTCTCGTAGGGTACAGCCAGCGTTTGCAATGTAAGCGCACGAAATGAGTTTATTTACATCACATTAGATACCTCTAAAATTATCAGTGTTTCTCTACTATATTGTGCATGTATCATACCTATAGACTTTCCTTTTGAGTCACTCTATCTATTAAAAACCGAATCAAAATCCGTTGCGAAGTTTGAAAAGCTCGTAAGAAAGATCAGAATATCTAAAAATATTTGGGAACATGTTTATTTTTGTAAAGAGAAGAATTGGTTCAAAATCAACTTTCTCGAAAATTTTTCATAATATTCGGTGAGCAGACTTTAATAATAAAATCAATTTTGGCAGTTGTATCGCCAAAAGTGAATGCAGAAATTTCTTCTGGAGAATCTCGCCCCAATATCTACCGTATATAATTCAACGCCTTCCTGGTATTAGCCAGGAAATAGTGGTTTTCTTATAGATGTTAGCCTATTGACCCACTGTTGAAACACCCAAACGAATTGTTCCGGAATGATTGTTTCTTCTTACAAAAATATTTGTTGAATCTTTGTTCTCTGAGCTAAACAAGTTTGTCTGGATTCAAGAATGTTATCCTTCGTTTGATGCAAACTACTCTCAATTCGTGTAGAAATAATATCCTTTGAATGTTCTCTGTTTGAATCACGTATCGTGAACTTGGTTATACAAATTGACCAAGAAAAAGTGACTTCTATGCTATCCAACGCCCGCTGTACCATGTAGACAGGGGTGTGGCTGTTTTATACAGACTATTTCCTCATTTAGGTGAATGGATCGAACACATTTAAACCGTTGGTGTTTGCTACTTGTTTGAGATCTGCAGCAGATTTACCTGGTGAGAATCCATGTTGTTTAGTATCAATTACTGAATAGACATCCATGATATTTTCCTTGCAACTATATTATGGTGGATTCATGCAGCAATCCTAGCACGGAAGTCGGAATTCGCAAGTCGTAAGAAATAAGTCGGAAGAAGTTCAGACAATGACTTTCGATAGGATCGTTCGTGCAGCTATCGTGACTCTTTCGTTTGTAGAGATTTTTGTCTAATCAGGATAGTGATCTGTATTTTCGAGTACCCACTGACTATTCGTTGTTAAAACAATGACGTCTAGAGTTCAAGTATGTTAAAATGTAATCGCTAACGAATGACTATGTCCACCAGTATGCGTCGTGATTCAAAGTTATTTTGATTATTTTGGTTTCGAAAAAAAAATATTATTTCTTGAAACAGAAAGATGTGAAGATAGAAGTTCTGTATCAGATAGATCAGGAGTTTATAGATTATAGTGTGGTTTATGTCCTATATGTTATGTCGGTCTAACGGGAAGAACATTGAGACACGCGTACAAGAACACAGAAGTAGTGTCCAAAATGGTAAGTCAAATTCTACGTATGCATCTCACCTCATTAGAGAGGGACATGAGTTCAACCACGAATTTGAAATCCTTCATTTCCAAGGGAAGGGTTTGAAACACAATCTCTTGGAAAGTTTGGAAATCAATGAGTGTAAACATTCACAGTTCCTAATGAATGATGATCAGACGGAGTTGAATAGTTCGCCTCTGTTGAATATGTTCTTTCTAGGAAATTGTACTAATAAGGATGTGACGTCGAACCGTCATCACATGTTGTATGAATTCGAAATGTAACGGTGACTGAATTAGTTTGAAGTTCCCGCTTGAACAAGCTATTGTATAGCGAAACACGTGCCGCGGTTCAGTAAACCCTTATATGTGAAAGTCTCGCAGGGAACTGTATATTATTTGTTCAAGATATTAGAGGTATTTGTCATCAGGAAAAAAAACAGATCTATAAATAGGTAAAGGTGTTTCCCAGAAGCTTGGATTTTTTTCCGTGCGAAGAAGTACTTCAGTTCTCGTCAGATTCTGATGATCAACAATGCACAGATACGGTAAGTCTTGGAATTTATTTCCAACGTGTCTTGTGTTATCATAAAAGTAAGTATTCATTTATTGAATTTTTTATCACATGAATCGATTTTTTTTTCAGTTTTTGGCTTCTGACTCCATAACTGATGCTCTCAATACGAACATTTTACTTTTTTGGAGCCCCTCACGGAATTCTTTCACCAAATCATGTACGACTTCTATCTTCGATATGAAAATTTGAACCTTCATTACTCAAGGAATATTGAAACGACAACCAATTGGCCCCAATATCGATTTCTGGTAAACATTCAAAATCAATCTTTGTTGATTTTTAGTGAAATATTCTGTGGCCAAACTGAAAAAACCGTTGAGCTTAAAGACAGAAAGCATCATTTCGACCTTTCGAAGAAAAGGGAAACTGAAAAACGTATAAAGGTCCAAAGAATTGATCAAAGAAATATTATGAAACACTTTGAATATTTAATGACGATTGACTTATATTATTGATACTGTTATTAATAAATAATAATTTTCGAGACTTGTGAGGTTTCTTGAATTATGACCAACCATTATTATGGTTTCCTACACAGATTCAATGCATCAATTTGTACTTATAATCGCATGCTCATGATAACATTACAACAAAAATGAGTAGATGAACTGGCTATCATTATAGATCAAAGGTCAAGGATGTCAGGTTCATATTTTATGTAATTTGTTTCACTTCCGTTATTTTATTCTTTCAATTACACAAAAATATAAATTGAAGTACACTGTACTTTTGAATACGTGATCCGTAATATGAATGCAACAGTAGATAGATAAAACTACTTGGTACCGTTACATACAAGTCGATCAGAGCTAAGAGTTTTAAGTCTCATCCCATTTAGTAGTTTCAATATTCAAGTGTTCTAGTGGTTTTTCGAATGAGAAAATCCTGGATCAAAGATAATTCAATCTGATTATAACAGTTTCAAGATTTATCCAAATGAATACCTTTGTTTGATCCCCAGATGAGGATTGACTTCATAATGAGGAATTGCAGTGGATTCACTCCAGCCAGTTTGCTGATTGAAAACCATCCCCGAAAACCGCAGAATAGGGGTAGTTGATTTCAAAAATCAATTGTTTTTTCAACAGCCAGTATGGTGCATATTGATGTATTCGAAATAATAAAACCAGGCACGAAAGGATAGATCGAAAATGGGTATAGAATTATAGATTGGCTAGACTCTGGCATTACCTGGACGAGGCATCGCAAAACGAATTTATGATGATGATCTTCTTAGCTTTAAGCGATGTATTAAGGAGTTAGAGGGAAATTTCGCCAGATTAGTCGGTCTTTTCTAACCATGTTTTCGTAAACAATAAGACGTTTCCAAGAGAATAGTTATTGCCAAGATAAGATCTATTAGTATTGCGAAATTATATGCTGATTAGCATAATATTACCATAATCTTTCTAACAATTGGATAGTAAAACAAATCCTTTGCCATTTGTGACTAGGAATGAAATTTTGTTGTTCACTAGCTGCCTTCTGAGGTTTTGACAATTTACCTCCAAAATTATGAAGTTGCAAAAAAATTTCGTGCTGTAAATGAAATAATCGAAAAATATGACATACGTTGGGCATACTCCACACTTCACAAAAAATCAAAAGTGCATTCGATTGTCCATTGTTCCTCCATGCCGGAAAATTATTTATTCATGATCATACATAAAAAAGTTACAGGCAAATGTTTTTTTTTTCATTACTCAATAATTTTTATTGTGATGTACCTCTTGTTATCAGATAAATATTCTTCCAATTCGCCAAACATTGAAATCTAGAAGTTTTGTATTTCTTTTTTATTTCATTCGAAGAAGAAAAGAACAGAAAACAGTTTCTCAGATTGATATCGTGTCGTATTGAGGAATGACTCAGCTATGTTTCATGGTTGATGAGACTCTGTATAACTATGCTGCTCTTGAGAAATGGTCTTGAGAGTTAGTACCAAGATCCTAGGCCTTGCGAGTGAAGCTGGTTGACGAGGAAATAATGGTATATTACGTAACGAGGGGGGATGAGTGCCAAAATCGTGAGCACAAGGCGTTAACGGAGTGCAGTAATTCGCGAGTGCTAGCCTTATCCCCGAGTTGCGTACTGTACTTTTTCTACTCCCACCATCCTGACAGCTGTAACGTAATACATTTTGAAATAATGACGGCCGCCAATGGGAGAAGGAAAAAAATAATGATAAATATTATTCTTGATGAACAATTGGTTATTTTCGGAAAGCAAGTGGATTTCCGTTATCAAAACTTATATTCAAATATTCCACTTTTATGTAGATTATTGGAAACTCCTTTGAAGATATTTGATTTACCAAAACATTTCGATATATTTTCCAAAAAACAACATAGAAGTGAAATGTATTTGTGAATAAGTTCTAATGAAAACGGATTTGGTTCCGAAACGTTTATAAAATATATTAGTACTTGTATTTTCGTGATAGTCATACGAGACGTTGCTAAGGATGTTTTGCATTCAAAAGGAACTGATCTCAATTGACGCAGCAACTTTTAGGGATAGATAAAAAATCTGCCCTTCTACAAATGTCTAAATCCCAATAATGATTCTTGATTTTTTCAGATCGTGGTAGGTTAAGATCACAAAAACAACCAAGAAAAAATCATCCATCACTAAATAATGACTTTAAAACAGTATTTAATCACATGTTTGTGTTTATATAAGTCAAGAAGCAGAGCAAATCTGATTTCCCGAAAATGTATTTTGAAAATGTCAAATATAAATTTTTATTTTTGAAGGAAAATGAGTTATGAATAGATAATATATAAGAAAAGAGGTGGAGACATTTATTGAAACATGGAAAAAATGGGGAACCGTAACAGAACCCAAAGAGGCATTTTTGAAAATTCCTAGAAAAACCGGTTTCATGATTGATTTTGAGAATGTGAATTCGACTGGGTTTGATTCGACCCAATTGAATTCATCAATACGGTAAAACTGCATATGGGGCTGATATTCGATGAGTCACTATATAAAGAATTCCATCGGAGTTATTTAAGAAAAAATTCAACCAGTTATTGCTCCATTTGAATAGAAAATGTGTTGAAATTGTGCATTTTTTTCACACCCATCTACAGAAATTCGGTGTATATTGAGGCCAACCTCGCAATTCATCACAGTATATTCACGAAATATATCGTTATTCTAACGGATCAGCTTCAATGATGTTTCAGAGGCGATAAAAACAATACAAAATTCCAGCCCGTTTGTTGACGTCGACGCCTCAGGGCACACTTCAACGCTTCAAATGCTTTCCTCAGTCACGCGTCCATCATCTAGCAGACTGGCGCATTTCTTTTGTTCACAGTTTTTTTTTCGATACCCACACTCGAGAGACAGTAATTGGTTAACAGATCTAATTCCGTTGAATATTCATGAAACGTTTTGATAGTTCCCTTCGGTAAAAGTCCAACAGGTATATTTTCGTTTGCGAAAACGAGAGTGGATTTGGAGAAGTGAACTTTTACTTTTTCTCTAGAATGCAATGACCCCTGTGTTTTGAAATACACTTGTTACATTCTTCTGAATTCTCACAAGCTTGTTTTTCGAATTTCGGGCTATTGTATTTTTGCTCTGCAAGTCATTCATCATCAATCAAAACATTGGTACGATGTGAATTAGGATTAGGTATATAATGACTGGCAATTCTTATGTTTTCAGGGTATTTCAATTTACGATACTGAAAAAATTGATAATCAATTTGAAATACATACAAAAGAAGAAAGGGAAAACTTCTATAATTCTGCCACAAAAAATTGCCACACCAAAAAAAGTTCCTTCTGAATGAGAAAAACAAAACTACTTGACAACTCGTATTTGGGAATACGATTATTTTTGTAGAGAGAAGGAAGTTTTGAAGAAGTACTTACTGGTTTTGGAATGCATTAAGTTTATTTCGAAATAGATATATTTTTTCCACTCCATCTAAAAAAATCGAAAAGTAATTGTGACACATTAAAATTATGACATATTATTGTTTATTCATAACATTGTGTTCACCTGATTCGAATGTACCATGAGGTTATGTGTGGATGGGGATTATAATACTTGAGCTGTGCCTTGCATATCCTATGAAATAGGATAAGAAGTATTAACTGAAATGGGTTGGGATTCATCGAAGGATTAAAGCAAAATGTGACTTGTCTCTCTAAAATTTTATAATTAACGTCATAATCATGATCAGCTCATCTAATGACAATTGGTCCTAGGAACATAAACAATCAATTACTACACAATGTTTCTACGGATGGATACTGAATCAACGATTAGGGAGAGAAGTTAAAATATAATCACCAAGGATTTTGGATAATTCATCGATACTAATAACAACTGAATCCGCATACCTGAGAGCGACTCAAAATGAACAAACAGAAAAATATCTGTTCAATTAGTCTTCATCCGCAAATTGTTTATAATCAAGACAACTGCAATAACAATTCCTAAGTGCATAGATATATACTGAATTCACCATGCCTATAAGGAAAGCAAAAAATATGTTTCCGTTTTCCAAACTTATTCACAAACATTTTAATTATATGTAGGTTTTTGGGAAACATGTCAAAGACCTGAGATTGACATGACATTTTGTCATTCGAAAGGGGTAGCCAAGTGCGAGTCATATCAAACGAACTCATTGAGATGCAACTATCCACAGACACTATGATATGAGCAAATTCCTTCAATTTTCGTTTCCAGACATTACTCCCTTGCTATCATTTAAGAGGGCGGATTCACAAAATTCCGTAAACATACCTCTATTGCCTAATGAGTTTCTGCCGAACGGTAAGTCCGATAGCAAAAACTATGATATTTTCGTAAAGACGAAAGTTGAATTAAGGTACTAACACCATTTTGGATTTGAAATTCAATTGTTGAAGAAAGCTGTTGA
Organism: Zygogramma bicolorata; assembly: GCA_032362365.1. NCBI lineage: Eukaryota > Metazoa > Arthropoda > Insecta > Coleoptera > Chrysomelidae > Zygogramma > Zygogramma bicolorata. The sequence goes on from JAVJAQ010005843.1 coordinate 241,774, forward strand.
CGATCAAAAAATGTAAACAATGAAATTTTTTTTGTCACAGATTTCCTATACAAGGGGAAGCCCGTGCTATATATTTACCGTAATCAGAACTTGACGAAATTGACAGGCGTTGGCAATGGCAATCTATTTCAGTTCGAAAAAGCTGAACTATTTGTACTTATACCTCATTTGTATCTTTCTTACCGTCTGAATTCTTCCCACTGAAGCTTCGTTGCTCTGGACTGTTTATTCCGTTTCCTAGTTTTCCCTGAGATTCTTGGCATGTTCACTTCCTAAGTATTTAGTCTATCGTAGGAATTATATGCAAATTTACGTAAATAATAAATGCACTTTATTATCCACTATAATTTATACACAATCGGTATAAACCGAAAACACAAAGATTTCGTGGTCACACAAGTGCTCCAAGTTCCAACAGACAACAAGTGAGAAGTACAATTACCAAATGAATAACAGAAAAAGAGGAAAAACTTTTGAGAACATAAAATTACCCGCGCCGTCCTAGCGATATTGATGTTGCCAGATGCACTCCTTGATCCCAATATCATGATCAAGGTAAAACTGTTGCATATTGTTAATCTCTTATTTTTTAATTTTTTTTTTTTTCGTATAAAACGAATTGAAAATATTTCCATAAATTAGCGTTGTAGGAAAGAATTACCATTTTGGGCCTAAGAAAAAAACCTAGTGACAAATTATTTTTTTGCAACCCACAAATGAAGTCAGCATTTATGATAGATAGGTATAGGTATTTCAGCAATTCGAAGTCCTTGGAATGGAAGTGTCGTTCAATAGGAACTCTAGTTCATTTTTTTGCAGTGAGTGAAATGCAAAATATAATCCATTTTCAAAGTGTCCACCATGTCCTCCGTGGCTTAGTTCACATTCCAACCTACCTTCATATTATATACTCACTTTATTTATGCCCAGCAAACATATCTGATATGTCGCTTCTATGTCTCAGCTTTGACCATCAGGGATATATCGCCATCATATTGCCGTTACCTCACATAAACTCAGTTTTTTCACAGTCACACTCAACTTTTTTGGCGATGTCTATGCGATGTACATCTGAGAATCTGCTTGCGAAATATTTATGCGATAACACAAAATAAAATTTGTTGCAAGTGAAATAAAAAAATACTGAATACGGAAAAGTAAGGTTCGGAGAAACTTTGTATCATATGAGAAAAAGTAAAAAAACACGTTATTACAATGCATCATCTGTTTCGATGCAATTTAGGTTCAATTTTATTATAAAATAGTATAAATTCAATCAAATACTGTATTGACTAGATAGAATAAAAATTATAAATAAATTATATATGAAATCACAGTAAGTACCTATGTGAAAAAGCAGCTTTGGCAACGATGCGCAAATGCTTAGTGAGGTTTCGGTGTTTTCGACATCAAAGCCGGCCCACGACCCTTTGGCCCGGAGTTGCAATTTCTATAGCGCATGCTCTCTTTTGAATACACCTTTATAAAGTCTCTTTTAAATTTTGATACGTCAGATGAAAATAAATACATTCAGTCCAAAGAAATAAAGATAAAGAATATACAAGGAGGAAATATGAAGAACACAAATTTGAAAATAAAAGTTTCTTTCCTATCCTGAAAACCCCCTGGGCATGGCAAGTTCGTCTGTTATAAATTAAATAAGATATCGATTTAATTTAGATATACGGTGACTATTGCAGTGGAACTCCATTGCGAAACTCAGTTTGTAATAACACGAAAAAAAATTCAATATTTGCGATTTCAACAATTCTTCCCTGCATGTTTTGTCTACCTTGCTTACTCTCCGTGGAGAAATCAAATTACATATTTAAATTGAATGAAGAAATTGAAATGTTTTATCAGGCTCTATTCAGTAATTGATAATCACAAAAATCATAAAACAATGTGTTTTAAATTAAATAATCAATAGAATTGATAACAAAAAATCAAAATTTCTCGTAACAAAATTCAATGCGAAGCTCCAAAACATATTCAGTTTTCATATTCAGTTTTCCCTATGCAGACATTTCGGGACACAATCCGCACCCAGGCCGACCCTGTACTTTATACTAATATGCATTTTACGAACATAGTGGAAGAAATATCGCGTTATGGAATAATCTAGATTTGTCTTCTTTCGAGCGACACCTGTTGAAACATGATGTGACTAGCGAATAGCGAGAACTACTGGCTAGGTTGACTTCTACGATGTCTTTTCGATCTCTGAATTTTTATTACGATAAGTTCACAGTATGGACATCTATCGGAAAATTCAGCAGCACTGCTGAATCCGCGCTCTTA
>JAVJAQ010005843.1:249941-325238 GCA_032362365.1 Zygogramma bicolorata
GTGCCATACTTAAGTGTCATTCCATTCTAATGTGTGATTTCTATCGCAGTGAAGATGTGTTCTGATAATTCAGAACCACCTGTCTGTTCCTGATGTACATCTTGTGTTCACTCTCTCTCACTTCCAATGGTTGAGACGTTTCACCGATATAATTGAAAATTGAGAACTAAAACTTTCGATGTTTTTATACCACAGATATCTATAACTGACGTTACTGTCGTTTTGTTCAAACACAAAAATTAAATACACAGACGTTTCTATCTGATGTAATGCCCTGAAGCCAATTGTGTACACCAGGACCATGAGTAGATTTTGAATAATTTCGGGCAACCTATAAACATTTTCGGTTATAATTGCACAAGTGCATAAAAATTACCGATAATTTTGCAAGAAAGCGTGATATCTAAAAATTGCAAGTTTATTTTCATATTTTGGCGAAAGTACCCGAGTCCGAAGGACGAGGGCCATTTTACAAAATATGAAAATAACCGAATGTAATTCGTATGAGATATCACGCTTGAATGCAAAATTATCTGGTCATTCTTATGCACGAATGTAATTCATTGGAATATTTCACGAATAAAGAAATTTTCAAGGAAATGGTATTTTTTGTTCGTTTATACTTTCCTCTATAGATTGTATGGAGCACTCACCAGAACGTGAAATGTTTTTTTATTTTTGAAGTCTATCTGACATTTATTTGTGTTGTTTACTGACGTCTAGCGATACGGTTTCAAATGTGTTGTTATGGTGACTTGATACAATGCAATTACCGCTGTAAGTTTCGATAATTGCATTGCTCTTATGGGACGTTTTATATGAGGGATTTACTAATATAAATAAGTTATGGCATCGGTATATAAATGAACATTTTGTCGTCTCACTATTAGTTGCTAAGGAAACTTGTGAAACTTAACAATTCCTGCTTCATTCACCATTCTTTCTTCTTCCTGATCAATAAATCTTTATAAAAAGTTTCTAGACTTTATAAAAACAAATGTTTGTTCGAAAGCTCTATAATCAATATCAAGAATTCAGTATTGTCTCAAGGAAATCGAATCCCAACAAAGAGCAACTAGTACAAGACACCTGCTAGAAGCGAGTCTCGAGCTGACAATATGTTATGCAGTGTTATGTTGTAATAATGCTAATCTGCGAGAGTTGCGAATGATAATTCAATTCATGGCGATGAAAATTATAGTTAGATATTCAAATCACATTGATCGAAGCCTGTTTTATCTATGAGAGATATACCAGATGTTATGTACGTGCGGACATTTTCAACGCGTTCGAAGTTCAATGGTTTTCAGTGGTGAAGGATGAGTTTTCAAAGACATCGGAAAGTACGATGTATCAACACATTCGTCAATTGAAAACTGAATTTGTTTTTATTGGTTGGAACAATTCATCTCACATACACCGAGGACTGTATTTAAACTCAAAATTGAAAAAATTATGTTCTGATAGGTGAGGAGTATATGAAATGTCATGTGGATCATGCCCTATGTTTTACTTAGGTCAAACCGCAAGAATATTCCAAACCCGCGTGAAAGAATATGGGAATACTTTTTTCTCTAATATATTTTTTTCTTGAGTAGTTGGATTCAGCCCATGGGTTGAAAATCCATTAATTAGTTGATTGGGCGAAACTGGGATTAGTTAATTATGGTTTGAACCAAAATTTTATTTGGAATTTGGAATGAATTTTCGATACTAAAAGAGCATTGAAGAGTAATTTACCATTTTTGCTCAAAGAAACTGATGTCGCTGTTCAATGAACTCTACAGTGAAACTTACAGGAAATTATATATAAGTATTTTCGAATGTGATTTTTCATCAAATATTGGCCTATTCTATTCCATTTTAGGAACTGATTGTCAAAAATCATCAAAATGGGATTGATAATGGAATGAAGGTTATACTAAAATTGTATATATTTTCCAGATTGGACAGAAGTGAACTAGACAAGAAATTCAAATGAAAATTTTTGTATTTTAAAGACCACTTTATGCGAACACAATTTGTTTCAATGACATATCACAGGTGTCCGATTTTAATCGCAACGGCAACCTAGGAACCATTCTAGATTTCGTTCTAAAATGTTTACTTCAGTTTTCTCGAATATCATGAAAGTATATTTGTCTATGAATATGCGAGTATTTTTTAACTGGAACAGAAAATTGAAATGTGCATCTCAAGCGTTTTCTGTAGAAGAACAAATAAACTTTGCCACTGACGCGACGTTCAAAAATTACGAATACCTGAGGAAGTGAATTCTGGATTTTTCTTCTTAATTCAATGAAGAAAGAATACAAAAAAGGAGTATCATCGTATTTTCAACTTACACTTTTTGTTGATATGTGATTATCATACATAGATGTTTGAATAATTAACAAAAAAGGACTCTCTTTTTCATGTTCATTTTGTATACCAATCAATCAAACAAATATATTTCTTAGGATATTTCTACACGAAAAGAGAGTACAAGAAAACGAATCAAATTTTTTAATTCGAAGGCAATCGCAGATATCTGGAAAATAAAACATCAAGAACTCGACAAATTTGTGTTTCTCGTTATGAATGTCCTATGTCGAGGTTGCAAATCATTTCCTTGATAAGATCAAGATAAGTTTTGCAAGAAATAATTCACTCCGCTCTAGTCATGACAGAAATTTTTACAGGAACTCGGATTTCATTATCTCTAATAAACGCAGACGAATGTGCCTTCGTTCTCAGCATTCGGGCCCGAACAAAAGTTTTGCAGGATAATAATTCACGTCACTTTCATCTAGCCAAGAATCGTGACTGTATACAATGCCAAGCCACGAGTTGCTCTTTGAATTTAATTTGAGAATTTCGCGAAGTGGAATTAATACTATGTCGTCATAATTTGGTAAATATAAGTTATTAAGTGAATCATTTCATTGACAGACATTCAAATATGCTTGTTTTCAACCCACTTTTATGGTGGAAAGTGACCATTGTTCATTCAGAAGAAGTGAAGTTAGTAGGAAATGAGTTTACCGTCAAAATAAGCTAATCCTGGCACAATATTATATCTGTCACTAGATGCCTAGAAATTGATCAATTTTCTTCTCCTGAAGATGCTAACCTTGTTAGCGAAGCGCGCGTCGAGTGCAAAAATATCAGTTTGGTGTTAGGGTAATTGATCTCTAGGAAAAGTTTCAATGAAACAGCTCATGAAAACTGTAGGAAAATATATTCAGTAATAGTTAATGACCATTCAGCTGCAATTGAAAGTGAATCAAGAAGATATCATAAACAATGAATGAATTATAAAAAACAACTGTATATCTAGAGCTTTGTTTATTAAGTAATCCAAGGATCGTAATGCGTTACATTCATAGGTGCGGACTATCTCCCACAGCAAAGCCGCCACTAAATGTCAATACCGACATGAAACATGGTGATTATCCAGTTAAAATTCCTCCTATTACTGCTACACTTAACAACAAATGAAATCATGCAATGTGAATTATATTCGAGTCGGTGGGAACCTGTTACCTTACCGTACCTTGCATGCACTGGGCGTAGCGATTGTTATCTAATGAAGAACCAGGAACAGTTACCTGATTACAGGATGGTAAGATATCGGGAGACTTTTTGGCAAGATGCGTACAAAGTCTGGTGCTTTCACTTCTACCTCGAAAATGGCGAACACGATTGCTCCAGAGATCGCCAATTGAGAGGCTATAACATTATGTGGGTTATAGGTTAGGTTTATGAATTTGTCACTTCATTTACGATAATTTTGATGACTGCTATGTACTTTATGATTTTATCACTCATTTGAATCGCGGGTTATATTCCGATTGCAACGAGTTTGTTGTGTTAAAAAGTATGCAGCACATCCATGATTTTTTAAAATTTGCTGAGCAAATGACTTGAGTGTATAATAATTTGATTAAATGGGGAAGGATTTTATTTCAAATCATTATATACAAGAAAGTTCGCTTGAGAGCAAAAATTTGTTCGGATTATTTCCAGAACAAATGTAAACTCAGAAAATCTCAAAATCTACCCGGGGAGCAATATAGTACATACCTGAAAGTGAGCCAAAATCCAAGTTCATTTCGATCAGTTTAATCGGGGGTTATATCCCGAGTGCACCAAGTTTATTCGGTTAAAATGTGTGCTGCACTTCCATGATTCTCGAAATTTTGCTTAGTAAATGACTTGAGTGTATGATAATTTGATAAAATCCCGACACCGCAGGTCGAGGGATTTTATTTTAAATTATTACACACGAAAGCATTTGCTTGAAAGCAAAATTTTGAAAATCATGGAAATGCACGCATTTTGGTCGATTGAACTTGGTGAAGGAGGGATATATGTTTAGATTATTTCCAGAAAACATGTAAACTCAGGAAACATCAAAATCGAACACAGGAACAATATAGTACCAGAGATAGTACCTGAAAAGTGATCCAAACGCCCGGTTTATTTCGAACATTTTAATCGGTTAAAAGGTCTAGTGCATTTAATCACTGTAAAACTCTGTAGAAGCAGTCTAGCCTTCAACTTTCTCATCGATTATCCGCTTTGAGGAAAAATATTCTAACTTATACGTTCATTCTCATTCTATTAATTCGGAGCATTAATGAACAACGTTGAAGAGAACTTATTATTATTATTTGCCACCAGTTTCGGTTCTGGGATTTATAAAATGATCTTGATTATATATTTTTCCACAATGAGGCATCATTTACCTCCGAAAACTACTTTATGCAAATGATTATTTAATTCAGCACTAACACCACAAATAATGCAAAAACTCAACAACAGGAACAGTAACTATAAGAACATGAAAGGAAGCATAAATGAGAAAACGTTAAAAGGAGCAAGAACAAAAGTGATAAGAAGATTTTGAATTTTATCGAAACTTCCAAACGCATCGAAATTTCAAATGATTTTTGAATCCGAGGGATTTCAGAAGCTATAATCTTACTCTGATGGGATGGCGTATTTTGATGGGGTTTATTCAATAGGCGATGGAAGCCTCTAGCATTAACAGATAACAATTATATCAGCGATATGAAAAAAAAAAGAATCATAATAGTTCATGTGTTCCTATACAAGATGTACCTAAGTAGAGTAGTAATGCAAAATTAATATTTGCTGTCGATCCGAGAAGAAATATGTTCACAAAGATCAATTTCCCAAACATCATACTGATATGTCTTCCACTAGATACACGTTTCGCTAACACAGTTTCATCTTCAGGAATATAAATTGATTAGCGAAATAATCGATTTCTGTTGAAAATTTTCGAGAATCATGGTGTTCGAATTATGGAAATATCAACAGTTTCCTTCTGCAGAAAAATCGAATAAAATGAATTGATGCTATCGAGAAAGTAAGACGTATTTCAGTGAATCCACAACATGAAAAAAGTCAACCTCCTATGACACTCCTACTCATCAGTTTCCTATGATTATTACTTCATTTATTAGCCCGGCAAAATAATTATATATTTGTTCTCACGTGAATTATCGTGACATGTTAGACTACCGTGTATCTTAATTCTAATGTATTTATGGTCAATCATACTTATTCAAGAATCTCTTTTTCTATTTGAAGATTTCAAGGCCGTCAATTTTTTGCTAATCATGTTCAGTTCGTCTCACTGCATCCTGTGTTTCTATAAATTACAAAGTATAAACATTTTGTGTTCATTGAAACTTATATAGAGGTGTAATGAAGAGGTCAGTGCCTCCTACGATGTTATGCTTTATATAACAGATGACACAAGATAGATAATTTTACAATTTCGTGAATGTTTATTGTGCGAGGATATGGACATTTTGATTGCGTATAAATTCAACCTACCTAACTCGTCTCGTTACCAGGCAATTTTTGGGGAAATATCGCTGGGATAGTTTGATTTTTTATTACAAAAATATACATTTTCGTAAGTAGAGAACCTCAAATTCGATTACTTCCGTGTTTCGTTTTCTCTTCTGGACTCGACAGTGATAGACTTCAACGATAACCTCTGCTCCCGAGTTCAAAAATTAGGGTGTGTCTGAAAGCAGGATCATAAACGTTACATTTAACCTGTTCGCTGAGCTTTTAATCTAGTAATCAGAACGGCAATTCCCAATCATTCAGAAAATACCTTACCGCAATATTTCCCAAATTTACCTGCATTATCGGGTATTAACCAGGTGTTTATGGTTCACACGTATTTGATCTATGACCTAAGCATGAACAATATAATAATTACAACCAATAAAATGGTAAAAGTGTTACGATGGGTATGGGTGAACGGTGAAGAAATAACGAATTTTCAAGTGGATAACGAATAGTAGGTGAAGAGGTGATAAAATGCCATAGGTCGAGCGTGAACGAATATTGAATTCACGAAACAAAGAATTAAAAAAAATTGATACTACACAAAGTTTGTAAATACACTTCATCGTTACTGGTTGGCGAAATGAAATAACAATCTTCCAAGCATGGTAAATTATTAATGAATTCGAGAGATTCGGCAGTGATATCGTGAAAAAAATGGGCAAAACAAGGAAATCATTTGGTTATAAATCATCGTTGATTAGGATAGTTCATCTACAAATCACCAGAGCATATATCCTTACTGCGGTTCTATATAGGGAAAAAATTGATTAGTTTTTTTTTCTCGCCAGATCATGCCTTCAAAATAATAGGTGTCTCTGAAAAAATTTTGATTTTTGTTGATTTTTACAGTTCTATACGCATTTTCAAAATTACAGATTCTTGAAAGCACTTTCTATTTCGAATTTAAGTGAGATATCATAGTGTGAGGGTCAATCGATCTTACTGAATGGAACGATGTTCGCAGAACCTTTTTCGTTTCCACATCTGAGAAATATTTGAATTTCTAGGCTTCTCCAATTGCATATCCTCATCTCACTTGACTCATCTATAACTATTCGATATATTCACAGAGTGCAATCTGGCAATTCTTTGTGGTATTCAGATTTCAGAAGGAAGAAAATTATAACTGTCGATATTTCCTCAAATCGCATATTCAACGAGTTACATTTGAAAATGTAAGAAAAATATATTGGCGATTTTTGTTGCAGTTCTTATAAATTCTCAAAGAACGTTACATTTCACATCACAACAGTACGAACATGAGATTATCTTGAACTATTATTATGCCTTTTCTTTCACATAAGAATATAAAAAAAAACGAAAACTAAATGAAAGAATGATCAGTAAACAATCTCTGTTGATGAGAATGAATTTTGTATACCTACCTCCGTGGGAGATGACATTTCAAACAAATAGAGAGCATTGATATGCCATGTCCATACAACGTAAAAAAAATGAGACTAGTTTGTAATACAATTTTTCTCATCAGGCTCACTGCGCAGCATCAAGAAATCAGCAAATACTCCCTGTTGATATTACAATGATAATAATTCATTTGCATTTCAATCATATAAAAATTATTACTCAACAGAAAAATATTCAATACAAAATTTCTATATCATTCATATACGTCTGAGTAATTCACGAAGAGGAAAAAAGTATTTGGTATATCTTGTGAAAAGTTCCATGAATTAATCGATACAGGGTGTTTCCTAACAACGACGATGAATGACTTAAACGTCTTTGAACTATCACACGAATGTTTTTACGATATAACTTCTTTCATAGAGATTTCGTATTTTATTTATACTGATTTGGGGTAGAAAAAGCGGAATCGTCGTTTCACAAAACTTAGTTTTCTCTATATGAATAACCATGTTTTCCAATAATTGTAGTTCTCCAGGCATATTGATCGCAGCAAATCGAGCGGTATTCCTTTGTCAAGCCTGGATGACTCCATCAAATCTAGAACCACCGGCTGCATAATCTCAAAGGAATTCAAGATCACGATTCGGAAGTGTTGCAGTCGAGGACACGCTCTGCTAGATTGAACGTCGAATGCATCTACGAGGTGCGTCAACTCAATTAAATCAGTGAAACCCAATTAAATCCCAGATAATCGCTAGGTTCAACAAATAACAATCACCGTGAGATCTGAACTGGCGACAGGTTATAATAACATTGTTATCAAGAGGAAGTAATGACGGTGCCTCGAAATAAATTACTTAAGCAAAATAATAGACTATCATAGAGAAAGCAGTTGGAAGATGACTGGCAGGAAAAAATGCGGGAATGTCCTTTCCTGCGGAAATTGAAAATATTTGACAGGTTTTGCGCATATGTGGTAATCAGCCATATACAGTGTCTTTCTATGCTCCCCTCCTTTTATCTTTCAAACGGGTCATCTCGAAAAATTGAAACTTGGGATAATGAAATTGATGCATAAACATTATATTCTGGAGTAAAATTGGCAGATAAAAATTTCAAGAGCACTGTATTTATTGACTACGAATATTGATCATAAGGGTAGTCATCTGATGCCGAAGCAAAAGAGCGCCACAGACACCAATTTGTCCAACCATTAAAAAACAACCCCCCCACCCCCCCGTCTAAATCAATTCAAACAGAATAATCAAGTCGTTGAATATATTCACGTCGATTAGTTTACATTTTCTTATATTTCTCTCAATTCTTCTTAATTAGTTTTTCGGTTCCGCATAATTATTGTGTTTGATTTCTGGTTATTGTTTCTCATTGTTTTTTCATGATAATTATTTCTCATTGTTTTTTTTCGTTTCATATTATAGGTACTGTTGTGTTCGTTAGTTTATAATTGTTCAGTTTAAATGTTTTTTTTTAATTTAGTAGGTAGTATTCATAATTCATGCCCAAAGACTATCGTAATAATGTCTGCGAAAAAAAAAATCTGTTTTCTTTTCTCCATTGAATTATTCGTATCAGTATAAAAATGAATGATTTACCACGATTTTAGAAATCAGGACACAATAAAATATTTGAAAGTTCGGAATATTTTATATTCCCACCATTTTTTTATTCTTCACTTACTCATTCTTTTCAACACGAATATCCGTTCCTTCAACGAAAAATCACTCAATGAAAACTGAATACATTTTATGTATACAAATTTCATTCATCGAGATCATATTTCATTCTCAAACCTAGGCAAGCGTGTTTCAGATTGACTCGTTCTTCCTTTTTGTGGATGATTTACATAATATATCAACGGAAAATGTTTGTTAATGTTTGATATTTATTCTTTCATAGAAGTTTTGTATTCATTTTTGCATCGACATGGAGAAGAAAAAGACAAAAACACTTTCTGAAAACTCTCTTCTCCCCACAGCCAAAACCGCGTTCTTTAGTATTATTTTCATATTTCAGAATCTACCTATACTATTTCGCTGGTAAAAGAACTATTACGTTAAAATAAAAAGCCCCCAGTTGCATAAATTAGATTATGTGGTTTCTTTTCTGTGCGAATTTCTAGTCTATTTATTCATCCAACGCAAACACGTTACGTCGCCAATATCGTACAGCGTTTGTTATTATTGTCACTGAACACAAATCGATATACAGCTCGTCCATTTCATCTTCACACGGAAATTATGACGTATTGAGCAGTGCAGGACAAGCAGCCATGTGAAATATATTGTAAGTTTAGTGCGCAACCGGACGTGGAACCAATTACAGTGTCATGTTGGATTGAATAAACTGTACATAGCCTGATTGACAAAAAGCGCCCTTTTCGAGACGGCTGGTCGGTTTTGCAATTAACCATCGTTCAGGGGAAAGGTTGTGAATATGACGATCAGTTCTGGTGGCTTTGTCACCGGATAGAGTGATAGAGCAAATCACCCGTCGTCTAAACGGAGGGGCTATCTACAGACCCGTTCGAGATGGCCGATGTCATACTGAAGAGGACCGTGTGCAGTGTGTGCACGTATGAAAGATCATTATCCGTTATGTATTTGGTTTACGTTCATATTAGCCAATAATCTTCTTAGTTATAGCAAACAGATCAAGGAATCAAACATGTCTATTGAGGCCTAAGTGCGGAGAAATTAAAACATGTTCCCCCTCCTCTCCCGTACAGGCACAGAGATTACTACTGTTTATATAAGCTTCCGAAGAGATCAGACTCAAAACCGGTTTTTTTTTCAATTCATTCAGAATATATTTGAGAGTAGATTTGTCGCATTGTTACGATGGTTATATGACTTTTGTTGTGACAGGCAAGTTAGCTTGGTTTGTAAAAGTAAGTTGGTGGGTACACTTTAGCGGAGATCTGAACACTTCGTAAGTTCGAATGAGTACAATAAAGTTCCGAATATAAAACCAAAATGGTTGGAGAGTTCCAAATGAGGATGGGAATAATTATTTGTTTGTCTTGACAGCAAAGTAGTGGATTGACTGCCGCAGCTGATAGTTTCTAACCAGCGTTACGAGGCTAGGAATTCAACTAGGGTACTCAATCTACTTAGCAGCCGAGTTGAACATATAATACTCACAATCTTTCCATTCATCCTGTAGTGATAAATCAACATAAAATTTGATAGAAATTGCAAGTGTTGGAATGGTTGTTTGCTATGGAAATGTTTTTTTTCATAGTAATAATAGTTTGGCAGCATTATGGACACTAATAGAGACTCAAAAGTACTTAGTACTACAGATACATATCAATCAGCAAAGTATTACTTCTGCTGCCTAGGCAGGAAAGTCCTTACTTTGCTGTCTAGACAGGAAAAGTAATACTTTGCTGATTGATATGTATCTGCAATATCAATATTTGTTGTAAATCGTGGAAAAAAATATTCTTTTTCTCGTCTTCTTCTCAATGAATAATTGGTCACTTTTCAAACTGAATGTAGGTAGAAGATTTTCTTATTATGTTGAATAAAATTATTTCCTTAAACCACGCCACAGAGCAGTATTTTATCGCCTTCATAAACACGAAAAAAAATCTCTCGTGTGTCATAGGCCAGTAATATTAAAAGCGCATGCAAAAACATATCACAGCCCACCAATCAATATGTTTCATCAGAATTGGAATACTATTTTCGAAATATTCCCTCGTATGACACGCGATAGGTACGTGAAAGATGTAAGACCTCACGCAACTTTGCGAATTGAGAATTACATCGTTGCCATTGAAACGACATGACAAGATTTATGATAAAAGTTACAGTATTTGAAGTGATCAGTACACTATTGTATGCATAATTCGATTTTCTCGGGTAACTTTCAAGATCTCGAGTCGGAGTCAGTATGCCCTTTGTACGTGAATAAGTATTTTTCTCTCACTGATCTGCGATAATTTGCGAACAATCATCCTTTCCTTCCTATGTTGTTCTAGATGCCAACATGCATACAGTATTTCTCAAAAGTTATGCAATAATTACCATTATATAATAATTTCATTTCACTTACGATACAGCTGAGTATCTCATTCCATTGAGTACCAATGCGGGCGATGGGAAACAGTATGATGTAAAGTAATATTTACCTGAAACAAACGATAACATAATTAAAATCCATTAGAATCGGACTATTTTCATACAAACAGGGTGTTCGGGAGTTTTTTTTCTACAAACAACCACTAATATAAAATGCTAGGAAGCTAACTGGACACCAGTAAACCTCTGGGCCCTATCCATTCATTCGAAATTGGCTTCTCTGGGAATATATCATTATTGTTAGTTCACGTCAAGTGTTATGTTCTCTTTACAAATAATTTCCAGTTATGGATTAAGCAAAATAATGATTTTTCTAACGCTTATTAGCTTTGTTGACGTCTCAGAAAAAATAATAGAAAGAAAGAATAATGACTTCTAAACAGTACTCAGAAGCTATTCTATATCAGTTCAATGCAAATATAGACACCCCTTGAAGAAAAGGAAACTCAAGAATCTAGCGCAAAATTTTGTTGGTGTTAGAGATATTGATTGCTTGAAAATATTGAATCTCTCATTCGTGAGGATGATGAGTGCATAAACATGGAAATCGACTGAATCGTATTTCGTGAGCAGCGTTTTCTCTGTCCAATAAATGTCTATCAAACTGCAGTTATTACGGATCCCGTCATTATGATCGGGAAAACACACATCGATGGATGCACAAAAACGATCAATGAGTTTCTCCGATAATCTGTTAGTTCCCAGTTGAAAGTTTACCGAGTTGAAGAAAGATAATTTGATTCAATCGACTGTTCACTTTCGGTGGATCTTCACGTTTTGCACGAGTAGGTAAAAGTAAAATTGCAGGAAATGAAACTGTGAAGAATTCATTGGTGTTGAGGCGCCGGATCGGGTGAGTTATCGTACGATAAACTAGAATTCATGACCGTAATTGCGATCGTTTTCCAAGCCACCAACTTTCGAGAAATACCACCATAGAAGACGTGTCTTTTCACAGAGGAAGTAGCTACACGATGAATCAACTATGAGGAATAATATCAGTCTGATGTATAGGTGATTTATCTCTACAAGAAGTTTGAACTTCTACACCAAAGGTTCCGATCTCATCTTTCATTCAGAACACAATAGTTATTTGTTTTACTAGGCATTAAATCTGCTTTTCTGCCGTGTGAAACGTATAATTTTTTCTTCAAATTTGTTCCAATTCCACGCAAATTCGACTTTTTCATATTTAAATTGCGTTCCATTATCAATATCCATAACTAAATTATTTTATCAAAGGTAACTGGGCCCTGCGTTACTATGTTTACCGCTGATGACGTTTGTTGAATATGTTTGTTTACTGTTTACTTTATCATTGTCATATCATGTTAGAAATGGATTTACTGCAAAGTGAGGATGAATTGATGCAATTAACACCACCTGAGATAAGAGACCAGGCGCGAGATGTGGAATTTAACCTTTTACCGGAAAAATCAAGAACTGTATATGAACTCACATACAGCAGATTCATGGAATATAGACAGAAGAAAAATATAGGATCTTTCTCTGAAGATGTGCTGATTGTCTATTCTTTTTCTTAATGTCATTGTCAATTTTAATAACCAGTTTGATTTAAATTATTACTTGTAAGGTTGCCTAGCAACGAACTTTTTCTGGCTAGGCAGTAAAAGTGGACTTTTTTGCCTAGGCAGAAAAAGTACAACTTCTAAGCCTGCCAAGTGTCATTAAAAGGCCGCTTTTAATGTCATTTGGAGAAAAAAGATTTTTACGATTCTCACTTACAATGGGTTAACAAAACCGTCACTCGTGATTCTCTGCTATAATATCCCAAGGACACTGATAATTGGCGAAATAACCATGTGACAGTTTTCGAAAGCACGTTATTTATTTAACAAATATCTCATGTAGAATTCATAAATTGCAGACACTACAAATATTCCAACCTAGAGACAATTTTTGAAGGCGTTTCAGAGGATAATAAGCAAGTGACATTTTGAAAAAGTATGACAAATATGACAAATACTCCTTTATAGAAACAATAGGTACGTGTTCCAAAAAAAAAAAGGTCGATTCCGTTAATCAGCTGACGAACGTTAACCCTCAGAAGTTAAAACTTGTGCGAGCAATGGATTAACGAGGCCTTACCTTTTATCGTGTGAAAACCCAGCTCGGACACACGATCATCATAGTTATTAGGATATTGAAGGTTAAGGCACTGTTGAAAATGTGAGATTTGTATAATACAATCATTTTGATACTTTGACAGTAAATGAATGTTCCTAGGAAATTATTCCTCAGTTCAATGAGTAAAGAGAGATTCCATGTGTACGAACGAGTGAGTGCTTTTGATTTAGTTTCCGTAACTGACTGGTAGAAATTAAACTATACTGATAGCAATAGACGATGATATTGGAACCTTTGGTGTGAAAGATGGAACTTTTCCTAGAGATCAATTTCCCTAACACCAAACTGATATTTTTGCACTCGACGCCCGTTTCGCTAACAAGGTTAGCATCTTCAGGAGAAGAAAATTGATAGCAGTATTCAGGAGTGATGTAGGCTATATTTTTTATTATTGAACAAAAAATTCAATGAGAAATGATAGTATTCGTAAATCCAGTTGAAGAAAAACGAGCGAGATGTGATACTTCAACGGTGTGTGCTGACGAACGGTTCGGTATATACGAACATATAGCTAGCTTTTACAGTCAAATCACTACAAAGGTCGTTTTGTTAATATACAGTGTGGTCCACTAAGTATGCAACAGATGGGAAACTTTTTTATTATCGATTTCTTAGAAAATTTTATTTTTGACAAAAGTTGGTGCATGTTCCAAAACTATAACAAGTGTACCTGAAATGGCTTTATGACAATCACCATACAGGATAGATAGGCCAAAAAATATAAATTTCGTTCAAGAGTAAAGTACCCTTATTTCAGAAAACATAGAAATATGTTGAGAAGAAAAGTTGCTTAGAATTAAAAGTTATGTTCATATACGAAGTCATGGCCTGCTATTCGATTTTTTTTTCTTTTGGAAAATTTTGAATAACCCCCGTGTGATACATATTTTTACTATTTTGATTCAATATGTATTTGAAGTAGCTACAATCAAATCGGTTTGGAGTATTTCTTATCAAATTAAAGTGAATTTGTATAATTTACATGGATTTGTATTTTTTTAGGTGACCGTCAACTTCTTGTTTGTTGCAACGATATTTAACAGAACTCTAAAATAACACAAATATTTTTATGTAGTTAGTAAAGTATTTGCCTCGTTAAAAAAAGTATTTGAGTTATTTTAGAGTTCTGTTTAATATCGTTGCAACAAACAAGAAGTTGACGGTCACCTAAAAAAACCAATCCATGTAAATTATACAAATTCACTTTAATTTGATAAGAAATACTCCAAATCGATTTGATTGTAGCTACTTCAAATACATATTGAATCAAAATAGTAAAAATATGTATCATACGGGGGTAATTTAAAATTTTCCAAAAGAAAAAAAAACGAATAGCAGGCCATGACTTCGTATCTGAACATAACTTTTAATTCTAAGCAGCTTTCCTCCTCAACATATTTTTTGGCCTATCCTGTATGGTGATTGTCATAAAGCCATTTCAGGTACACTTGGTATAGTTTTGGAACATGCACCAACTTTTGTCAAAAATAAAATTTTCTGAGAAATCGATAATAAAAAAGTTTCCCATTTGTTGCAGACTTAGTGGACCACACTGTATACATATAAAATACTGTTACGATAATTCCTTGGGTTCGTTTATTAAAACTCCAAACAACACCAAACTACTTTTATCACAACTCTTTACTGAACTCTACAAAAAACTCTCTGTAATAGAAATTCTCTCCTGCGACTTGTGCTCTCAGCAATACCAAAGCTCTGTCCACTAAGCTAGGAATTTTGAAAACTACCTCAATAACTATCTGCGAATAACTCTCAATAACTATCTTTCCCGCGATCAAGTGTTTCCTCTCATACTTGCGTACGCCTATGGAGAATCTTCGAGAGAGGCCTCGATGATGTGTATCGAATTCTCCACGCGAATCGAGAGTTCCTGGAAAAATGTCGTCCGCTCTCTGACCACTCATATCATTATGCGTTTATGAGCTACAGAGGCGGCGCTAGGACATTTCGTAAAAATACTTTGTCCTGGATAACTGACGGATGGATCAACGCACAGCCTCAACCGCTGATCGTAAAGACCTCAAACTTGGAGGGGGTGGAAAATGGGTTGAAAGTTTGTATGGGACAACTTGGCCTTATCTACTTCAAATTTCACTGAACATTCTTCAATAGAATCTATGAAAGACGTGTTTCGTATTTCATTGAAACTCATCCTCTAACGGGGCAAAAAAAGGGTTTATAATATTTTCGACTCCCTTCAAACGCTTTTTCGAGTGTGCCCAGCAGGCAGAGCTGTGATGAATTTGATAAAGCGTAGTACTGAGAACTACACAATGTAAATGCATCACAAAAATAATTATCGGTTATAATTGCACGAGTGCATAAAAATTACCGATAATTTTGCAAGAAAGCGTGATATCTAAAAATTGCAAGAGTTTATTTTCATATTTTGGCTCTTTTACAAAATATGAAAATAATCGAATGCAATTTGTATAAGATATCACGCTTGAATGCAAAATTATCTGGTCATTTTTATGCACGAATGTAATTCATTGGAATATTTCACGAATAAAGAAATTCTCAAGGAAATATTATTTTTTGTTCATTTATACTTTCCTCTATAGATTGTATGGAGCACTCAGCAAAACGCGAAATGTTTTTCTATTTTTGAAGTCTATCTGACATTTATTTGTGTTGTTTACTGACATCTAGCGATACGGTTTCAAATGTGTTGTTATGGTGACTTGATACAATGCAATTACCGCTGTAAGTTTTCGATAATTTCATTGTTCTTATGGGATATTTTATATATGAGGGAAATATTCGCTCAAAGAAATGGGCACATGTCGGCTAATCCATTATATAACTGACTATCAAAAGGAGTTTCGTTTTCTTCAACTAAGAATCTATTCATTTTCGACATCGTTCGAAACTGAGACAAGCAAAAATCCTCGTAGTCGATACATAAAAATCAAACACCTAGAAATTGCAATATCAACATCTGTACAATACAACCGTGTCACGAGTCCGCAATTTCAAAGAGCGCAAACGAAAGAAAAAACCTTTCAAGTCAATAATGATTGTGCCTGACGATGTTACACAATGCAATCTGGCGTGAAAATCGAAATGAAGACGTATCCATTGTGCGAAACCGAGAATCGGGCGAATTCTCTGTTCTCTGTGCCACTTGTGGCACTGCATATAATCAATTGTGAAAAAACTCGACACATACACATACATCGCTAGATTGGAAAATGTGTTAGTGGGAATCGCGAATGGCGTTTTCTTGTTTAGGATTATCGGCATTTGTAAATAGAGAAATCGGCGAATTGGTTTCAATAGTAGGTGGGTTTTTGTTAATTTGTTGCTTTGATTTGCAAATTCTTCGTTTTTTACCGGCGCGGCATCACCATCCAACTGCATGATGAGAAAAAAAACGTTTATTGCTCATAAATGATTGCTAATTAGTTTAACGCATAGGACTATACAATCAATGAGAAAGTGATTTGACTGAAAATTTACAAGAACTCAGCTCTGTTGATATTAGCTGTAATTTACTTTCTTCTCAAACAGCTTTATCCAAGTTTACAAAATTCTTCGGATTTTCTTGATATCTCAGTATAAATTCAGTATCGATGATATTCAAAAACTGGAGTATTTTTGTGGAGATAATAAGTTTGGGGATACATTTTTTGAATTATTAAGCGAAAATACAAAACTCATATAAAAGAATCGAAATAGTTTTTGCAAACAGGCCTATATGACGAGATTGGGCGATGAATCACATGACAGTCACTTTTCTTGCTCAATTTTTAAACCCAGCATACACAGTGGGCAAATGGATAAATTATGGAGCACTTCCACTAGATACAGAGTACCTCAACCATTTGCACAGTGAGAAGCTAAAAAATATATTTTTCTCTGAGCGAAACAAGATCTAAATTAAATATTGTCTTGGAGAGCTTATTCTAATTTATATTTTATATTCTATTGTGAAAAAATTCCATAAGTTCTCTTTGATTCAACTTTCATGTAGTTGGTAACAAATTAATCAAGAAAAAATAACATCTGTATGATTCAGCGCCCATCGCACTGTATAGGTAGGATAGTAGCTGGTTTAGATAAACAATTTGTTTCTTTTAATGAATGAATCAAACGTCTATGAATATTTTTTCATACAGATTCACACGAAAGCGTAGCCCCGTATTGATGAAAAAACTCCGCGTGAATCAAGGGACATGAGATACAAATTATCATTAACTTAAAAGTTTTGTAACCATGAGGAAAAACCTATCAACAGAAAATGTTTGTGAAATTTTCCAAAGCTACTTTTTTCACAGAAATTTTGTATTACCGATGTTTTATTTGAAGAAGAAAAATCCAACTAAAAGTTCCTCATACAGCAAAACACAATGCAAAGCCTAATTTCTTTTTTTTCAAATCCAAATTAAAGAAAACAAAAGCAGAACTCCTTGAAATAAGTAGGTAGCAATAATGCGAGTCATGTGAAATGAGGACTTATTTGAGAGTTTTGTTCATATTATGGTAGCTTTGGCTCAACCAACCAACTATAATGCAATTAATTCTATAATGCTGCTGTGAAACGATGAATGTAACGAAATTCGAAGAATCTTATGAATTGGAATGGAATAGAGAAGGAGGAATATGACAAGCTCACAACAAAGGTCGGTATCTACTACATGCGGGAAAAATTTGGAGATGGCTCCAGTTGCAACTCTCAGTAAGGTTTTTGTATTTACAAACATTTCCTAGAGAAAATTCTCGACATTTCAAAAATGGAGGTACTTTGTCTAAGATTTGATTCACATATTGTCTGAGGAATCAATCATAAAAAAGTTGTTCATATCGTGCATACTTTCGCGTTCACTGTAGAACAGCGAAACCATAGAAAAACTGAAGTATTCTTCTCGTGAGAATGACCATTACTCTCTAGAACGAACGAAAATTGTACATCTTTTCGACCAGAACGATGCAACTCAATTATTTGACCGGCAAGCAGCTTACATAAAAAATACTCCGAATATTCAATCGGCATGCAATTTCCATAAAACTCTACACCCGAATTGCTGGTGTGTAATGGAGTGTACGAAACACAATAAAGCAATAATTCCGTTTCATTGCTGTATCTGACACCAGAAGAATGGATCCATTTGTTCAACAAACCATGTAAAATTAGTCTTTTCAATCGTTACGCGGTGCAAAGATATGTATTACGCGTTTGACAAAGTAAGGTAATTCACGGAATTCCTTTTCTTTTCGCACACTCTAGACCTTTCACTCGCACGGTCCGCATACCGATAAAATTTTGCATTGATCTTGGTCTGGCTGGTGGGTGCTCTCTGTACATATCCACGAGTTTTTCGACTCTGCAGGGTATTATAATACTCCTGTATTGCGCAAAGCACATTGGTTACTGAGAGAAAGGAAAATAGGGAGAGAGACACAGAGAGAGAGAGAGAAAGAGGAGAGAGGAATAGAGAGAGAAATGAATCCCCTTACGCCGCCGCTGAGCATCTTGAAAAGCCGAAATCACATAATTCGATGAAAGAATCTCTAACGATAACGCCAGTCGTTCTCGGTGCGGAGATACCCGTCGTCGAGGTGCGAATAGAAAATCTAGACAAATCTTCTCTAGAGAAAAACCGCTATATATAAGCGATACGTTTCATCAACAGGGCAGTGTATTGAGAATTTAGTGGAGCTTGGTGCAGAAATCTAGTAGAGAGAAGAAGTTTTAGGAAGAGTGTTGGATGTTTTAGTTAGTTGAGAAGTTGTTTTGTAAGCGATTTATGTGTGGGTTTCTTCAATATTATTCATTAACCATTTGCAACTAAATTTCTTACCCTTATCTAGTCCTGTCTCTCCTCTCAGTTATTTGAGTCAGTCACTCTCAAAGTCAGATAGAGGCCGCAAAATGATAAGAATCGATTAAGAAATACTAATAGAGTTTCCTATGGAGTTTTCATTTTGAATTTTAACGAAACAGAGACAAGTGTTTCTCTAGGTAACTGATCACGTCTCAGGACATTTCTACCTCCCCAAAAAACCTTCAAATGATATTGAAAATTTTTGTTGTTTGAAAACAGTGTTAACTGAAATCTATCCATATTGAAGGCTTAAAAAAAACAGCATATATTTTTGTGGCAGTGGAAACAGAGATCAATATTCACCCCAATACCGAACTAAAAATACTCGCACTCGATGTGTTTCGCTAAACAAGTTAGCATCTTCAGAAGAAGAAACCTATTAATCTCTCTGAGCAGTCTTTTAATGAACAATCAGAAATATTCCATTAAAGCAACAGGCCATTATCGTGATATGGTCCTCATCTCGGTCCTCATTCAAACCATTTATCGTGTGCAAACATGACACTGAGATACCAAGCATCCTCAGAATATCATTTTACTTACGCAAACTAACAACAGACGGAAATCATTAGCAAAACAATGGCCTTGCATATCCTGAGGATACGTTTCGAAAAAATATTAGGTTATGCAATCGTCCGAACCGAACGGTGTAAATCCACTTGGAACAATACTAATTACAGGGCAATTCGGAATGTCAGGATAACAGTTGAAGACGCCAGTGTCGTGGGTGGTGACTCAAAGTTTGTTTTGATCCCGATTAGAAACGGTTCTAACTAGTTGCGGAGTCGTGAGTTCTAGAACCGTCTTCGGTCGGAACCAAAAAAAAAAACTAAAATGCGTGATTGCATTTTCATGGTTCCATGTTAGAAATAATGCGATGCAATAAATTGACATCCTCCTACGAACGGCAGCTCCTAGAAAGTCTAAACTTTGTGTTAGGAATAAACCAGGTCTCACCTCTCGACGTGTGATTCCCAGCACTTGATAAACCATTCGAAGGAGTTGAAACTAGTGTCATTCTTCATTGTGATGTAGTCTAAGACAAAATGAACTATGAAAGGATGCAAAAAAATCTAGAATAAAATAGCTTTTTTTAGGTAGCATAATGAAATCTAACTAACTGGTAGAATTCAAATCCAACTCCAGAAGTAAGGATAGAAAATAATATATTTTTTCCAAGTTGGCTGCCATATCTTCGACTAAAGATTTTTTTGCCATGGATAAACTGATTTTGTTTCAATTTGATTTGAATTTATTTTTCCCGGTTCGAGGGAACCACATCAGGTTTCGCGTTAGAAGCAAATGAGTTCTAATGTTTCCTCAAAATCCCTCGTAAACATCTCGAATAGGAGAAATATCCTCCAACTTGAGAAAAGTAATCCAGCTCCTTTGCTATAATATTACGCCACTGGCAGTCAGTCAGGCAGAGCAACATAAAACGCAGGATTTATTAAGAGAATTACGAATACTTTCATGCATCAATTTGCATCTGAGAAACCGGTGAATACACAACGAAATGCCGGTACCGTTAGTTATTCACGATGAAAATGTTTTGCATACACATTGACAGGTAGAAGTTAAGAAGTGTGCGCAATGTTTGTTTCGAGTGATGACCGATGATGTAAAAAGAGCAAGATACGGTCATTCGCCACCAAAAAAACCTTCTGAATTTCCGGATAAAAACGTGATATGAGTTGAGTTTTCGAATACAGTACTTAGGATTTCTCAGAAGACATTATTTTGTGAAGGACGAATTTCTTCGTACTTTTGAGGTTTTTAACCGATCACTTCTGATCTACCTGAAGAGGTTGCTGCTTTAATCACTAAGTTTGAATGAACTGCGTCCCATTAGTCAGCAACTTCTCGTGTCAAATCCGCCTCCGTTCTCGAAACTGAATTGGTTTTGGAAATTATTTTTTTATGCTTCCGAAACGTTGAGAAAGTATTCAACGAAGATTGTAAGCTTTCACGGGTTCCTGAGCCGTGGTCTGCATATTTTTATGGCTGACGTTTTGTCAGGCCTCTGTGGCAAACCCTCCCATACTTTTTCAGATGTAGTAGGTTGTAAATTTTCAGTAGGAAGTGACAGCTAAGCCCGAGATGTTCATAGAAGTACACCATAAACTTCGAAAATGTTTCATGGCATTTTTTGAATAAGTTATTCAATATTGTTTGTAGGAATTGATTGAAGTCAATTCAAGGCAGAAAGTTTTTTAAAGTGTGTGATTGGAAAATATTTCGTATATAAGCTGGTACTTCAATGACCAATGATTTAATTGAATAACATTTCGTAATGAATAGTCATCAAACTTTTCACAGCGTTTTCACATTTTTCGAAAAGAGGTGTTTTTTCAAGATTTGTCACGAAAAATGGATACTGCCTGACTTTCGAATTGGTTTACACCACTTCCTGAAAATATTCACATTGACTGTATTTTACAAGAAATCAGCTGAATTTTGGAAACCCTTGGCAAGGGAAGTTTTTTCTGAGACTTTCAAATTCAAACTTAATATTAATTCGTATTCGTGTAAGACACAGTAGTCTTATTTCACGCGGTGTTCTTTAAACATTACAGGGCTTCGTTTTCGTCTGAATCTGTATACATAAAAAATATCTAGGAGGCATTGATTCTACATATATTATCATTTTCTTCTGCTTCATTTACAAGAAGGTGGGAAGAGACATGATGGTATGTGACATTCTTAATATGTATGCACATGCAGTTATTCATGAAGTAGGCGAAGTTATTAGTACAGGCCTAAATTATTCAATCATCACACACAACGTCAGGGTGACTGATTCATGGAAAACACTGTAAGAGTTCGGTGAACTTTATAATATATACGGGTATCTCACCATTTCATTCGATTTATCGAAAGTACAAATACTATAAAAAAATGATTTCTGAATGGATCCAGCTGATTAGGAAAGAATATTGGAATAGGACAAAGAACATTTTATGCCCAATATCACAATGAAGATGAAGACACTTCTAAATATCCTCATTCTGAAGGATAAACGATAAGTGAATTTTCAGACAGCTAAACAATTTCTTAGGTCACATTTTTCAAAATACTCATGGTTTATTTTTATTCCTCAAAAAAACATTCTTTCAATTATTATTATTATGTGAGTAGAATACGTTGAAGAAAACAGCATTTTGTTCCAATCCTGTCAAAAAAATCATCATTCAATTCATTATAAATCCGGATTGTCTGTAATTCTTCCCAAGTTCTGAAAAAATTATATAAAAGAAATTTGTTTTTATATTTATTTTCGTTTCTGTTCCATATATTTAGGACCAACAGAGAAACTATAAACATTAGGAAAATATTTCTGGAACGAGTTAAAAAAAATTATTGGAAAATATGCCAGTAGAAAATTTCATTCCCTCTGCATACGTATCTTAGAACCTTAGGGTTCCTGGCGCCTCCGCCAATATATCTGAAATTTTTCAGATGGTGAATTGAATACATACATCATAATTCTCACGACTTTTCTTCAACTCTCTGTAATTCCTCTGTTATTCATGATATTTTTCTGATTCGGGTGATTTACTCAAGGAGGAAGGTTCCGTTTCCCCAGTCACATTACATCAATTATTCACAGTCACAGAATAATACCCATCTACATAGTAGTTAATCACTGAACAAAATCATGCAGAAAGTTGGGCAGAATGTGCTAAGGCGCACAACTTTGGAATATTTTCAGCTAAAACCATACCTCTTTGGTATTTTTCTTTTAGAGGTGCAATCTGCTTCTAATTCTTTGTGTCATGAGGAATTCGAACACCTGAAATTGTCAATAATTTATGATTCCCAAGGATTTCGAATTCCCCTTCAAGTTCTACTAATGCATCAAATTAGGCAAGTGAAAAATTAGTTGATATAATTTTGCATATAATTTTGCAGTGTTATTCGATTGAATATTTTTGATTGAATAACCGTCCTATCAAGTTGGTCTATTTTTGGTCATGTGTGTCGAAATAACAAATGAAACCATCATTACCCTGATAACTACACACGGGCTGTTTTCACGGTTATTCATCACTTATGGCATGATGTTAACATAAAGTCATCACATTTAATCAATTTAATTTATATTCAATATGTCACTGTCCTGCCAGAAAAAAAATCTTTATTGAATAGGTATCCCACTAACTTTGATGATTAGCTCATAATTTTTCCACAACTTCCTAAAGGACGTTACTTTAGGCAACAGCCCCCGCCTTTGGCGTCGGGCCGTTGCCGAATAGCATGCTTTCGAAAAGTGTGATAAAATTATTTTGCTAATTATCAATGTCTTTGGGATGTCACAGCGCAAAACCATTTGATATGAAAAAAATTACACTTTTTCTTGGCTATCTTATATCTTGATAAAACAATAACTTAATTGTGTTATAGTTACAGTTTTCATAACACAATAAATCAGGTTTCCCATGGAATGTTAATTTCGAATGACATTAAATTTAAGGTTCATGTTATTCGCTAAATCATTTGACCATTATCTGTTATAGTCGTAGAAAAAGTATAGCGTATAACTAGCATGGAATCCTAATTTCCCACTCGTATACTTTTCAGCATGAGCTGTGGGAAATGACTATCATTCTTTGCTCGTAAACAATACACTATTTTTTTGGCCCTCGTATATATAATAATATACCATTTCCGATCACGCCTCGTAAATGACTTTGCATGTCAAGTTGTCATCTCGTATTACCGCACGACTGAAACTGATACGTTCAGGCGGTGTTAACACCGGATCCACGCTATCTTGAAAGTCAACTGGATAATCTGATACGCTTTTCATTAAGAAAATTAGAAGACGAAAGGAATACTGCAGGAACGGGCGCTCTTACATTACACTCCTCAGAAGACTCGTCTTTTGTGACGCGCTAAAACCACATAACTCAAACTACTACAACCCTTCGTATGTGTAGGTGATGAAAAACTGTTAATAGTGTAGTTACTTCGATTTGGATAGCAAGAAATATCGCTATTTGTATCGATAGACTCCTAAACCTTCTGAACACTAAAAAGATCTATTATTATCTACCAATAATATTCATCTAGTTGCCTAACGTGTGTGTTCAGCCAACGATTCATTCGACGCCCAAGATTGGATAATGAATTCGAGCAAAAGAAAAAACTCCTTACATGCGTATCAATACCGGAGAAATGGATTGGTAAACCACATGTGCAAATTGGACAAATGTGTGCCGACAAACAAATTAGCTTCTGTAAATAACGATTACAATGCCGATTGAATAATTTCTTATTATTTCGAAACAACGCAATCGAAAAGATACTTTCTTCCGATGTAGGCGCGCTCTTTATTTGCAACTTTTTACCTGTTACCTAATTCAATTTGATACGTGTAGATCTCGAATCCCAAAAAAATAAATCGATTTTTGTGAACCTTATTTGAATGTGTGAAAGGGATTATTCAATTTCATTATCAACACTCATTTGTACGACAAAAAACTTAATACTTTGATAGAGTGTGAAATAGTGGCGTGATCAATTTTGATCAGGCCATTATGAAAAATTTCTCTTTATTTTTTTTGTCATCAACGGGAAAAAAACGACTGACATCACTTACCAACTTAGCACCTTCAAGAGATGAAATAAAAGTAAGATACGGAAGGGTAGAAGAGTCCAGTATCGCCTAGCATTCTAGACACTCACCCTAGAAGTAGTGAAAACAATCTGATACTAATCAAAGATGTGTGTGATATGAAGCTATTCGATGCTTTCGAGAGTCTAGAAATAGAAAAATGTAAAAATAGCATAGATAGAGACAAAGGGCTTATACCGTTTGATGTTGACTCGCTCACTTCATTGGAACATCGTAGAAAGGTCGGAGACTTGTCTCTCTTCTAAATTTCTATATTTTCACCGTCGGCGCTCTTCTGAATTGTTATCAATCGTTCCACCCTTGGCAATATCTACAGGGATGACTCTACAGGTTCAGAATTCCCATCCCTTTGTTGTGAACTTGGAGACCTGTCGAACCTCTCTTACTAGGACATCTTTTTTCTATAGACAAGCTGAGCTCTAGAACTCCTTGCCGAGAGAAGTTTTTCCTGAGGCTTACAAACTTCAAAAATTCAAAGTTAATGTTAATTTGTATCTCCTGGCCCTTGATTCACGCGGTGTTCTTTGAACATTACAGGGCTTCTCTTTCGTGTGAATCTGCACATAATGAAAATCAAGAATAATTAGTAGACCAGTTTCCAAACAAACTTAAACGACATTCCACTTGTATGTCCGAATATTTCCCTCATATATAAAATGTCACATAAGAGCAATGCAATTATCTAAAACTTACAGCGGTAATTGCATTGTATCAAGTCACCATAACAAAACATTTGAAACCGTATCGCTAGACGTCAGTAAACAACACAAATAAATGTCAAATAGACTTCAAAAATAGAAAAACATTTCGCGTTTTGGAGAGTGCTCCATACAATCTATAAAGGAAAGTGTAAATGAACAAAAAATATCATTTCCTTGAGATTTTTTTTATTCGTGAAATATTCGGTTGTAATTGCGCGAGTGCATAAAATTACCGATAATTCTGCAAGAGAGCGTGATATCTAAAAATTGCAAGAGTTTATTTTCATATTTTGGCGAAAGTGCCCGAGTCCGAAGGACGAGGGCTCTTTTACAAAATATGAGAATAACCGAATGCAATTTGTATAAGATATCACGCTTGAAAGCAAAATTATCCGGTCATTTTTATGCACTCGCGCAATTATAACCGAAAATACACGTTAATTCCAGATGAAATTGTAAATATGAACATAACTTCTATGGGAATTCAAGTTAGAGTGATATTGCTATTGAGGTATGTATCCCGTCTGAAGTTAGGAGGGCGGCAATCAATGCAGCTTTTGATTTTTTGTCATCCAAGCGACTACATTATCGACAGTTTTTCATTATTCACCTAGGATAAATTTCTTTATCATTATTTACCTGGGTGAAAGAATTTTACTCCTCATTAGAGAAAATGCTTCAATAATGGTGATTCCTCAGGTTAGTAGTGGGAAATAGTGCATTGTTCACCAGGTACGAAAAACCTAACATTCTTGACACTAAGCCACCAGACATACAACACAAGTCCAGGAATCTTTCTTCCTACAAGGTAAAAATGCCAACTATTTTTCCGCAAATCGTTTAAAATTCGACAGATAATGGTCGATTTTGAAAAAATCGCGAATAACTCCATTCACACTGCTTTGATATTCGTAATGAAATTACTTGGGTCACTGTGTAAACGTATTAAGGTTGAATTGTCAAACTTGACGTTTATAAATTCAACTGCTGGTGTTCTCGAAAGTAAAATGATGAGTGATGATGAAATTTACATTACTGGAACTCCTCCAGAGCTGGTTGAGGCAGTGAATAGTGCTCCATTAGAATTATTGCCAAAGAAATTAAGAGTAAAGTACGTTTTATGGACATATAAACAATGTGTTTTCAATGATTTATATAGAACACTAACAACTGTAAAGGAAATCATTACAGTAAAGAAATCTTGACTTTTCGTTCAAGAAATTTTGTTAGGAATGTCAAAATTTCCTAGTGATTTGCGGAAAATTACTTTACTGCATAAAATGCAAATATATCAATTATTCCTATAGGTACACAGTTATTTGATCGTTACGATGTCATTCAATACTTCCAGCGACAATAAATTCACAATTACCATACAGCGTAGGCGTCGCACATTTGCATTTCGTTTGTTTTCCGATCGAACTGCATTCCTAGAGATAATAAATATGGAGTCGACACAAACCTCAAAGTCATGTGGTCGACTACGAGTTTCGTACTGAAGCACACAAGAATGCATAAAAAACTCGTTATGCAAAATAATTATCAGCTGTGATATGGCGTTTGTTATGTCATACGAAGCATGTGTGACGCAAAGCGTACGCGGAATGTAGTCCAGAAAAAAAATTAAATATTCAAAAATCCGCATTGTCGAGCTGAACGAATGCTACTAGAAACGCTGGCATACCGTTGATTCATGGGCAACTGGGGAATATCTTAGCGGTCTAGTTTATGGCTGAACAAACATGTTATCGGAAAGTGAAACCCTTCAGGAGGCAGTTGTGAAATGCACTACACATATGTCAGAACGAACATAGAATCAGGAAACCCACAGTTTCAGTTACGAAGATAAATTGAATTCATTGAAAAACTAACATAGTGGGCGAAATCATCTCTTAACACATATTTTCCTCGATTACAACTAGAATTTCTGGTAAACAATCATACGATGTTAGTGACAAGCCTGGCCACTGTTTAAATTAAAGACAGACAGGACTTTCCGGAACAGGGAAGCCTGTTGGGAAACTACTGATGGGTTTTCTTCGAAGATACTTGTAGGATAAATCAATCATGTTTAATTTTTCTTTTATTTCATCGTTTGTGTATCATTATTAAATGAAAATTTCTTGAACTAGACCTGATGTCTGAATAATATTGTTCAATGAAGAGTCAGATTCATCCGTGCAGTCAGGGAGGATGGATTCAAAAAAGGAAACACTACCTGAATACACGACTCATCGATACAAGGAACTGGTCTGAGAACTCAACAAAGAGCCAGATGACTAAAATGTTTTCTAAGTTTCCATTTCGAGTACAAAAAACACTCAGAGACTACACAAACTAACAAGCGCATCGAGAATGGCTGATGTTCTAATTGTTTGTTTATGTGAGTATTATCTCTTCATCTCTTCATTGGAAAAAAGAATGAATCACTCCCAAAATTTCGGACACTTCCACTAGATACACCAAACATTTTCGAAATATTCACCTCGTGATGAGTTTGTAATCGATTTTGATTGACATTTCGGTGGCCTTCATTCTCGTGTTAACAAAACCAGCCATCTTTACGATGATATTTAGAAACGTGGGTATTTTTGTTCATCGATTATATAGAAATTGATTGTGTAGATGATTCCTATGTATGCTATATATTCGAATCAATTTTCATATGCTCAGTATACAAATTGAGCAATGTAACTCAGTGTCCGCTGTGCCATATTGGCAGGGGAGCAGCTGTTCCAGATAGAATATTTCTTCCTTTTTGTGAATGAATCGAACGTCTCTGGTTGATATACACGTACCTATGAACGAAGAGTGTTATATTTTTTTTTTATTTTGCTCTTTTCATTTTTAGCGATTTCTATTTTTTCGATTCGAAGAAGAAAAAAGCCAAAAAGTCGTTACTCAAATTTAATTCTAAATACTCCTCACTCGTGCAATATATCGATCAATATCGATATTGGCTCAATAATAATGACCGTGTCTACTTGTCATTTATCTCTTCTTCACCGGAAACACAATATCGGAGTACTTCTGAATGCTCATTTCACGGAGCTTTGTCTACGAGTGACTAATAAATAAAGACGTGAATGTCTCAGTTATTCACCTTCAGGAAACACAAGCCATGAAGCAAAATGTCGCATGAAATTAGCAGCGATATTATCTTTTGATTTACGAACATTCCTCAACACATTTAAAATAAAGTAAGAGACACCGGATTTCGTAATGGAACGCGGGCTCTAAAATTGGGTTGTTACCGGTTAATAATAATTATGACCATCATTGACAAATACCAGTCTGATATCGCGATTAACCAATTACAGTCAATTAATCTGTAAACCGCGCTGTAACGTTCCAAAGATAGACCTATTTGTGATAGGAATTTATTAGTTTCATTTCAGGCTGGTGAATAATCAGGGTGGGATTGCCCAATTGTTCTAATGAGACTACTAACCTGAAAAATCCCTATTATCAAAACACTAATCTCTAATTAGAGGTAACACATTTCCAACCTTTGTAAATAGTTATAATGGAGATAAGATTGGAAACTTTAGTGTAGAAGCTAAACATTTTCCTAGAGATCAATTTCCCTAATAGAACAAACACTAATATTATTTGCACCTGACGCACGTTTCGCTAACAATGTTAGCATCTTCAGGAGAAGAAAATTGAGCGGAGCGCGCGCCTAGTGCAAATAATATCAGATTGGTGTTAGGGTACGTAATTGATCTCTGGACAAAGTTTCAGCATAATTCCATATCAGAATCAATTCAATGTTTGTTTTCATCAACAATTTCGTCAAGAATTTCAATGCAGCGTCACACTCAAGAGAGTGTTGCAGAATTGGTCGATATATAGACCTAACTCTACTTCGTTTGTATAACACTATATAACATTATGCATGACTTCTCTTCATTACTTGTATGTATGTGTTAACAGACAATGAGCTATTCATTATTATTATTTTCTGACAAAGCTTTGGTTTGTTTAACAACTAGACTCCTAGGCTACTATATCGAAATTTCAGTAATATTCTCAATTCAGAGTGGCAATGAAAATCTGAACTAATAAAAGTTCATATTTCAGTGTTAATTGTTGAAAAAATATTATATACGCACCTCGGGTGAGAATGCTATCATGTATCTCGCACATTATAAAACTTCTTGCTATATAATAGCTCACCTCTGGCCCTAAGTGCATAATGTACTTTAGGAACCATACTAGTATATTATGCAACGATCGTGTAATGATGGTTATTAATACATGAGCATAAACCGGGATACGAAACGAGCCGAAGGTGAGTTTCGTATGGTTTATGCGAGTGTATTAATAACCATTACATGAGAGTTGCATACGCTATTTCATCTACACCCAATGAATAATGAAGAACTAAAATATTTTATTATATAGGTATTTATATTGAACACAATAATAGTAGGTAATCAATGGTATTTCTTTGAAAAATTCCACAGAATTATAATAAATGGTATTACCACGGAAAATAGAACAATGAGAAATGAAATGAAAAAAAGTCTCTGCCGAGGTCAGGAACTGATCATTGCCCTCGCCATTGACCACTCGGCCATGACAGCTCTTTCGTTTTGGTCGAAAATAAAAACATATGTGTTGCATTTGTCAAATGAAAAATATAATCCTTTCGATTGTATTTTTTTCTTGTCTAAGACATCTGTGGAGGAGTCGCTAGTAATTCACTGCTATAAGACATTTTCATACAATTATCGAGAATTGACTAAATTCTTCAAATATTCAATACCTACTGATTTTGACTCGACAAACGTCAAAATGCAAAGCTTGCACATCATGCTTGATTGAAAAATGATGGGTTTCTATTGGTTGAAAATCTGAATCGTAAAGAAAATCTGTATCGTAATGGATTTCATTATAAAACAGGTTGTGGGCATATAAGTGTATTGTTAGAGTACAGGTGTAGATAAAAAATGTATCTGCATGTTAAAGATTCATTCATTTATGTTTCCCTAGCAACCATAGTACCTAGTTGAAATCAAATCGAATTTCAACTTTTTTCAAATATTTATATATTCTTGATTCAATAACGAACTAGTTTGACACAAACGTTCGCATGCATCACGGGTATAAATAGATGTATATACCTTTGAGCCACTCACAAAATCTCGGACCAGATAGTCTATAAGGTAGTGATATGGGAGGCACGGTGGTTCAATTGAATAGTTGATATTCCTACGCTATCAACCTAACTAGTCGACTGTTCCTTGCTCACACTACATCGATTTTGCATCAGTCGATAATTACTTCTCACATCTGTGGGTATGCGATTTATGATCGAATTATTCGTGAAAATCTCGACCAACAACTAGATGGCCATAACCCGGAACGAAGCAGATCGGCAACGGGAAAGAATGCAATTAGAGCAGTTACGTCTATTGTTCGGAAAGTAATCCAAAACCAACAACTCCACCTTAGAATGCATTTCAGATATTATCGGCGTCTTTGCAATTTTCTCTGCTAATTATTCTGCAAGAAAGTATCGAGAACGTTAAACCCGAACAGATCGATCTTTTACTGCAACTTTCATTCCGTGTGAAGCACCGATGCACAAAAATATCGATTGGGCCTGAAAATGTGCCGACTAATATCTTTTAAGTGGCTTCCTGATGGGAGAAACATAACGAATAAGTCACGTTTTTCTTGTTAATTTTTTGAAGTTTTTCAATCTGGTCATACTGGAAAGTGGAGAGGTTCCGTAAAAATTATGTAAGTAGGATGCATTCGTTCTCTGGCCTCATTAGTGTACAGGAAATCAAAAGTTAGAATATGAACAACAATTTCAGAACAATTTAAAACACTTTCCAATAATGATATTGTCACGTTCACCAAGTGTCAATCATGGTAACTTTCAGATGAAATCAATAATACTCTTACAACATTTATGGGGTCATTTCACGAAAATAATACTCCGAAGAACAGTAAATTATTTTTATTAACTTCACTTAACAAATACAACTACTGCACTGACTCTAAATCGCTTACAAAGCACTTAGACTCCTTATGTGTCTTAAACATCCAACACTCTTTACTAAAACTAACCGCAGTCTAGATATTCCATTCGTGCCTGGAGCTTCCAGAATTAAACCTCTATGTTTAGAATCATCTTTTTGCTCAATTTGTATACCAAGCATATGGGAATTGAATCAAATAGATAGCATACACCGGATGAAAGAAAATATAGAGCTATTTGTAAAAAAGATCTTACCAGAGTAAATTTCTATTTTTCGTTTCAGAAAAAAATGTGGTCAACTGGTACAAGAAATGCGTTTTCGGGAGTCGTAAAATAACATTTTTTGTACTAGTTAAAAAAATGACTCTCAGGCATATCCAAAGATGTATAAATGGAGATTCTCACATAACTCGCTGTTCAAAATATGAACAGCACTTGGGTGCTTTATGTATTCAGAAAGAACGGTGTTTCGAACGGATTTCTTCGAAAATCCGCCATGGTATACATAGTATTTTTCAATTTCAATCGATCAATTATCAGCTCCGTGACAAAAAGCAATAGTTCACCCGATAATGAAGTCAGAGTGGGTTACAATAATTGTTGATATCAATTGAATGTTGCCGATTGAAATATTATTACAGAAAATACTGGCCTGTTCTTTAAATTTCAATTATAGGGATCGCCCAATTCTGCCGATACCCTGTACTGAAGTTGAATGAACATATTATTATTATGAGAGCCCATCAGAAACGCCAACGATAAAAAATGAACGGACTTTTTGAATTAAGAACATGTAACCGAAATAGAAAGGCCTTTTTTTTCATCAATCAATAGGACATTAAAATAGGTAACTTGCCCTAATACTGTCTATCTCTCATGGTGTCCTAGAACCCCATGCATTGACATGAATTCACATAATCGATGAAAAATACGACGAAAAGCTTTTAGAATTAGATTCACCCTCTCATCTCTGCAGGAACCTATTTTGTTGTTTTTTTGTTGGGGAGACCTTTCAGGAATGAAAGATCAATAATGCTATTGTTTGACCAGAAAAAATTGCCACATCTACTTCAAAAGTGAATGTTTTGTTACGCCTGCCGAGTAGGTAACCTCACTTTCCTAATTGCCTGACATTCAAATTTGTTCAATCATTACTCACTTTCAGGTGAGCACTGATGATGAGTATTCTAGTCGAAAACGCTCTGCTACGATTCTATTGAAAATATATTCCTGCACGAAATAGAAAAAATGGCTTCCTCTAAATACAAGTGACATATTTTTGGCAATCTGACACCACAACATTTAACGATTTGTCATTTTCCGTTATTTCAATTTGCATTTCGGGACTGACAATGGCATATAGTAGTTTTCACAATAAATGGTATTGACTGAAGGATTATAATAAAACGAATTAGACCCTTAAGTTGTAAAATCTGAGATGCACATCATAAATGTAAAAGGACCGGATTCAGGTAATTTTGTTTCTCAGAGAGGGATTGTAAATATTAAGGACTCTTGTGTTGATTATCACCGAGATTATCACGAAGATACGACAGCAGAGCTTTTTGAAAATTGGTTCAAAAATTGTCTGTTACCCAACATTCTGCCAAACAGCGTTATAGTAATGGACAACGCAAGCTATCATAGTCGAAAATTGCAAAAAATTCCTGGCTCAAAGAATACGAAATTGGAGATTCAAAACTTCATGGGTGCAAATGACATATATTTTGAGTAAAATTATACAAAAAAAGAACTTTTACAAGTGCTGCAGTCATTTTCTTAAAAAAAAAACGTATGTTTGTGATTCAATTGCAGAAGAATTGGGACATACAGTGTTACGACTACCTCCCTACTACTGCGTGTTCAATCCCATAGAGCTTATGTGGCACCAACTTAAATCGAGCGTGCGCGGAAAAAATACTTCTCCGACTTAAAGTGGTAGTGTGGTAGAATTGATTAGGAACTGTATGAATGACATTCCTACCGAGAGTTGGAAAAGTTCTGTTAGTCATGTTATAAATGTTGAAAACTCGTACCTTTCTGTAAAATCAATTGCGCCAATTATTATATAATTCAGATGAGGATAACGATAGCGACACTGAACTAAATACAGAATAGAATTGTAACATTTAAATAAATTACTTGTATATCTCCTACATTATGCAAAATTCAAATTTCTTAAGTCGACCCTGTAGCACATTTGCATCTTTTACCAGATGATTCTCTACACAATGGGGTAGTTTATTGCAGTTAATAAGCCAATACCATTTACTGTGAAAAATATTATACCAAACTTCACAGACTTCCCGAATACTAATTAATTATTTAGTTTTGAAAGACATTTCTGTCGTCCAAGTGACGCTAGAGTGCTGAATATGTAATTAAGATCTTATGTCTTTTTATGGAGAGAATGGAGTTGAAGGAATTATTTTTGACTTTCCTCTTCGTCGATTCAAAAAATTGGAATTAAAACTTTTATGAAGAAAGTAGAAAAAAAAAACTACAAAGACTTTCTGTTGATAGGTACGTATATATCATTTCAAAGACGTTTGAATAATTCACATTCCATCTAAAACAGCCTCCTTCCCTGCCTATAAATGTCAATTTAAACTGATGACAGACTTGCCACGAGTTGATTATTTTCGAATTGTTTGGAATCTTTGGTGAAAGTGTTCCATAGTCAATCTATTTTCCCACTGAAGGACTCATGATATTATTTTCCAGTATGAGAGAGTATTTTTCTACAAATAGCTCTCTATTTCAATTTGTGTAGATTTTCCTTTGTATTTAGTTAGTTAGTCGGGTAGAACCGCGTCTGGAGTTTTGTGTAAGACGTTTCGGCTCCGATGGTGGAGCCATTCTCAAGGTTAATGAGACTTCACACTGAGGTCTCAATCTGCCCACTCCTCGGATCCAACTCTATTATATCTATTTGTTTCAATTTTTATATTCTTGGTGCACAGTTTGATCACGATAAAGTTATGTCTATGTGAACCAGTAACCGTCCTGCCATATAGGGAGGGAAGTAGCTTTGAATGGACTCTTTTTTTTTCGTGCAGGGTAATCGCACGTTAAAAGGTAAGGCCTCGTTGATCCATTGCTCGCACAAGTTTCGACTTTTGAGGGTTGACGTTCGTCAGCTGCTTAACGGAAACGAACAATTTTCGAACATTTTTTTTCATTTTTAGGAATATTGTAATATTGTTGTTGTTCGTTTCGTTAACCAGCTGACGAACGTCAACCCTCAGAAGTCGAAACTTGTGCGAGCAATGGATCAACGAGGCCTTACCTTTTAACGTGCGATTACCCAGCACGGTGGCCCGGCGAGGATTCGAACCCCGGCCTTCCGCTTGACAGGCAGATATGCTAACCACTACACTACCGAGACCAGAATCAAACGTCTTTGAATGATATACACGTAACAGAAAGTTTTTTATTTCTTTTATAGAAATTGTAATTTCTATTTTCTGATTCGGAGACTAAATTCCCATACTAAATGTATGTCAATTATGAAGAACCGGGTATTTAGACGAATTCCTTTCGGTCTCAATTCGACGCCCACTCCAACGTTCAACGCTCGACGGCCACGAAGAAGGCTGCAGCATGATCGAGCATTTTGTTCGCTTCACTTCCGAATCGACTTTCCAAGGCCGTCTAGATGCTAAACGGGATGAATCATCCGAGAAGTTCGTAGTCACTATTTTCGAAATGAATGAAAGTAAACGCTTTGCCGGGCAATCAGAGCGCAACTGATGCTACTGAGCTGTATTTGAATGTGGTTGGCCATTTGAGTGCCATCTTTTGGATTTTTCTCCTCCGGATCGAAAAGAAGGCATACACAACTTCTGAGAGAGATGTAAAATCAGACAAGTTCACAAACACTCTCTGATGGATACGTCAGAAGAAATACTCTACCGAACTTTCGACAACGTTTATTGTCTCTCAAGGTGGTGTAATGAGTTGAAAGTAAGAACTCAACGAAATATCTTGAGTAGCATACACTTCTACATTTCCTTATTTAATCCATCTTTCCACCGAGGAGCTAAAGAGATCATTTTATCCGAGCAAAAGACAACCTAAACCTATTAGCAAAACTTTTTGTAGAGATCAATTATTACCATAACACCAAAATGATATTATTTGCACTCGACGCCCGTTTTACTAACAGCATCTTCAGGAGAAGAAAACTGGTGCCGTATCAGTTCTCTTGTCGGTCAGTCTCTTATTTGGATTTATCACTTTCCGAGATATTTCAATATCTCCGAGAAATATATGTCTCTGGAAAACATTTCGTGGGGCTTCAGAATATAACAATATGATAACAGTATGGATAAGAATTTTTCATAAGTATTTTCAGCAACAGCTCAAAAACAAAGAAGAATGTACGATTTTACAAACGCCAGACGCTTCAATAAGGTCCTTTTTCCACCGCGCTATAATATATTCATCGAATTCAAAAACCAAATTATCTTCAAAAATCAACAGGGGTGACCTAAAAAAATCGACATTCCAGTAACGTTTCGAGGCGAACACGCTTCTGTACGAAATTTCACGGTGATTCTGAATATATCTTACATGCTGGAGTTAAAAGCGAAATACTAAAATAATTAGAACTTTTCTGTAGTATTTTCAGCAACAGCTCCTGTCCATTTTCCTCTGCATTACGATATATCTCAACTTCGTTGAAGACTTTCCTGTCAGTTAAGTCTCTCTATGTGGTTGTTGATGAAGTATCGTATGAAATTCTCTCAAGAGATGCAGATGTTCCACAGGGTTCAGTTCTGGCTCCCACTTCGTTTCTGCTTCATATAAATGATTATCTGCAGAAAACACTTTGTTCAGTACATAGTTTCACTCACGACAGTATTCTTCATATTAACTTTTCTCCCAGAGTCCCCATATCAGCAAGAGAACAAAAATTCAGAAAGCCTTTAGCATCAATAGTATCACCGATGACTTATAGAAAATAATAGAATGCTAAGATAACCCAGGCATGTCTCTTCTCAAAGAAAACCGATCTATCTTCATCTCATATTCAGATGTCAGGAGCAATTATTCCTACAAAGTCATTGAAACTTCTTGAATATATTCAGAGAAAAGCAATCCGTGTTGTTGGTGATTCTTCGCTAACGGACTCGCTCATTTCGTTGGGGCATCGTTGAAAGGATCGGAGACATCTCTCTCTTCTATAGATATTTTCACAGTCGATGCTCTTCTGAATTGTCGTCAATCATCCCACCCTTGACAGTATCAACAGGGATGACCCGACGAGTGCCGAATTCCCACCCCTTTGTTGTGAGCTTGGTTGGCTGTTAAAGCTCTCTGCTCAAGGATCCCCCTTCAATAGAACATCTGAACTTTGAAACTCCTCGACGAGGGAGGTTTTTCCTGAGGCTTACAAATTTCAAAGTTAATGTTGATTCGCATCTCTTGTCCCTCTATTCATGCGGTATTATTTGGATATTTTGTGTGAATCTATATATTAAAAAAATGAATATGAAAAATCAACAAAATAGACATTTTCGTAAATCGAGATATATCAAAATTGATCGATTATTCTGTTTATATATATATATTTTTTTTTCAGATCAAAGATCAACGATTTCACTTTGGGATAAAACGAAAAGATATTCCAAACAATCACCATCCAATTATATGCATATTATATATCAGTCTGCTACCATATTATTATTAAACGCTTGATATAACATTAACGAGAAGTAAACAATTTTTACATAATCCATCTGGTACCATAAATTCAGACTCAGATAACAGAATGACTGACACTGAACATATATCTATTTATGGAGCGATAAAAATATTTTATATTGATGCTAAACTCATCAGATAACTTTTCTCGGGTCTGCATCCATACTTGCAAAAAGACTGAAGACGAATCCTCATTTGAAAACAATCATCACTTTGAGATGACTTGACAAAATCTTCTCCAAGCATTTTCCTGAATAACATAATATACTTTGTTCTCATTTATTATTTGAATTTTAAAATTCCATTGCATGTTAGATGGACGTCAATGTCAATTGCAACCATGATAATCCGAGTGATAATCTCAAGCATTAAAAGCCTGTGTTTATTCGTCCATTCTGATGTCCAGTTATAGTTGCCACTGCTCAGTTGTATTTTTGAATGTCTAAAGAATTTTCATTAGCAGCGATTGTAACACTTCTAAATGTTTTCTGTATTCTGTGCATATACCCAATCATGCCAATTTTTCATGCGTCAGAATTACTTTTGTAATAATATAATGCGTTAAATCGAACATTTTTCACGATTATTTCCCTCAATGCGAATAAACGATGAAACAGTTGAAGGCTAGACTGCTTTTACAAAGTTTTACAGGGATTAAATGCACTAAACTTTTTAACGGTAAATGTTTGGAATAAAACCGGGGTTTTGGTCCCTTTTTCGGTCCTTTTTTTTGTGCTCTTTTTTTCTTTTTTTCGTTTTTTTTTTTCCT
This sequence comes from Zygogramma bicolorata, assembly GCA_032362365.1. Classification (NCBI taxonomy): domain Eukaryota; kingdom Metazoa; phylum Arthropoda; class Insecta; order Coleoptera; family Chrysomelidae; genus Zygogramma; species Zygogramma bicolorata. The sequence continues at coordinate 288,102 of JAVJAQ010005843.1, forward strand.
CGGTTTTCCTTTTTTTTGGGAATTTTCAAATTTTTTCCTTCCTTCCCCCAGTTCCATCGGACAAAATTGGTGCTTTTCCCTGTTTTCAAATTTTTTTCTTGCAGGTGTTTTTTTGGGTGATTTAAAAAATCCCCCTCCCTCCTTTGTCTTGGGGGTTTTTTTTAATTTTCCATCCCCCTGGTTTTTTGGGAAGGAAATTTTGGGGGATGGGGGGGGGGGGGGCCACCTTTTTACCGGAACTTGGGGCGGGGGGGGATACCCCCAAAACAAACACCAGAATCATGCTTATTCTTCTTTCAAACTGCCACTGAAAGATTCAAATTTTTGTAACAAGACAGTAAAAATGACCGTTTCCAAGTTCGAATTGATATTTCAAATAACCTCGTATTCAGCTGATATAGTCATAGAATTTGTTTCAAATATCAAGAATCAATATTGGAGTCTATATACACGTGTAGAAGGGCAGATTTCTTATCTACCCCGAAAGTTGTTGCTTTGATCAAAAACCGTTTCAGCAAGTCTCGTATAACGTAAATTTGCCTATCACAAAAATACAAGAACTGATGTTTATAAATGTATCAATCTTTGTTAATGTTTTGGAACCCAGATTTGTTTTCAACGCTTTTCCACAAATACTTCACTTCTATGTAGGTTTTTGGAGGCAAGCTACCGATACATATGGAACATTATTTTCCCCCACTTGTCGACTCTCCTGCTCTCGAAAACGAGGACAACAATCTATCCTGCTCATTCCTCCTGCTATTATCGACAAACCGGCGCTTGGCACCCTGCCAGTGCACGGTTGCACAGCCCAGTCTAGACAACCGATAAACAAACTGCATCAACAGACTGGCAACAGTGGCAACCTATACAAGAAAATGCTAATAGGGAATATGCATGATTTTTTTTTGTCATAAATTAACCATTCACATCTTCATGATGTCTGAAATAATATAAATAGGCTTGAAAATATTCAAACAATTTTTGAGGGGTGTTTCACTTCCATTAAATGTGTACACCAAATCAGGATTTCTAATGGATTTCAGGATTTCTACAAGGATTTCAGGAGGGATTTATGGATTTCATCAAGATTTCTACTGAACTTTGTACACCAAATTTCCGAAGTGAAACACCCCTCGACAATTTTTCAAAGTGAAATTTAAGACATTGAACAAATTTGAGTCATTTAAACGCGACCAATTTAGGATGTCGAGTGACGTTTCCTATGATTGTTTCCTAAGAGAATATCAATTTCTATACAAGTCATGAAAGAAGCTGAAACGACGACTTACCCAAGTATTGTATGGTATGGAAGTTTAAAAACACTTCATAAATACACCCGATAAAGTGTTTTCTCGTATTTTAAGGGATGTGAAAGTACGAAAACAATGGTGTAATATAATAAGTAGAGGTAATGTATCTCCAGAATCGTGTTTATATTGTTGTGAAGATCATTTTTACGTGAGTGTGCTATATTTATACACAGCTCAGTGTGAATTAGTCAGAAGGAAGTTTTGCATTAGCTATTTAGCAGTGGAAAATTATGTTTTAAACTAACCTAACATCGAAATAAAGACGTATGATGTACATCCCTGCTGTGGGCAATTATGAATAGTAATCTATGTTGTGTTCACCACGTAACTTTCACTCATTTGATTTTTTCGTACATAAAATCAAGATTTGATGCAAAACATGCTGCCATCATAAATATATCTATTTTGGCGAATTGTCCGATTGTGCTTCGATGAAACCATTTTCAGCCATCGTTCTAGATTAACAACGAATCTATATTCACTAGAATTCGTCACAGGAATACAGGTTTCAATTATTTTACCACTAACACAGTATGAATATCGATGTCGACTAATTCAATGTTGTGTCGTCTGACGTCACATTTCGTTTCGACCAATGGTGACGCGTTGCGACTGCAAAAACTAACTTCCAATCATAATATGAAAATATTTGAGACAAATTTAAATGTCTCATGCACATTCCCTACTGTTCCATTATCGATTGACGATCCACCGCGGCGAGAGAAACCCCCAATGGTACAACGACGAACTCGAAACTCACCGTCCAGCATGACGTTCCTCGCGTAATCCTCGTCGGTCAGCTCACCGCACTTTTTCCTGATGACACTCATCTCGGCTCGCACTGTATGTACGCTCTACTTCCGACGCATTCCGCGACTCCGCGTGAGAACGAGACTCTCGCAACGATTGTTTGCGACCGGCTGCGGAAATCAAGTTAGCATTGACAGCAGGACAGCTGATCGCGGCGATAACTGAGGCGAGGCCTTGTCATTTCGCGAAACAAAGCACGGTGGATGAGGCGACGCGATGCGTTTGTCCTGCGGCGAGCAGGCGCGCAAGTGCCGGCGAGCAGCGATCGATTGTTTTTCGGTTCCTGAGTTTTTAGTCCGATGGAATTAGCAGAATCAGGGGGTGACTTTGCGGTAATTCGAAAATTCTGAGCCGTGGAAGAAGGTCATTCTTATATTCTTCTAGTCCTCGTTCGGGATGAAAAGTGAGGTGTCGGCATGAAAAGCGAGATCTTGAAAAATAGGAGGAATACCGAAAAAAATATTGAGGAAAAATGCGAGATCTCAAGAAAGATATCTGTAAAAAGAGGGCCAATCTTGGGAAAAGCATAAGCGATATTAAGAAGGAATAGGATTTCAGGAGAAAAAGATCTCGAAAAGTAAGCAGGAGCAAACTAGAGAAGAATGGATCCCAAATGAGGAGGAACCTCGGAATAAAAAAGTGATAATTCGAGAAAAATATGAACTTGGATCTCAAGAAAAAATAAGCCTTCCAATTTTACTAGGGTGGCGGTTGTTACACTTCTGAATTTTGTTCTGTATTCTGTGCTTATAATACTTTGTAATGATATTTTAACGTTAAATTAAACATTTTTTACAATAAAATTCCGATCACCGAAACTATGCTTATGTTCTTCATTTTTCACAATAAAATTCCGATCACCGAAACTATGCTTATGTTCTTCATTTTTCACAATAAAATTCCGATCACCGAAACTATGCTTATGTTCTTCATTTTTCACAATAAAATTCCGATCACTGAAACTATGCTTATGTTCTTCATTTTTCACAATAAAATTCCGATCACCGAAACTATGCTTATGTTCTTCATTTTTCACAATAAAATTCCGATCACCGAAACTATGCTTATGTTCTTCATTTTTCACAATAAAATTCCGATCACCGAAACTATGCTTATGTTCTTCATTTTTCACAATAAAATTCCGATCACCGAAACTATGCTTATGTTCTTCATTTTTCACAATAAAATTCCGATCACCGAAACTATGCTTATGTTCTTTTTTCAAACAGCCAGTGAATGTTATAACTTTCTAGGCAGTGAAATGACCATTTCTAATTTAGATTTGATATTTCAAATAGCCTCGTATTCAGCTACTATAGTAATAGAAATTGTTTTATCTGCATCTTCACCCTTTGATACTTCAATGAATCAAAACATGCGTGATCTCGAGAAAAAATGCGATCTCAGGAATAAAGGAAAAATTTGAAGATTGAAGAAAGATTGCAACAAAGTAGGTTTTTGCAATAATGGCGAAATAAAGTGGGGAGAAAACGAGATCTGGAGAAAAAGGGCGATATGTCAAAAACAAATAGGATCTAGAGAAAAAAGATAAAATCTTGAGAGAGAAGGCGAGATATCGAAAAGAAGCCAAGATGTCGAGAAAAAATAAGATTCAGAAAATGAACAAATACTTGCAAGGAGGATAAGATACTGAGAAAAGGTCGAAATTTCGAAAGGAGCAGGATCTCTAGAAACAAAAGCAGTAAACGATAAATTATGAAAAAAAAAAAGCGAGATCTCAAGAGAAAATTAATCTTGAAAAAGCACTCGATTCCACCAAAATATACATTCAGGTCGTATCTGGTCTTATCGACTAAACAGTACCACAAAATATTTCACAAATCTCGATATTGAAAGTTATTCAAGATTCACCAGAATATACCTGATTGATCTGATTGAGTCGACGAGCTATAAAAAAAACCCGCTTGAAAAAATACTGTGCACATATAAGATACGGAAGGGTAAAAGTCGCCCAACATGCTCTGGACAATGACCATAGAATCAGTGAAAGTAATCTGAGACCAAATAAGGATGTGTATGATAGAAGGCTACTCGATGCATTCGAGAGTCCACAAATAGCAATGTGTTAAAATAGCAAGAATGGTGACAAAGGTCCCATCTCTTTCAGCCCGTTTTATAGTTTATTGAGAAATTGATGAGAACAATTCGTAGTAAAAGACGAAGTCTATATCGGACCAAACAACGTTGCAGCTAGTTGCTGCACAACCTGAAATTGTTAACTATATAAATAGCTAACCATGGCCTTTAGATTCAGTACCAATTTTTTTCCTATAGATTTTAACCTTGTTAGTGAAACGGGCGTCGAGTGCAAATAACATAAATTTGTGATTGATTCAGTTGAAATGATAATGATTGTGAAGGAACCAAGGGTCAAAACACAAAAGAGTCATGCCTCCGAATTTTTTATTCAATATCGTGTGACTAATACCTAATCAAATAGTGAGTGATTTTAAAAATACCCACGATTCGAATGCCCTTCGAAGTCACTTTCTTATTAATTTTGCGACTAATCATCAGTCTGTATCTGCTCATCAAAGTCTCCTCCAATTGTGTTTATGATCATAAAATTATTGATTAACTTTCCTCTTCAATTTCTCAATGGCAATCCACCAATCCTCTCGACAATTTAAATGATGATAATAATTTACTGGTGAATACTCTAATTCAAGTGGACTATTTCGCGTCGAGGGTGTATGACTGGATTATTTTCTCGGTGGCAAGCGCCGAAGGCTGGAAAAGGGGAAGGGAAATCCTTGGCGTGCTGTCAATGCAATGACCGGGACAAATATAAAATCTTCACGAAGGGTGTTTTATGAATAGGCGAGTGTCATTTTGCGGACAGAGGCGAGGGAAGTGTTCAAGTTTTATGCATAAAAGTAAAGAGTTTGACAACCACTTGATCACTAAAAAAAAATTTAATAGAATTCATAATAATACGCAATATGTGCAGTGCATTTGGTTTAAGTAATTTTTTATAGTTCTCCGAATTGAAAAATAGAAATTACAACTTCTATAAATGAAGTGAAATGCAAAACATTCTGGGAAAACCCAGGCACGTTTCTTCCCAAATAAAGCAGATCTATGGAGAATTAAAATTTTAGCTTTCTCCTTCACCGAATCAAAAAAAGAAAAATACCATCCTCTAAAAAATAATTCCTAAAACTCCATTCTCACCACAAGAATTCCCAAGTTCCTACTTATCATTAAAGCCGATCTATTTTTATCTAGTATTCAGATGTCAGGAGTAACTATTCCTACAAAGTCAAGTATCTCCATGCTAGGAATTACGATCAGTGATAATCTCTCATGGGAAAACCATGTGAGATCGATCGCTAAAGGTGCTTCCCAGAAGATTGGTTTTCTATTTCGTGCGAAAAAATACGTCTCATGATTCTCTCCAAAGAAAGGCAATCCGTCTTGTTGGAGCATCGTAGATGGGTCGGAGACTTGTCTCGGTCGGTGCTCTTCTGAATTTTCGCAAATCGTTCCACCCTTGGCAATATTTACACGGATGAACCGACAAGTGCGGAATTTCCACCCCTTTATTGTGAGTTTGGGGACCTGTCAAAACTCTCTTGCTCAGAGATCTTTTTCCTATGGAACAGCTGAACTTGGAAACTCGAAGGGCATTTTTTCTGAGCCTTACAAACTTCAAAAATTTAAAGTAAATGTTAACTCGTGTCTCCTGTCCCTTTATTTATGCGGTATGCGATGGTATTCGAACATTACAGGTCTTCCCTTTTGTGAACATGTATATCGAAAAAAAAACACTCTCTGATAGGTACGTGTATATCGTTGAAAGAAGTTCAAGTCTAATCGATATATTTCAACTGGTTGAGTATATTGAGTACATTCAAACTGCATTATGTGAGATATTACCAAAATCAGAATTAGTGTATCAGGTTATATTTAATAATTTTATATGAAAAATATGGAGATTTCAATATTGTTTGCATATCTTTTTTAAACTCAACTCTCGATATAGGAGTCTCTATATTTATCCAATATTGTTTGGGAGATTACAATAATGAATTATCAATTGGAGTAGCATAATAGAATAATATTGCAATATAGGTATGCCAATTCTGATATTACTTCAATATTGTCTGATATCACTGAAATACGAATATTCACTGAAATACGAATATTCAAATCACAACCCACTAGTGATAATTTATCGGTTTCAAACTGAGGTCATTATTGATAAAGCAATAGCAATACTGCTTATTTGTACCAAAAAAGTTGGTAGATATTGAATACCAAAGTGATAAAATTTTGTGAATTTTAATGATAGAAAATGACGTCAAAACTTTTTTGCACACTAAGTTGCAAATATAAATTTGCCATCACATGAAATAGTGTTCTTTCAGTTGTTTTCTGAACGAAATTTTACTTCACTTCAACTTGGAAGTTTCAGAGAATGTCCTATTCTAGAATCGACAAAATTCCAAGCACTCGATTAACCCACAGTTCAATGCATTCAGAATTAACTCACCACAACCCTGCTTTCATCGATCGACTCAATCTTACCTGAAAAAAACAACAACATTAAAATTGTATGAAAAATATATCCACTTGCAAATTACTTTCACCTTTCCCTTCGATTTTTCACTTATATTAAGTATCAAACGCCGTAAATGACATCGTACGTTCTCTTACGAGTATGATATGTTATAGTCGTTACCACTCGAAAAAATTCAAGTTTATTACCGTTAATCCACACTTTCAGATCCCACATCATTAGCATGCAGTGGAACTATTCATTCGAGAATACATTCAAGAATAATTACAATGTGTTGTTGATATGAAAAACAGATTTTTATGCTATCGTAAATCCATGTCTGATAAGTTGTGAGAATTTTATTTTTGCAAATGCAAAGTGAAATTACATCTGTAAGATCGGTAAATATCACCACACAAAGTTTGGGATATTTCTGAATTCTGGTAAATCAAGATACAAACATGTGTGTTACATCGTATACTATTTTTTATTACACCAAACGACAATGCATTTTATCGTTGAGTTCAATATTTTATTTTTCCTATAGCACGTTTTGTAGAAAAACTTGAGAAAAATAATTCATAAAAATACTATGAATCGTTTCAGTAATACGGTCGCTATGGAGTTTCTATGGGATTTGTTTATCATTGAAATTAACGTTTTTGCGTAAAAAAAATGTATGATACGTTGTTGATGATGTGCAAGCAAAGAATTAGAAATAAAAGTAACTGTGGCAGTATTAAAAATTACTGCCACAAAAGTCGGAAGTAATTTATGAGACAAAACATAAGGGCTTCGATGACATGTGGATTGTCGAATTGAAAGTTTACGGAGCAAGAGCAGGAGTGCGAAAGAACTTCTGTTGATTTGTTCCAGTTTTACTACCGAGTACTTTTTCTATACTTGGTATAAAGTGCAACAATCTACTCTTTTGAGTTGATGTGATGAACTCTGCCGTAGCACCTTTCGAATTGGCAGCAAACATTTTAACTATGAGTTCAATGAATGGTGGTGACTATTATTTTTTTAAATATTCATTTATTTATTTATTTATTTACGACATTGCCTATTTTTTACAACAAAATTGATAAATTCACACATATGTACTGTAACAATAATCTATAACTAGATGTAAGTAGAATACAGAAATAACTATAATAAAATGTAAAAATAACTCAAGTAATCAATTACAATCTTTTCACAGATTTTTTAAAAGATTCCAAAGAAGAATTAAAGAGTTCTAAATCCACATTGTATGTATTCGCAAGTCTCAAAATTCTACCTATAGATTCATTCTGACCATAGTTGGTACGGTAAAAGGGTACTTTGAAGATTTCTGGATTTCTCGTTCTCTTTGGATTTACATTCAAAGTTATAAGTTCAACAATTTCCGGGGAGTTAATGCTACCATTGATTATTTTGTGGATTAGTGTAAGATCTGATTCTAATCTTCTATGAGCCAGAGTATTCAAGTTAAGAATGTTCAATATATCTTTATAGTCATATTCTCCAATATGATATCCTAGTTTATATGCCGAGTACCGTAAAAACTTGTTTTGAACACTCTCAAGCATATCAATATCCACATAATATGAAGGGCACCAAATTGTGGAGTTGTATTCCATTATTGACCTAACAATTGAACAATATATGATCTTTAGGGAAGAGAGAGATAATTCATTTGCAGATCTAAGAGTGAAACCTAACATTTTTAGTGCTCTAGAAGTAATATTTGCAATATGGGGTTTGAACGACATTTTTTGATCTAAAATTATTCCTAAATCTTTGATTGTATTTTTTGTTCCCAGTTCTATTTTCTTGATTTTATATGGATAATTCATGGGAGTTTTGTTTCGGAAGAAAGTAAATTTATGACATTTGTCTGTATTCAATTGCAATAAGTTTATATCACACCAGCGTACAAAGTTAGATAAATCGTACTGTAATAATTCACTATCAGATGAGTCGTGAATAACTTTAAACATCTTCACATCATCAGCAAACAAAAGAAATTCACTATAGCTAATAATATCATTCAAGTCATTAACAAATAGGTTGAAAAGTAATGGTCCTAAATGAGATCCCTGCGGCACACCAGATGGAACTGCGATTGAGGAAGATATTGAGTTACCATATTTTACATATTGAACTCTGCAAGCAAGATAATTTTCAATCCATTTCAGAATGTTTTCCTGTATACCCCAAGCTTTTAGTTTATTCAACAACAAATTATGATTTACTCGGTCGAATGCTTTTGAAAAATCTGTGTAAATAGAATCAACCTGGTGTTTGCTTTCAAAAGCATTTATTATAAAATGTTGGTAAATAATCAGATTTGTACTGGTAGATCTACCACAACTGAATCCATGCTGCTGATTTATGATTATATGCCTACAATCCCAAGATAACTTTTTTGTTATTAGGTTATCTAACAATTTCGGTAATTCAGATTGATTGCAAACTGCTCGATAATTTTTAATGTCATTATGTGATCCATTTTTATGAATAGGCTTCAAAAAACTATTTTTCCAGTAATTTGGGAAGATGGAAGATTTCAAAGAGGTGTTAAATATCACGTGAATGGGTTTGACCAGGGTAAAAATGCATTTTTTAATTAGGAATAGCGGGATTCCATCGGGACCTGTAGACAATTTCCATGATAATGACATTACCAGTTCAATAACTTCTTTAATATCAACGCTATAACTACATACATCAACTGTCTTTCTGAATTTATATTCTGGGATTTGGTTAACCATTTCATCGCTGTAGACAGATGAGAAGTAGTGTGCAAAAAGATTTACCGTATCATTGTTATTTTCACTGACTGAGTCATCATAATACATTTTGGAAGGTAAGGAGTGAGATTTTTTTTTGTTATTAATATAATTCCAGAAACTTCTAGGGTTATTGTTGATGTTATTCTCAATTTTATTTATATATGCTTGGTGGCAAGTGTTTCTCAAAGCTTTGCATTTTTCTCTCAGATAACAAAATTCTTCAAATTTATTAAAATTTCCATTTTTGTAATCTCTGTGAACCGATTTCTTCTCAAAATTTAATTTCTTCAATTCAGAATTGAACCATACTGGGAAAGTAGAGGTTTTATATTTTTTTAGGGGGACATAGTAGTCTAGAGCTGTATAGAGAACATTATAAAAATTCGTAACTGTAATATTTAAGTCCTCATTATTCAGTATTTCCAAATCCCAGTCGATGTTCGCAAAAAAATTATTCATGCCTATATAATCTCCATTTTTGAAGTCATAAAAGAATTCATCATATTTGAGATATTCGTTTGTATCATTTTTTAGATCGAAACAAACTGCTGAATGATGTAATGTATTTTGAAAGATTGAGTCACATGTTTTATTCACCGAAATATGTATCAAAACGATTTTGTGACAGGCGTTAGTCCATCTGGCCTTAAAAAATCGTTCAATAGATGATTCGATTCTGTAAAAATATACTCCCACCTTGTCGGACCATAAGCATTGCCTAAAGAAGTATAGTCAGTCAACCTCATGGGCTTATTATTGGATGCAATGGGTCCATTAGTAGATGGCGACAGTGCGGTCGTGCCCAAAAAAGAGACAGACTAACGAGATGAGATTGATTACTTAAACATAATGCCAAAGATGGCAATTAATTCAGAATGGAAAGTGGAATTCTTTGTCATCATCGTAGATTCATACTTTAAAGATTATTTCAAAGCTCAAACTTTCAATTCCTTCAGAAACTTTCATTGTTAACTCTATTAGTTTTATTTTATCAATCCAGTCAAACTGACACACAGAAATCGGTACTTATTTCACTTGTCAGAAAAGGAAACTTTGTTGTGCATAATTGTCGAGTGAACGGAAATATCGACATTATACTGTAGATGGCGCAACAAAAGCTTACACAGGCATTGTCAAACTATCCCATATATAAGCAATGCTATTAGCCCATTTTTGTTGGGTAGTAACTAAGATGTCTATATACTGGTGTTTCTAATGTTGCGATATTGTTTCAGACAAACCTGTGGACAAGGCGTTCTAGTTCATCAGTGGCCATGAGGGGCGCTGGTAATCAAAAATTTCTATTTATTTTCGTGATCACTCGATCCATGGAACACGCTGTTGCCAATTCTGATGTTTTTGTTAAAGGATAGAGAATTTATCGGGACTGGATATGCGAGGTTATTGAAAACACCAAAATGCGGCAAATTTGTGTTTAACTTTATGCGTTATTTATTCCATGTAGTTTGAAAATAATTTCTCAGTTGGAAAAATTTGCATTCTGTTTCTACTGATCTGGACCAGAATTCACAACGACATGGCCACTTGGCAACACAGGACTGTCATCTCCACTGCAAGAGTGCCGGTATCTGGCGGATTTTTTGCAGTACTATTACGCCTACATCATCAAATTTTTCATCAAGTTGGCCATATCGGTCGTCTGATTTGCTGACAATCTTTTATATGGAGTGAAAACACCAGTATATAGCCACCTTAGTAGTAACTATTATAATACTTTTCATAGAGATCAATTACTCAGGCGTAGCTAACACAGGTAGCATCTTCAGGAGATGAATATAGATGAGTACCTATGAATTGTTTTCTCTTGAAGAAGGCTACGAAAAAAAAGCCAAAATATAAACAAATGTTGACACAAATTTCAATTTTAGTGCACTCACGATATTCATGATATTAGACTTAACAATTCACAAAGTTCTTTCTGGAACATAATGTACACAATCGCCCATAACACATTTGCTCATGTTCCAGGAATTTCAAAACTAATTAGGGCTGTTTCATCAACCGTCCAGCACAATATATCATGCATAAAAGGCAACGTGTTATTTCAATAGAACAGTCTGTAATATTTTTTTTGTGGACGAGTCGAAATAAAACTGTGATAGTACAATGAACAACACAAAGAGCGTTGAGGCTTTCGCGGCCGAGGTTATTAGTATAACTACTGCTCTTCGGGCTTGAAGGCCGTCGTTCTTTGGAATTTCTTCCTGACGTTTCGCTAGCGCGAGTGGCCAGCTTCTTCAGAGGCTTATTCATATCCGATGACTAAACAGTTCGATTTCTCAAGGCGTATTTATATTGATGCAGGTAACACTCCATCGTTAGTCATCGGAGATGAATAAGCCTCTGAAGAAGCTGGCCCCTCGCGCTAGCGAAACGTCAGGAAGAAATTCCAAAGAATGACGGCCTTCAAGCCCGAAGAGCAGTAGTTATACAAAGAGCGTGTTTGCGACAATAAAAAAAATCAAGACTGGCAACCCCGGATGAAGAGAAACCTGTCAAAAGTTTCTAGAAACCCCTGAGCAGTTCGTAAAAAACCCGGATCAACCCGTGGGCTCTGATGAAGACGTGGATGACCTTGTTTCAATGCTCCAAAATTTGAAGGTTGACAACTCCGGAGATGTTGAAGAAGTGAAAGTTTTAATCCGGTGTTTCATAATGCTTTTCGAGTCGGTGGAAATGATCGAAGGACAGAAGACGGAAACCATCGATATTGGCATTGGCAAAGATTACCAGCAGGTGGAACTGTCGACTGAAATGCGTGCGAAGCCTAGAACAAGAGTGAAGAAGAGCAGAATCGCAAATACCTATTAGATAATAGTTGCAGATATTTCATATGTTCGGTAGCGCACTACGTTTTTTTTTTTTGGTTACTCTATGGTTGGGTTACGAATGCTCTACCGAAAAATCAGTAAGTCGCCCCAGGGTGCTACGGCACTCAAAAACAGCCGTCTCCTGAGAGCTCGTAATATTTCATTGTTTTGTATTCATCGAGATATTTGAATGTAGAAAAATATAATATTATAACGAATAATTTGGTTTAATTCGTGAATAATATGATTTATTCTTAATTCAGTTTGCAAATGTGTCAGTCATATACTTTTTAGTTTGATCCGTAAATTATACATTATGGAATATTATTCTTTGGTTTTATTCATAACCGGGAGATGATTTGATTTATCTTCAAGCTCCAAAAATGTATGTCTCATTATGGTCGGTCCTATCTTTTTTTTAAAATGCTCTCCCCAAAATCATCTCTGAGTGCGCTGCTGGGGCTAGCGACAGAAATATTGAGGAAACATTCGGATGTCATCACATTATTAGTGAAAAATCATTGTACTGCATGAAAAGGAGAACCTTGGTTATGGTAAAAATCTATTCGAAAAGATACTGAAGGATGACTGTTTTATGTGGAAGGGGAATTCGTATGTGACACTCACCGTGCTAAGAGTTCTTGACATAATAATTTTCTGGCATTGAAATACTTCATTTTTTGATGTTACATTTTTCCCAGTCCCAGTTTGAAATTGATTTGTTACCACTGTAGAAATTACTAATTTGAATAATTGTCGGACTTTATTTGATTAACTACCCTTTTATTCATCTGATTATTGCGGACGGTTTTTTTTTTTCTAATCCAGCTAATAAAGGCCTAATTATTTTCAATAAAATCGAAATGAGCTTCATTATACTATTCGAAATTGCCTGGTTATGAGTAAAAGTTAAGGTTTAATGAATTTTATTTTTGGCAGTAGTTAATATTGAATGATCGAGAACATGTTGAGTAACAAACTTTCTTGAATGTAATGTCCTATTTGTCTATCGAAAAGTTTCACTGGCGTTATTAAAACTGACAGCTTCATGAAGCGACCTCATTTATCGAGCATATTGCATGATACGAATACAATCCGTGCTTTGTCAAGTTTTTTTTAAGGAATATTGCATTTCACGAGTCGATCTGTCAATGAGGATGAAAAACCATCTTCCCACATTTATGCAATTGATTCAGCTCAGACACAATGGAGTATATTTCCTAAGGATGAATGATGTTTTGAGTTGAACGGGAAACTGCTGCTTGAAAGAGAAATTCTCAAAAAAATCAATGCAGCCATTTACATATCACTTTACGATATATAGATTTCCCTAAGAGATAAAGAGTCGGTTTCACATTTATGAATCGGAAACAAAGGAATATATTCCATATGAATACACACACATTCGACACTGTTTTTTTACACATTATTGTGCTTCTCATATCTTCGGAGAAGATTTACGACATTAACGTGTGATAGTTTGAAATGGATGTCAGAAAGAGCCAGTTTGTAGATTATATATATTGAAAGATATTTTCGAAACTTGCAAGCAATGTTATCTGAAGAAATAAAAAATCGGAGAATTCTACTATTGAAGGTGATAACTTAGCGAGTCGTAAATTGGTTGCAGTGATGTCAGTTTGGTGTCGATGTTTCTTGAAGAGTTTTTATTAAGTGTAGTCAAATAATAGATCCATTAGCAATTTTCTCGAAGACAAAATATTTTTTTCAACAAAAATTGTGATTTAGCAATACCATGAGATAAACCAGAATGATAAAAGCACGAGACCATTGGACGAGCAATTTCATGTAATGCGATTTGTTGTATTGGAATTGCTCAAGAAAACAAAGTTTTCTGTGATGCATTTTTTGGGTTTTTCCGCCACTGGAAATTACATAAGCTTCGAGTCCTCCTAATATCCGTTTTTAGAGCAAATTGGTACATTTGGCCATATACGTAACTGCAATATTGAATAGTTCACTTTCGTATTACATTTTTTTATTCTATAACATAATTAATAGATAGGATATCAACTATCAATTCCTGAAAATATTCGTTCAAATATTTTTTGTTTCAATTCAAATTGATAATGAGAATTTTGGGATTTGTAAATATTACATTACCTGTTTTGGTATTCAAGGTGGGGTTTGAATTGAAAAGTTGTCTTATTTTCGTGAGGTTATGTGAATAAATGAAGTCAGGCAATTTGTTTTCAGTTTCGGTCTTTTGTATCTGTTTATTGCATTGAGAAGTTTTATTCCATTCACATAGTCATTTGATTTGTCTGTGTACTCAAAATAATTAGTCTCGTAATTAGTACTCATGAGAATAGTTGACAGATGGAGTGTATCAATAAACTACTATAAATGTAAGTAAACTAAAAATTTGTTATATACGAGGGTGATTAACCCTTACTCGTCAAGAAATAACACGTCCAATGAACAGAATATAGGAGGTAGGAAGTATGAACAGTTGGTACTCCCGATCAACATTTTTTTTTTGTAAACAATCGTTCATTTTCGAACCTTAAAAGGCGAGAAAGTAGCGAATTCTCGATTGATCGTGAATGAAATAATAAATCTAATCTAATTAACAAGTAGCCGAAAATGACAGAACCACTCCTTGCGATCATACCGACACTAACCGCTATTCAAACGAACACATTAATAATGTCTTAATGAACGCTCCGTTACACACTCAAGTATTGTGTTCAACATAGTACGCACCGATTCATTGACAACTTTCTAGCAATCACGCAGACTTGAAGAATTATTCACCATTCAGGTGTTATATTAGTTAATTTATAATTACCGTATATGGGAGACCTGTCCACACCAAACATGCTAAGTAATAAAGTCGGACTGAAACGGTTATTTGAGTTTATGTTGTTGTATAAGGAGGTGGTTCTGTGCATAATTACAGAAACTTGAAAAAAAAATCCTGTGAGAGTTATGATATTTTTAGGGAATATCTGTTGATCGACTGATTGTAGTTTTATCTATCTCTCAAGGCAATTTTCGAATGGAATTTTCTGCCCGGAATTCTGTGGGATTTTTTCAAGAACGTTAGAGTTTTGACAGAAATGCAAAAGTTTTTAGCAGAGTAGGTGCTGGGGAAAACCACACTGAAACTCCAAAATAATCCTGGCATAATAGGGAAATGGATCTTCGCTTTGCTTTTGTTTAGTGGCTATAAACATATAGGTATAAAAACATCTTTGTTCTTTCGACTAACTTTCTGGGAGAAACTATTTACATAAATTGCCTGTCGTGACCTATCCAATGAAAATCACACGAAGTGTTTTTCTTATTTTGACATATAAAGTCACACATTTATAAATTGGAAATGTCAAAAAGCCTAACTCGGCCTAACTTTTCATAATCAATTATAAAATGGATTACTTTTCATTACCCAGTTACAAAAAGTAAAATAAAAACACCCAGCAGTAGGTACAAAGAAATCACACATGGGATCTCTCATATTTATTTATTCATTTATACCCTAACAGACCGCGGGGGTCTTATTACAAGGATAAAAAAGGTAACAAAAATGTAATATCACTAGATTATGAAGGTATTAGGTGTATGTCAACATAAGTATACAATTATATCGGGGTTGAATTACACAGATAAACTTATGAGGTGATGCAAAACTGATGTGCGAAATATTTTTTGCGACACTGTCCAATCCAGCTCTATTAAGGCATTAAATTCATTAACTGGTCGCAACATGGCCACAAGTGGAGGTCTATAGTGTAGCCGCTGAAAAGATAGAATGATCACGTTATTGAATTAACGTAACACACGTGAATACAAAGCACAAATGAGTACAGTACAGTGTAAACAGTTCTTCATTTATGTCAGTTTAGAAGGCGTGGCATCGTACGCCGCGCAGGCTATATATAGATGCAGGCATTCACTGTTCACGGGTCCATTAATTCTATCTTTTGAACGGCCCGACTATAGTAGTGAATATAGGAGGAATATTGAACATAGCAAATGATCGAGTTCTTCTTGGAGGTACGTTGAACCTTACTAATGCTAAAATTTCTGGTGCATTCATTCTGTTGTTGATAGATTTATGCAAGAAAGTTAACATTGTGAGAGTTCGCCTATTTTCTAGTGACATTATTTTAAATTCATTTTTTGATTGTTGTGTTCTTACAGTATTATAGTCAGCTCTTTTTTATATTTCACGAAATAAATGAATCTCAAAAATTTGTTTTGTATTTTTTCCAACTCCCCTAATCTACTGCGGTGTTCTGAAAACCATATTTGTGTACCGAACTCTAGTTTGGGTCGTACTATACTATAGTAAAGAATTTTAATGGAGTGAATATTCGTGAAGCTTTTGGATTGCCTGATTATGAATCCCAGCAACCTGTTGGCAGCTTTTAGTACATTTGTGATGTGATGGGGAAAAGAAAAGTTACTATCATAGGTAGTACCAAGGTCTTTCACTTTATAACAACGCGTCAGAGCCTCATCCCCGATCATATATTCGAAAAGTACAGGGTCTTTTATTCTAGTAACAGTCAGTGTCAGACACTTTTTAACATTGAAATACAATTTATTTGTCAGACTCCATTCATAAACCCTATTGATATCCTTCTGTAACATAATACAATCACGTACGGTATGTATTTTTTTGAATATTTTCAAATCATCCGCAAATAAAAGGCATTCTGAAGATTTCAGCTCTGTCGACAAATCGTTAATAAAAATTAGAAATAAAAGGGGTCCCAGATTTGATCCTTGGGGGACACCAGAGTTGGCTTCAAATTTTCCCGATGCATTCCCGTTATGTTTCACTTTTGAATATCTATTTTCTAAATAACTTTTTATTGTCTTGGGGAAGTTACCCGACAGCCCAAACTTGTATAACTTCAACAACAATACATCATGATCTACTTTGTCGAACGCTTTACGGAAATCCGTATAGACTGTGTCTAGTTGGGATTTGTTTTCTAAAGTTTCGTACACACAGTTTCCAAAAACGGACAGGTTTGTAATAATTGATTTGTTGGCAACAAATCCATGTTGCTGGGATACAAAATACTTCTCAATATAGTTATATAGATGCCAATAGACTATTTGCTCAAATAGCTTAGCTGGTGCGCACATTATGGCTATGGGTCTATAGTTAGTAATGTCCGTTTTGTCACCGGATTTGAATATTGGTGTAACTATCGAAGTTTTCCAGTGCGAAGGAAAAGTACTAGATGAAATAATGAGATTATAAATGTAGAGCAGAGGCTCTTTCAACCATTCTCCACACCCTTTTAGCAAATAAGGTGGGATACCATCTTCTCCTGAGGCTTTTTTAGGTTTTTATTTCTTCAATGCGTTGCTATAATCTGAGACTGAAATGACATTCAATACAAAAGTTTCATTACATAGATCACTGTTTTCACAAATGAAAATTGCTCATTGAAGTGGAGAATAATTCATTCAGGACATTTATTTGCTGTTGAAGTATCAAAATAGTTGTATGATACAGATCCGAAACCTTCAGAATCATAATTATGAAGATTGTTGATAAACGTATTATTTTCAATCAATATTTGACAAACTATCTTTATATGTTCCTTTCTCTACATTGTTATGTGAAGAAGGATAATTTCTGCATGTATACAAATTCTCCAAGTGATCATTGTATCCTGAAACTATTGAAATTTCAAAATATTACAGGAACTCACATTAATTTCTCAGTTTCCGTAAGCGTTTAGCGTTCAGTGTACCTGAACTCACTTTGATCTCTATTTTGTATTCTCTCTTCCAGGAAACATTCAGTGAAAGTTTGCGAACTTATGAAAGACATCAACCTTCATGCTCGAAAAATTTTGATTTTGATAGATTTTTGATATGATGTTTCCTTCAAAAATGAAAAACATCTTGAATGTAACTGTAACTCTTTTCAACTGGTTAAATGAATGGATATTTTCATTACATCACAATGGATTTTCATCAAATATTGAAAAATTACATCAACTGCTGTCCTGGAATGACATGAATGTTTGCATTTTCAACCAGAAATACCATGAACTTTGTTGAGTTTTGGCGAAGTAGCCGGTTTGTATTAAAACGAGCGTTCAAATATCAACATTTATAGTGTTATTATAGACACTCATTAAAACCAAACACTGATATCAGTTGATTATTCCCAATTCAAACTTTTGTATTCGGTAATAACATGAAAGCTACCTGTATCAGCGTTTGCTGGTTGCTCAGATTAATGCTTTGAGAAGACATTAGTTCACAGTGAGAAAAATGCAGAATATAACAAAAAATAGGTAGAGTGAAATTATTCAAAGAAGAAGATGAAATTGTGAGATCATAGTCTAAGAAATAAACCATCAGGGAATTAGAATGCTCCCAATATGTAGACAATGCGCCCAGTGTGTTCATGATATTTCAAATCCAATTTTACAATTCATATTGCACAATGATATTGTTCTCCTCATTGACATTTCAGTGTTTTGAAGATGCCCGAATCGTCGATATTGACAGAATTTGATTTTCTGTTTCACTGACCACTTTCAACAAACTCAGCATAAAAAACAAATATGCTTCAATTACATGTCTCTCATGTGTGAAATGCTGCTTGAGGTCTTGATGAAGGACCATTAAATTAAACATTGGAAAGTTTCGAAAATGTCAGAAAATAAAACATACTCTTTGCGTATACTCCGGATATGACACCGCCATCAATATAAATCAGCAGTTATTATTACTATCCATCTAGTCTCGGCTGAAGTGAAACGTTATTATCTAGTTATCCACGACGGTACTACTCTTTCATATTAGTATTCAACGAGCGTTTTTTTTTCAGCTTAATTGAAATTAGAATTCAGAATGTTGGAGTTATGGGCGAAAGGAACTACAAAAACAGTAAAATGTGAATAAATCAGCGTCATTCGATCTCCAAAAGGGAATGTCGCTCTTGAAGTAATTTCACACAGAATCTCATTTTCCCACAACTGCATCAGTGATTTCAGTTCACAAATATGGTGGTAATGAGTTCATTTGATTTGATTTAAGTAGCTAAGTCAATGGAAAAATTATCTGGAAAGAGGAACCAAATATGGTGAGATATCCGATAAAATGTGATTTGATGGATTGGTTGTTGAAAATATTCATTGAAATATAATTTCATGTCATCGATATAAAAAAAACTAATATTTTTTCGCTAGGTTCACAAGGAAGGTAACCCCTGTAATATTCAGAAAACATCGAATGTATCAAGAGAGAAGATTCGCTGTGAATTTTGCAAAGCTCGTAAGCTTCGGGAAATGCCCCCTTCCGCAAGTTATGCATCCTTGTCGTCGTAAATCCTTCGATTACATCTTCATTATGAGATCCATTATGATACAGATTTTTCATAACGATACAGATTTTCAATCAATTGGGAATCTAAATCAGTGGCGGAAGGCTACAATGAAAATTCGGTTCAGAATAAAATCAGCATTAATAAAATAAATTGTTCGTACCGTTAACCAGCTGACGAACGTCAACCCTCAGAAGTCGAAACTTGTGCGAGCAATGGATCAACGAGGCCTTACCTTTTAACGTGCGATTACCCAGCACGGTGGCCCGGCGAGGATTCGAACCCCGGCCTTCCGCTTGATAGGCAGATATGCTAACCACTACACTACCGAGAAATGTAAATATTCCTTTCACTTCTAATGGTAGAAATCGGATTAATTACAATTATTGTGTTCAATATAAATAGAATTTTTATAGTTTTTCTATATCGATAGTAATACGAGTACTGTTATTGTCTTTAATACAAATATAATATTGATAGTTCTCCATTATTTATTGGTTGTAGAAAAAATAGCGTATGCAACTTTCATGATCCTTGCATAATATACAGCAAAGTAAAAGTGAGAAAACAATGGTGTAAGATGATGAAAAGGGGTGAAGTTATCCCCAAAATCGTTTGTATACCATTGTGAAGACCATTTTAAAGTAAATATGCTATATTCATACAGAGCTCCGTGTAAATAAGTCAGAAGTAAGTTTTTGCATCAGCTATTTTGCATTGGAAAATTCGGTTTTCAACCAACCTAACCCAGTTTACAAACATATCGGAATAGCAATTTATAATATACGTCTCTGGTGTGGGCATTCATGAATACCATTATATGGTTGTGGACTCAAATACATCATATTTTGTGTGGTTATCAAAAAATTTGGTGATACAGTTATTGAACTATGTTATTGAAGGATTTTCTATTGAATCATTTGTTTATGAAATCAGTCGGTTCTGACAAAGTTTCTCCTCTTGAGTATCTCGACCTCTCCCGTTGGTCCTAATAAGGAGTTCAGTGATCGTTGTGGGAGTGTCCCAATTGCTTTCATTAGACGCGAAAAAACACGGCCTGAAATTCATAACACTTCTGCGAAGAGAAGAGAAACAATCGCGACTTACGAAATGTGTTTCTTCATTGCAGCCTCACCTGTGTTCGCGATAGTAAAAATGATTCCGCTGACTTGTATAATTAGTCATAGAGAAATGAATGTGGCAGGCGATTTGATGCAGTGGGAACGCCCAATAACAATATTTGTAAAATGAACGGGTTCACCAAGACGTGAACCAATCGCAAAAATAGGGGGAAATCGTGGGAATTTCTGTGAAGGGAAAGGGCATGGCGACCTTGGGAGAAACGCCTTGCTCATAGACTGAGAGAATAACTGAGTGGAAAATAAGAATAATTTATTCGAAAGATTGGTACCTGAATGAAATCCATCAGCAGTTTCATCACCAGTTTTTGTCAATGATGTTCTTTAAAGCGGGTTTTTATAATTTGTCGAATCTGACCAATGTATTAAAAAAAATTCAACTGAGAATTCGTGATTGTTTTTACATTCTAAAAATAACTTTTCCTCCGATTCGTTTCGGAGATTTCTCGATAAAAATTTTCGAAGTCTTTTCTTTGAATATTTCGGAAAGCATCTGTCTCGTACACAAGTAACGATTTAATGACTGTCATATATCTTCAAGTACACACATTTGATATATGAATTGCCAAGCTTCTCACGTTCTCTTTGCGGTTCATGATCATGTTTTTCTCATCAACAATGAACGTTTCGTCCAAGATATCTTTTTAGGAGTTTTAACGATTCGATGAGAAAAAGATTCATCTCATTCGTTGTCGTGATTATAATGACGCACTCCTACGACATTCGACCATTGCCATAAATCGTCTTCTGTAATTTATGCTCCATCAAAATGACCTAAGAGTTGTCTCGTCATATAAAACTCATTATATACCAAAGGAAAAACATGTCTTACTGGGATCTATCACATACAGGTTTGTTAGGAAAGTATGTGGCCAAAACTGATTCTTCGAATATTTCTAAGACCAAACAAAATTTTATATAAACTTAGGGCCAGTAATGCTCCGTTTTCAAGATACAGGATGTCAACATTTGTGAGAGATATGTTTTATTCTAAATATCTTAATGATCCTTGAGCCGATTTTGTTGAAATTTAACAGTTTTGTTTGGGGTACTGAGAAGCTGATTTGGGCCTAACTTTATCGAAATCAACATGTCCAGTGGTGTTCCGGAAGGCACCTACCCAAAATTTTTTACCAAAAAAATGTGCGCCACTGATTCTTTACAATATTTATATTTTTTGCATTGAACAATAATTTTTTTTTCAAATAACTCTCTTTACGTACACCAAACATTTTCGGAAAAAAATTGCATTTCGATGACACAATCATCCACATGATTACTGAACCTCCAAGTCACTGCAAAAAAAATACAAAACTTCTAATGTAAAAATGGTTTTTCCGTTAACCAGCTAACGAACATCAATCCTCAGAAGTCTAAGCGTGTGCGAGCAATGGATCAACGAGGCCTTACATTTTAACGTGTGAATCCCAGCCTGGTGGTCCGGTGGAGAATTGAACCCCGGTCTTCTGTTTGACAGGCGAACGCGCTACCTCTACACTACTGTGAAACACGTCGAATAATTGGCAAACACTCTCAGTTGATATGTGTGTATCATTCATAGACGTTCAAATCATTCACAAAAAAGAAGAAAGAGTCTATCTAAAATATCTACTCTCCTGTCTATACGGCGCGATGGACGCTGGAGCACATAGAAATAAAAGTTCTATAGTGTGGTTCCAAAATTGTAGATGGTGACTCATCGCACATTTTCAGGTTTTTAGGGTATTCGAAAGAGCAAAGAGGTTGTAAGATAATGGCAAAGTAAAACTTGATTTGAAACCTAGCTAAATCATGTTCTATTCTTGACCTGCTTCATATCAATCTCTTCCTTCTTTATCGTGAATGAATAAAACATTTTTTTGAGTGTGGCATTCGTAGAAAATACACGAACACGTTTAGATACATTCCTAGCGACTCAAATAATTGTCCACAACATAAAATGGCGCCACTGCAATTTCTCGCTCTTGTTTAATAACATCTCCTTTGAGGGAAGATAGGTACGACAATGAAAACAGAGTGATTAGGAATGTAGCTGAAGTGAACGAATTCAACCCAGAGATAAGATAATTAAAAATGTGAATTGAGGGAAACACTTCGCAAATCTCCGATAAAATAAATATGAAAGTTATATATAAAACTTGTCATGAATTACTACAGTTCCTTGTTGAACCAAAAAATAAATTAGAAAACAGAGAAAATTCGGAAATTCGCGAAATCAGTTGACAAGATTGGAACAAGAAATACATTGGTCAGAGTCGACGAGCTATGAAAACCTGTTTCGAAGAGCAATTATGCACACATGAGATACGGAAGGATAGAGAAGTCCAGTGTGGTCCATCATGCTCTGGACAATGATCACATAATCGGTGAACTCGATACTCGAGAGTCTAGAAATGGCAAAATTTAAAACTAGTATGAATGGTGACAAAGGGCCTATATCTTTTCGCACCCTTTTTATTATCTATTCAGAGTTATGAATAGTAACAGAAAAAATCCATATAAATATCCCATAAAATATTGTTTTTTTTTTCTTTTGTTCGCGACAAAGCGGACCGAATCACAACTTTTGTTCCGGTCTGCCCGCAATAGGTGTCGGTGTATTACCCCGTGACTGCCCCCCGGCCAAGCGTTCACTTGTTCCACATCCACCATTATTCTGCCGGTCCTCGAACAAAGGATATCTTCGGGCGAAATGATACACTCTTTAGATAGACGCTGTTTGTGTCACCTTAGAAAGGAAGCGGAATGAAAGTGTTTTATCTTTGCCGAACCCTTCTCACCACTAGGAGGAAGTGTGCAAGAAATCGAATGTATATTCTGGGTGGTCTGACGAAAGTGAAACGAGCAGGATTTTTCATATCCTCGCTGACTGTTCAAAAAAGTGCTGAGATCCCAAAAAGAAGGAAGCTTTTCAATTTACTTTGTATCTTCGTCAAGTCATCCTTTTATTCGAATCAGCTATGATCTAATAATTGCAATGTGACGAACACCAAAATTAGGTACTGCCTATGGTTTTCTAAACATTTACGGCCAGTTGCACCGCTCTACTTTAGTTGTGATTAATCTGAGCCAGGCTTTGTTGCTATGGATTTGTCAATCAGCTCCTCTGTTCCTTAACGACTAAGCTAAGCTTAGTTGAATCTCAGTTGAGTTGGAGCGGTGCAATTGGGCCTCAGAGTTATAAGAAATAAGAACTACATTTTTTTTCAGGATATTTTGAAAGCAAAATCATCTATAATATCATCATAGTTTATGGTGTTCATTATGGCCTATTGACAAATCCACGGCTGTGTATATGTGACGTTAGTATGGAGTAGGAGATCATCTTGAATAGTGAGAAATAAAATTTCCCAATTTTTATAAACAGGCTGTTTGATAATGTTCAAATAGGACGAAACTGCAGCGATGATATCAAGTTTGATCTATGAACCAGGCATAAAAGCTCCGATAAGCAGGCAATAACTTCTATAGATGAAACTTCCGCTAACAACCCTTGAGGTCCAATCACTAACAGTCCATTAGTCTGTGGACCCCAGAGGGATTTCTTAGGTGCATGTGGAGCACTCTGAAATAAGTTTCCTTTCATCAGATGTTTCTATATTCAGTTAACAAAATATTTAACAAGCAAATTTCTCATTTTACTCAAATCGTGTTTACGTTACAATATGATGAAAACAATTGCGATTTTTCGAAACCACTTTGTTTCTACTGATGACTGATCTAGCTACTCTAGCTACAGCCATTATAATGTTTAATACTCTTGGCCTGTATATAATAATATAATAATAATGATTTTATTTAGCTATAAAGCTACTGAATACAATAATCTTATAACATGGAATGTAAAATATTGATTATGAACATTAAAAATACAATGGAATATATTATTTTCACAAGTACACTCTGTATGAAATTCAATGAAATCAATCAATGAATGTAAAAATCATTATATCAGTCTATGATATTTATTCTGGAGACGAAAAATCCAAATTTTTCAGAAGTTAATGTTCGTTTTGACAAAATATGTTCTCAAAGTATCCATTTTCATGATTTCATAAGACGCGGGAGATTGTTCAATTTCATTAAATTACACAATATCTTCCAATTTACAATCCCTAAAATAAATTGCAGCGAAACATCTGAACATCACTCGACAAGATTCTTCCCCGATAAAATGTCTGAACATTTACACGCTCACGTACGATACTACAAAAAAATACTTTCACTCTGAGACATCTTATGAAACGCATTGTTCTCTCCGCAGATCGTCCCACCGTAGAAACTGAACTTACCGCTCGAAATTTACGACAATCTTATGACATTTCCAATTTTTTCTGTTCGTAGCATTTCCTGAAAGTTTCCCTCATCTATCGATTACCATACAATGGATAAAGGCGAACAATTAACGATTACACCAGCTGAAGTTAATGGTTTTCATGTAACACCAATTAAGAATGTCTTCACAGGGCAAGTAAGGTTTCTTGAGGTGTTGTTCACCTAGAGATATTCTGTGTGTCGAATATGTTCGCAGGTACTAGTATCACGAAAAACATACGCAGAAATTTCGTCTGTGGAGAACTCTCCACTCCACTGGCATCTGTTGGATATAATTCAACGCTCTTCCTGGTATAAGCCAGAGGAGTAGATATTTTCGGGTAGCTTATCAATCTACTTGGTAGTAGCGGCAAGTATTTTCTTTTGTTTATATGCAAATTCATACGAAAGGGAATCCCTATAATGTTCAAAGAACACCGCGTCTATCAAGGGGCAGGAGGTACGAATTAACATTCACTTCGAATTTTTAAGTTTTTAAGCCTCAGGAAAAACCTTTCTCGACAAGGAGTTCCAAAGCTCAGCTGTTCTATTGAAAAAATATCCCTGAGCAAGAGAGGTTCGACAGGTCTCCAAGTTTACAACAGGGTTGGGAATTCTGTACTCGTCGAGTCATCTGTGTAGATATTGCCAAGGTTGGGACGAATGATAACAATTCAGAAGAGCACCGTGAAATTATCGATAGAAGAGAGACAAGTCTCCGACCCAACAAAACGGATTGCCTTTCTCTGAATAGAATCGAGAAGCCTCAATGTTCTGGTGCCAAACTCTACACACGAGAACCATATTCCAAGACAGGTCGTATCTAAGCCTTGTAGATCATTAGAAGCTGACGAGAAGTGAAGTATTTCTTAGCACGCATTAGAAATCCAAGTTTCTGGGAAGCACCTTTAGCGATCGATTCCTCGTGGTTTTCCCATGAGAGATTATTACTGATCGTAATTCCTAGCATCGAGATACTCGACTTTGCAGGAATAGTTACTCCTGAAATCTGAGTACTAGATGATGATAGATCGGCTTTCCTTGAGAGAGACATGCCTGGGTTTCCTAGCATTAAATTCCACCAAGTTCATGTTACCCCATTCTATTATTTTTACCAACTCATCGTTGATTTTATTGACGTGAAGGTTTCTTTGAATTTTTGTTTCTTGAGCTAATAGGGGATCTCTGGAAAAGAAACTACTTTTGATAGCTCAGCATGTATATGGATGTATGGAATGAAGTTGACTTTAACTATTTGAACATAGGTGTTGTTTCATCCCAAGTATTGACAATTGTTTACCTTCATTGAGATGTCTGATAATCACTCAACACCAAGAAACAGGTGAGAGCCATCAGAAATCTTGAAACTAATTCGAAAATTTCAGAGTAAAATTTTCACTTCAGACTGTTCCTGAGGCATTAGATCGCACAAAATGGCATTTATATCTTATCAGGAAAGAGTGCCATGAAGAAATAGTTTATTGAATCGAACTGGCCGGAACTTGATGAAAATCCATATTCCTAATATCCAATTGTGGTCCATTCTGTATTTGTACAAAATCGGGGTTGCATCCCCTATAGTGAAGTCATAATCATGGTTTTCAAGAGGACGCAGTCCTGTCTGTGGTGAGAAAGCGAATTTCAACACTTCAGTTCTCTAATCGAACATATAGGTAATAGATTCGATGTAGTGACAATATTCAAAACAGAGAACACGTTCAGATCCCTATTAACTCAAAACAAACCTCTAAATAACGAAAAGAATTCCAAAAAAAATGTGTTTATTGTATCCATGTGTATGTGGCAGTGTTTATACTGGTGAACATCGGGGTCATCAAGAATAATAACTTGAGAAGACGAGAAATAGAAAATTCGAAATTATCTGAACACATATTATCAACAAATTGTATACACATGGTCCAGTGGGATAACATCAATTCACTTATAACAGAACAGAATGGAACAAAAAAAAACTCAAAGAGGCTATTTGCATTTTGGTAAACGGCAGTGGAGAAATTGCTACTTGTTCATTGAGTATGGATCAATGTTGGATGCTTCTTTTGAAAAGGGTAGTTGAACTGGGGAGATTCAATTCGAAATAGGTTGTGTCAAAATCTACCGTGGGTATAGCTATGGATGAAAAAGTCATGCCAGCGTCATATTCTGACACTACGTACCACAAATTCGCATTTTTTTTTAAATTCGTTAATTGAATATCCGAATTTATAAAAATACGAAACGTAACTGACAAAATAGCATCTTTTCAATATTGCAGTTACGTACCATATACCAATTTGCCCGAAAACAGATATTATAAAAACCTAAAGCTTCTTCATTTTCATTTCTAGGGAAGAGAAAACCCAAAATATGGATTCTAGAAAATCTTTACCCCCTCAACAAACATTCAAACAATATCCCCCTACATTTATCAACTTCCCCATTTACCGCGACTAACATTCAAATGCTCACAATCAACAAATCTCCACACACGCCATTTAAACTAATAGTTTTCACGTTCGAGCAATTAAGAAGAGCCCGAGGGCCAATTTAAAGGATCACCGATTTTCAGTCTAGTCGATCACGACCTGCCGATTCCTGAAAAAAAAACCCGCTTTCTCCAATTAAGCTCCGTCGCTGCCGTTGACTGATATAATGGCATGTCGTGACTCTTTTGTCTACGATACGATGGAAAAAACTGGTATAGATGTGGGGACATTCGGAGGAAGCTGTCGCGTCTTAGAGATAGTTTTTTCTTCGCGAGTCGTGAGAGGAAGAAAGCCAACCAGGCGACTACGTTTATCTTGGAGAACAGGACGTCACATTTTGTAATTGTCAACATTCGCTTCTCGATTTGAGAATGTAGCAAAGAGGACCAGTCGAAATTAATTGGAGTCGGAGTGGTGACAAGTCTCCAATTTTATTGATATATGTTTATACAAATTCACATGAAAAGTTGGTCCTGTAATGTTCAAAAGACACCGCACTAATCAAGGAACAGGAGATACGAATCAACATTCATTTTGAATTTTTGAAATTGTAAGCCCCAGGAAAAAAAAACCTGAACAAGAGAGGTTCGAGAGGTCTCCAAGCTTACAACAAAGGGGTGGCAACGATTGAAATTGAATTGACTTTGAAAGAATAGTTATTCCATACATTTGAATATTAGATGAAGATAGATCGGCTTCTTTGAGAAAAGAAATGCCTGGGTTTTCTTAGCATTAAAACCCGCCAAGTTAATGTTATACGGGGACTCTGGAAGAGAAACTATTGAGTTTGAAGAGTACTGGTCTCATCATTGATATTGAAGTGGGCGCCAGAACTGACCCTGAATCAAACTTTTCATCTGCTATTAATCGCAATTGGCTGAGAGCATGAGAAATATTTGTGAATTAATTTTGAAAACAGTAGCAGATTTGATCTCCAAAACGTTAAAAACGAAACGTATATTTCCAAATATAAGTTTCTGTAGTTTTGGTAGACAAATTTGAGTTACACAAGAATTTGCTGACTTTCTTCACTTGATTAGGTTCCAATATCAATTCTCCATTTTTTCTGACCGAAACACTACCAATGAAAAATTAATCTACCACAAAACAATGAATTTGGAACAGTATTTCAATATATTAATAACAGTATAATAGTTGAATCTATGAGAAACGGAAACGAGAAAAGTAAAGCTAATCACTATACCTCATCATTTCGCCAATTTTTTCGTTCATCTCGTTATCACCTGAAGACAATAGCAGTGCTTGCAAACGGAACGTCGTGATCAAACACGGCTTGGAATTTTGTTTCACCATATTCTCCAACAAAAATTATATTTTGTAATTTTCAAGCCTTTTCGGGAGTATTTACACAAGTGCTTCAAAATTACCGATAATTTTCCATGAAAGCATGTTGTCTAAAAACTCCGAAGGAGGAGGGCTCTTTTAGCAAAATATGAAAATAACCGAATGCAATTTTTTTACTGACAATATGCTTGAATGGAAAATTATCAGGTTTATTTTGATGCACGGGTGTAATTCGGTAGAATATTTCCGGAGTTAAAACAACGACGTTTAAAATTCAGAATTTATGCCTGTCAAGATGGCAAATGTACATTTTAACAATCGTTACTATAGATACACGGACCGAGCGAAAATGTCCCACCGAGAATTTATCGCTGTAATTGATCGAAAATGTCCCGCTTCATATGGGATTTTTAACATACGATGGAAATATTCATTGTAATTCACCGCATACTTGATGAATTGATTTTTGACCATCAGCTTATTCAATTTCATTGTTTTTATCAATGAATCTTTCACAGGGTTCAAATAAATAGGCAATCCTTATCAAATTATTATCTTAAGTCAAGTGATAAATCCAGAAACATGGATCAAAAATTGTTTTCGAATATATTGGCGGATACCTATTCTCTTGAAAATCTGGCGAATGCGCCGACTCAATAGTGTACAACTTCGAAATGGGTTCCGACATAAATATCTGATTGAAAATCTGAAATCATTTCGACGAAACTGTCGGACCAAGTGCCAACAAACTAGCAGATAAGTATTGGTTTCAGAATGGCTCACTACCTCAATCATGAACCGTTAATCGAACGAAAACGATATATCGGTTTATTGTTCATGGGAGTGTTCCAAACGTTGGAACTTGAACTAATTACCATTAACTGCTGCTCGACACGGCATCGCATAATCTTTATAACAAGTACCGCAATATTTCATCACACCTTCGGTACTCGGTGCAGGAAATGAGGCTCACACACTTCTATAAATCATGCCCAGCAAAAATATAATGACAAGTTCAATGGAGTGAATGTTTCCACCGATTAACTTCCAATTAATCAATTGGGTGTATTCATTGCTGGCCATAAATGAGGTGGAAATTATTTATCGTCTGCTTCTGACATATTTCTGAGTGAACAAAATCAATTATTTCTCAAAATGTTTTCTTGAAATACTCTTATTTAGTTGAATACTCGTATGTCTCAAAATAGATCGGAATTCACGCTAACATTTGTATTAATCAAAAAGAAAGTAGGTAATCTCTTCTCAAGGAAATGTATCGAATGGAAGTTATGCACCAAAGAATCATCCAGTGCTTTATTATGGGGATCTCGTTTTTCTTCATACGCCTGAAAGACTTACTTAATATCATCACCGCACTAAAACGCAACTTTTTTTCAAATAAGTTACAACTCTGTAGGATTTATAGTGGCTCTATATGACTAGGATCCGATGACTCATCGAAATAATAGTCAGAAAGAAGTTCCAAAGAACGACGGCCTTCGAACCCGAAGAAAAGTAGTGATAATGAAACAGTTCATATTTTTTTACTTATTATGTCGGTAAGATCAAAAAACATTATTCATATTCCATCGGATGTAAATAATATAGAATTATAATTTCCAAGAAACACGATTTACCAAAAAAAAAGGAGCGAGGCTCGGTCATCATGGTACTTCTAATCAAATTATCAACATAAAAGTAAAGAAAACAGCGGGCTGAATGAATATTTCTATACTCTCGAATGTATCATGCACATCCTTGATTAGTTCCAGATTGTTTCCACTGATTCTTTGATTATTATTGTCCAGAGCATGCTGAGCGAAACTAGAGTATTCTATCCTTCCCCTTTCTTGATGTTCCTCAAAGCGAGTTTTCATAGCTCATTGACAATGATGGTCAATGCATTTCTCGTTGCAAGCTTGACAAATGGAATCGTATATAGCCCCGACTTTTCTGTGTTTTCTAATTTATCTCTTGGATCAGAAAACCGTTGTAATTTATAAGAAGTTCCACTTTTATATTGACTCTTACGAAAATCTGTTAAGTTCAAGTCCTCAAGTATTATAATGGGATTACTATAAACATTTTTACAACTCTTTCTTTCTGAAAAGTCGAAGTTTCACAAAGCGTTTCTCTAAGTTTACATTTGCTACTTTTGTACCATCCCGAGTTGGAACCGTTTTCTTCAGCTACATACCTAATCACTCTCATTTCATCATAGTTCTTATTTCTTAAACAAAAATGTACTCGTTTTAAAAAAGCATTGTAGTCACTTTTTACACGGAGTATAAAAAGTCCACAACTACGTCCAGATATTTATGAAATGTTGTCATTATCAGGTGCATTCGTGGATTTCAATTCTTAGCAAAACGTACTATTTTTTTGATAAACTGGTTTTGATGCTCTGGTGTGAATAATTCCGGAAATATAAGTTGTGTGACGTAACCTATTTCGTATCTGAATTTCAAATCCCATCTTTTGAATATTTGTTCTCAAATCCACGGTCGCCAAACGAACGATTAATTTTGAAAAAGAGATAAGGAAATATTCGAACACACTTTTAACACAGGAAACGCGAAGCACGAGCCATATAATAAATTATCTTTATCGAGAGTTTGTGGCAACTGGAATGAAATAAACATAAAATCCCATTCTTTGGTTCCAATTAACATTTCTTCGTGTTCATTCTCTCTTAACATATCTAATTTATAATGAACAATAATGAAGAGCTATCAAGACATTCTTGCTATTCTATCAGGAGGAAATGGATTTGGAATAATAGATTTTCGTTCTCAATAATTTCGTATCTTTGAACAATATATTATCGATTCAAGAGTTTTGAAAAAGAATAACGTTTTGTGGATGGCATGTCTATATAGAATTGATCTTTTTCGAATTAGAACATCACCAAGGTTAACCTACTTTTCTGCTTAGGTACTTGAAGTAACAATCTCCAGAAGTAATTCAGTATTCTAAAACTATTCATTTCACACGTTTCAAGAAAATATAGCGAATGCAACTCGGAGTCATCCTTCAATCCCATTGATGGCCCCACAGAGATATCCAATTAGGCCCATGGGCGCTTATACCTATGGGCAGAGGGAGGTTCCCTAGTCTTCAGGGTGAAAGATGCCATTCATCGAAACAAAACTTCATCATTAGGGTGCGCTAGTGTCATATGCTGCCTACATTTCCAAGTAAAATAATATGTCAATAGCGGCTCTTTAGGAATCTAAAATTGTTTGTATATTTCCTGAGCAACGGGGTAAATAACGCTTGTTTCGAGACAATATTCGGATATTTTCAGTGGAAAAATAAAAGTTTCCCAACAATCTGTGGTTTGCATGTAGATATAATGGAAAATATCGTTCATATCACGACCTTAAATGCTTTTTTCACGCACACACGGAAAAAGCTTATTTTCTCGATTCCTAATGAAATATACTATTGGCACTTTCCGAATTCTTTCGCAAGAAAACAAATATCAAATAGGAACAAACCGAAAATATAGATTCTTTCTGAGTTTGAAAAACTCAAATGTTATACTATATTTTTTGAGACAACCTTCATCGTATTATTGGGATATGAGAAGGACGGATCTATAGTTTGCTAAATCTCCTTGACTGCACACAATAGGTTTATGGAAAACGACTGTTAGAAAACAAATACTCCTCTGGCAAATACCATCAAGAGATTGTATGTTACAATTATCAGGTTGATATTTTTAGTTGTCGTTATAATTAACTCTTTCGAAACCTTTAAAAAAAATTGTACAATCGAAAGGAAAACTAAATTACTGTTACGAAACCTCCTAGTGCCGGCCCTGTCGCTCGTTAAACGCAAAATAATACAAGGGGGTGAAGAAAGAATGTAACCTTCCAGGAATTTCCGACTCGCGTAGAAAGTTCGATACAAATCATCGAGGCCTGCATGGATAGGTCCGGAAGATTCTCCATAGGCGTACGCAAGTATGAATAGGGAGCTACTTCTTCGGAACGACAGTGTGTTTCAGTTTTTCTAGTAGAGAGAGTTGTTGGTAGGAGTACGGAAAGAACTTGGTGGAGAATCGAAGTTGTATAGTGTTTTAATAAAAGTGTTATATGTTCAAGTCACCTAAGAAGTCTCAAGTGTTTGTAAGCGATTCATAAGCGAGAGTAGTAGTTGTATTTTATAGTGACGTACATAAAAGTAGTTTAGTGTTATTTGGAGTATTATTTGATAAAAGAACCCAGGAAATATCGTAACATTACGAATAATTGAATTGAAAAATCATACCAGCAATCGAAACGTCGTACTTGGTAAAAAAAATCATATTCCTTCATTGTTAAATTGTGTTTTATTTTACTATCATACATTTAATATTTTATGATTCATCTGAATATTATTTTGCTATTATGGCGATTATAATTTACATATTTCATCATTTGAATTATCCAAATTTCATTTCTAAAGCAAACTCCATTTCAATATTTTTCGTATGGATTCGAGTGGCCCAAGTGAATTTCAATTAGATCTTTCGTAACCCATTATTTTGGTTAACGTTTTTTCGATCTCAACATTTTTCGCAACAAGTTATAGTTAATTACGAAGACAATGGAAGTCCGAACGACTTTCTCCCTCCAGTAACAACTTTGTCATGTCCCATGGAACAGTAACCTAATTTTTTATTGAAAACTAATGGTCGAAGGTAGACGACCCATCGCATATAATTGCCCGCCTTTTGAATGGTACCCGACAATTCCATATAGAGAGGTACTTGTTTTTCGATTTCGATGCTCGCTAATTTATTAGCTTTCGCCGCCACTTTCAGATGAAGACGAGGAAGCGAAAATGTGTGAAAATATCTGTCACTCCCACGTGAGCCGATTTAGGTATTGTTACATGGTCTAGCATTCAGAAAAGAGCCTCGAGAGCTAGATTTGAAGTAAAATATTGAGACTAACGTCGGCCAATATTCAAAAATGATGAAATTTTAACTTTGATGTGAAATATTCAATCAGTCTGCTTCTTGAAAATAAAGCTAAATTGGAAAATCCCAATAAAAAAGGATACTCAGCAAGGAAAACATATTTCTCTTTCATTGCCTCTTTCATCTTTGAGGAACAATCACTTTTGTATAAATATATAACCATTTTCCACAAGATATAAGAGCAATCGGAAATCTGAAGCAATCCGAAAAATCGGTAAAAATAACTTCTAGCAGGGAATGCCTTTTCAGTACGGAGGAATATTTTTCTATTGAATTCTTTTCATGATTAAATTCGCTATTTTGAGTAGTTCGTCTGTATGAATTGAATTGTCACTGGTATTCATTTTATTTATTTTTTCTTGACCTATGCAGCACGAAAATAAAAAATTCAGTGTTGTCTGTTATCTTCTGTTACGTAATTTTTAGCTTGACCAGTAGGCGATCGAACAGTTTAGGTGTATGCACCGACTAATATCTCAGTGGAGTCGGGTGTGGGTATTACTGATATGTGAAAAAAATTAAGGGCGCCAAGTGATTTACATAAACATAAAACATACACCTCCCTTGGAACTAAAATCACTAAAATGAAATGGCTTACTTGTCAGACTATGCTATTTGGAGTAAATGAAAGAGTTGAATTGTATAAATATACCTATATATTATAAACAAATATAGTATAAAAATAAATTCATAAGGTTAGCCAAAAAAGGGGACTCTCGAGAGTGAGGTTCTGGGATAAAGTATATTCAAAACACGTCTTTATCTCAGACCGAAAGTATGCCTCGGAGGCAATAACAACAGCAATACAAAACTTGTATAAAACACTTCAAAAAAAATATGAAAAAAATACAAGGCTTTTCCAGAACACTGCACATAAAATCGGTAAATGGGTACGCTCGTAATTTAAAAATAATAAAAAATATCATCCACTAGGTGGTACTTATCGATATCTCCAAGAGCCGAAGAAATCCGGGCAGCCAATGCAAGATCCAAACGTCCCTTTCCCGTATCGGATGATGAATTTCTGCAGATACCACAAAAAAATATCGAAGTTGTTCCAATTCAAAAAAAATGCTCCGTTCTAATATCTCCAAGATTGCCACAAACTCCGGTGTCTCGTAATAATTGGAAATGTAGTTATTTCGGACGGTACCGAACAAAGGCCTGAAAAGTCATGAATAGTTTCAGGGTTCGATCGAGAAAAAAATACGGCACGAAAATAAGTATGCTCGAAAAAACTTACCTCTTGTGCAAAATCCCTACGCAACTGAGGCCAATTAAATACGATTATACCAAAGACTAATCCTCTATATCAAAGAAAACTCGGCGATTCCATGAAAATACCATAACCCAATGAAATTCGCCTCTCAAGTGTGAAATAGTGAAAAATCCCTTAATGGTAAAAACATAAATACCATTCACCCAGTCTTTCTGATATCTCGGTCTCGGTAGTGTAGTGGTTAGCATATCTGCCTATCAAGCGGAAGGCCGGGGTTCGAATCCTCGCCGGTCCACCGTGCTGGGTAATCGCACGTTAAAAGGTAAGGCCTCGTTGATCCATTGCTCGCACAAGTTTCGACTTCTGAGGGTTGACGTTCGTCAGCTGGTTAACGGAAACGAACAATTTTAGAACAATTTTAGAACAATCTCGGCCCGTACTGACCCATCGATCGAACGATAAGATTTTATCATGATTCTTTTTTTTCCATGAATTCCACTAACCCAGCCAACAATCGGAATCGCGTATTTCAGCCGAAGAACGACACAATTGGATTTGCATGCGAACGAATATAAAATTCATATACAGAGTGCTCTGTCGTTCTGAGCATTATATTTCGAAACATTGCCGAGTTTTACTAAAACCCGTTACACTTCCATTTGCATTTATCTTTTTTTATACGGTTTTTACCTGTCCAAATAATTTCACTCATACAAGTTTCGACAAAATGTTTGCATTTGGCTGTTCTATCAATTGATATCTCTCCATATAGTGTTGGAAATATCGGTCAGGATTGTTTATAGGGTATTCTGGATGGTAGAAAGCGTTCGAGAACGTTCAAAATACTTTATAATTATCAAAAATTGATGAAAATACAATAACTGAGAATGAAAATATACAGTCAATCAATCAAATCAATGTGACATCACTCTCCTCTCTGGTACAGGGTTTTTAATTTCTGATTGAAATCCTTATACAAAATAATGACAGTTCAATTACTTTTATTGACAAAAAGAATTCATTACATATATATAAACGTAAACAGGAAAACAAGACAAACATAAAAATGGATAGCTTAGATTCTAATTATCAACACTCCCACTGAATCTAAGTTACAAACATGTTAACAAAGTGTGCATCATATAAGGCCAATTGAATTGACATGCTTTCTGAAGATTTCAAATGATAAGCTTTTAGTGAAGAGGTCAGCAACTTGATCTCTACTGGGGATATACTTGATAGACACCAAGTCCGAGTCTACAGACTCTCTAATGAAATTGTACTTGATATCGATATGTTTCAACCGTTGATGTTTTCTTGGTTCAATAGCTACTTTAATGCACGATTGATTATCTTCAAAAATTATTGTTGCTGCGTCCAAAGACAGAGTCAACTCTTGCAACAGACCTCTCAACCAAAGACATTCGGATACAGCACCAGAGAGGGCTATATATTCAGCTTCAGTGGTGGATAAGGCAACGGTAGCTTGTTTTCTGGTTATCCACGATACTGAAGCATCAAACAAACGGAATATGTAACCGGATGTGGACTTGCGATCGCTCGGATCGTTTCCGAAATCTGCGTCACAATAGCCTATTAATGAAATACCATGAGAGCTCCTTTTGAACGTTAAACAGTGATTTTGAGATCCTTTCAAATAACGAAAAACTCTCTTCAAGTGATTCCAATGAGTTTCTGTAGGCTTTGATTGAAATCTACTCAAATAATTCACCGCGAAACACAAGTCGGGTCTAGTATTAACCATCAAGTACATCAAACAACCTATAGCTTCTCTATAAGGTTTCGATGTTATGTTGTTATCATCATTATTACAATACAATTTCAAATTAACTTCCATTGGGCTCCTTGAAGGGTTACAATTAGACATGCCGAACTTTTCTAGAACTTTATTTATGTACTGACTTTGGTCCAATTGCAGAATTCCTTCACCTTTATTTCTTGTGATTCTTATACCCAGAAAAAAATTTGATTCCCCCAAATCTTTCATTTTGAAAACACCACTCAACATTTGCTTTATTTTATTGATTTCTAATAATGAATTACCTGCAAGTAAGATATCATCCACAAAAAGAAGTAAGTATGTGATTATATTTTCAGATTC
>JAVJAQ010005843.1:331835-417087 GCA_032362365.1 Zygogramma bicolorata
TTCAATGCTTCATATTTAATGTAAAAAGTAATTTTTTTATTGTTTATAATAACAGTAATTATATTGATTTTTCAGATTCCCAACCCGAAACTCAATCGGAAACGATAGAGCTTGACAATTCTGATCGTGAGAACGAAATGAATGAATTTGATGATTCGGAGCAAGAATTTTGATGAGAAAATTGAGCAAATATAAGTTGTGATAAATATTATATAGAAGTATAATAACTGTTATATATTGTCATATTATTATTACTAAATGGCCTACTTACTTATTTCGTTTATCAAATAATAAAGAAGAAAGCAAACCGCCACCTGCGACGCCAAGCCCGCGCGAAATTTTCATTTCTATTTTTGCTGACTGACGGGCGTTGTCCCGCAAAATCGATAACTGATCATTTTTTTTATGTTTCATATAGCATTCAATACCCTTACAAAAATTTCGAAGTGTAGTAGATTAATTGCACCGTATTTATTTTTTGTACATACATTGCGACTGACTGACCAGCTCTGTCCCCATATTCAGCTGACTGACTGTCGTAACTTTTATGTATATGCAATATAAAATCTGTATAACGATTATCAGCTTTAGTAAATTCGTTTTATTACCTCGGCAGGTACGGCAGGTTCGATAGCGTACCTGAGACACCTGTTCTCAGTTTCGCCTGACTGACCGCAGTATGTTTGTGTACACAACCACTGCAATAAGCCATAAAAAAACCAGGCTTAGTAAATTCAGAGAATTTTTTGGGCTCTGGCTCTTGGTCTATTTAACGAGCAAGTTAAGTTATACAGTTTGATTTTTTCACGACTATAACAGATAATAGCGAAATGATTCAATAAATATTATGAATTTCAAAGTTAATGTCATTCAAAATGTCCATTGTGGTACAATCAAATAAGTGGATGAAGCTGTCATTGCTTGAAATTTGCTATTCTATGACAAACCTGAGTCATAGTGCAATTAATTACTACCACTGTAACACAATGAAGTCATTCTATTTGTGTTGGAAAGTTTTGTCAAGAGTAAAATAAATTTCTACTCTTCTCTGTAGTATTGAAAAATAACTCGACACGGTTTATGGTCGACAGGTTCGCGAATAAATAATGCTCCTGAGGATAGTGTTGAGGAGTTAGCAATAAGACCCAATTGGATGTCGGTCAATGACGTTCAGTATTAACCATGAAAAATGATTGCGGTGGATGGCTACGCGTGAAGCTATCTTTCGGTGAGGCGGAGTTGGATCAATCCAATTGGGTTATAACTACCCTCAATATTACGTGAGAGTTTCAAACATTTCAGGGGAACAAACCTTTTCTTCTACGACTATTGAACAATGCACAGGGTGTAATTAAATTGATGGCTTAAAATGATGGCTTTGATGATTCACCAGCTCATTTTGAGAAGAGAAGATTATATGAACATCTGTCCTAAACTTCTTAACTTTCGAGATATAAGGTGTTCAAATAAAAAAAATTGTGCTCTCATCATAACTTCAATACTGTCCTAAATATTTTCATGAAATTTGATATGCACCTACTAAGCACCAGTAGGCATTTTTTGATGTTAAAGGTTTTTGAAATATTAGTACGGAATGTATACTGGAGATTTTTCTAAAAAATTAGTGTATTAAATTCATTTGAAAAAACAAACCAGTTCCTATATTATCCACACCAATACTCATTCCATCAAATATTACTCGATAGTCGTTCATCAAATTCATTGAATCCATAGCCTGGAACAAAAAAGTACAAAGCACTCTTTAGAAGTGGTCCAGTGCTCTAGAAAAATTAGCACGATCAATCTACCGAGATTACGACAGAGTACGGTAATTTACGTCAGTTGGATGTTCGATTGTCATTATTATTGTAAAAGCAATATAATGGTAATGAATTCGAACGTAGTTTGTGCGGGCACTGAGCATGAAGCGTGTAAACGTTTCAATTCTGAACATTTAAGAGCTAGTTCTGAAGAGCATCTTTAATTAAAAGTTCAGAATGATAGGTATAATATTCTAGCTACGAGTAACGGTGAAAAATTATTGTAGGCAAAACGCAATGTGAAGCAGTATATGCAACTAAAATTCAAGAATGTGTGATACGGTCTGATAATTGTCTTTCAAATATGGAAGACTGATTGAAAAATGTCTGAAATTCAAACTGAAGAATTTTGGGTACAGCTGATCCTGCGAAGGTTACTCAATAAAATTACCCTTCTGTACTGTAAGATCATTGACCACATTTTTTTTGATGCATGTGAATTGAAACAGTATTTTTGAGTTACATCGGACTGTGAAGGTGGGTAGTATGAACAAAATCATTTTCTGCAAAACCAGCGATCATATGTAGGAGGGGTTATGAAATGTCACGAGTTTATGGGAAGGAGGTACCTAAGGCTGGGGGAAGTGTTTGGGGCAGACATAGTTGGCAATCATGATATAAAAGAATAAAAAGTTGAAATCACTATGTCAAGTGAATGTAAAAAAGACAAATTTTATAGGTTGCAGAGTTTCCAGAAAGACTGTTTCAGAAATATATTATTATTACAGGAAATAATTCCGAATTTTTCTCCTTACAGAAAGATTCATGGATAAGACAGACAAAATATTGTCAACCTTCAAGAAATTCGCAGCTGGGGAAACTGGTGGATTGTCGAAAATTTCAATTTCAGATGAGGTCTCGATAACAGAACGTTTTTTTTTTGAAGAATTTTTCTCGGAAAATGACGAAGATTCCTAAAAATCTAACAGAAATCTGATAATCAAACGGATTGCAAATTCAGGAGAGTGTCAGATTCTTGGTGTGTCAGTTGAAAGAAAAGATTTGAAAATGGCAATTCGAAAAAAATAATCTGAAAATCAAGAAGGAACTCATCCGGATGAATTTTGAAATGTGAAGTGAATCTAAAATTCAAAAATATCCATTAGATCCTAACGAAGTGCCAGCTCAACTTTATATGATTTTCTCTTGACGAAGAGAAAGTGTGTTCCCATCATTTTTTGTTACAAATATGCCCTCTTCTCGAACTTTGAAGGGCAATAACAATAACTACCGAAAATTCCAGTAAAAATTTCGTAACCCCTCCTATATACGAACGCTGATAAGAGAGAGAAAGAGAGATAGAGAGCTCTGAATCGTAATCTTCATTGAAACATTTTTCATTTGTATCAAATAGAAACACAAAAAAATGAATCCATTCATGCATCGATAATTGAAATTGATTGGCCAGCAACCGTAATGAGCATAACCATAATAATAACAACATCAACAAACATCTAATTAAATTTGCAAAGTATTAATTATTCGAAACAGAAAGTTTCCAAAGAAAGGTTATTAGCACCGCTAATTTATTCAAAGGAGTGGTATCCCAAACAAATTATTTAGAGCAACAAAAACTATCTGCGTCCGAAAGATATAATCTTCATTGGTAAAAGTAAATTAAAGCGTGCCAATTTACCTTTTATGAACGGGCGATTGTGTTCACGTCTAGTTAGTAGTATGTTTTTTTGCTCATTAATGAAATTTTCGTTCATTCAATATCTTTATCCGATCCTGCCGAGTAAAGTCGTATAATTGTTCGTTTGAATGCGAGTTATCGCGATATCTTCATTGTAGAAATCTTGATATTATGATTGAATAGTATTTCGGGATTGAAATCAATCATTTCTTTTCAGTTTTCAGGTAATCCGAGACCATTTTTATTTTTCAACTGCATTATATTACGAAATTACTTTTTCTGTTCGAAGTTCAAACTAGTTGTCCTATGTACCATGTGGTGTGAAAGCTATCTTTTTTCTGCGAACTGGACCGTTGGAATCAGCTCTCAAATATCGTGCCATCAATATCGCAAGTGGTATTTCCTTTATCTCTTTCAATTCTTGGCTCGGATTACTATCCGTTGGCAGAAAGACAATGAAGAACGCCTGTTCTCGCGACGTCTGAACGTAAATAATTACAGATTCGTAACAGATACTATTATACAGGGTTGTCAAACGAAAATGAACCTACTTTTCATATTTCGACTAGTAGGTAATTTTCAAAGTCTCGGACAAGAAAAATGCATCACAACTCTCATAATGGAGACTATGAAAGAAGATGAGTGCGATAAAGCGGATTACCCTGTAATAATCACTTACCAAGACAGAGCAGCTTGAGTTTTGTTTTAAAATAATGAAAAAATCAATTGAGTTGATATTTACACATGATTTCATGTGTATTTTCCGTTCAAGCTTTGGAAATGAGCCACGGGGGAAAATGAAGGACGTTCAGCATGTTTTTTGGATGTTTCAGGGTCAAGTTTCAGGTGTTCTGTATCGACCAATTATTACATGGTATTCCGCTTTATCGCATTCTTCTTCTTTTATAGTTCAGTTGATTAATGGATTGCATTCTCTTCGTGTGAGGTTTCAAGTGGAAATGGTATTAGGATACTTGAAATTTGAATCACATCAAACACATCAAGCCAAAAAAACAATATACTTTTCCGGATTCATTTCTCTGGCCACTGGCCTATACTTATAACTCAATTGATTGAATGTTCAATTTGGATTCCATCGGCGTCCATGATATAATATTGTATTTATGGCAATGGCAAAAAATGAGAAATGTAATGAATTGTAATTTGTATAAAAAAACCTCTGAACTAAATGAGGATTAGTCGAATTACCATACTTTTCTTACACGTGTTTCATTCGTAACGACAGTTCAAAAACACGGCGAAGAAGCTCGATGGCCAAAGATTAAGATAATGAAACAACAAATTTTTGACCAAAAATCGCCAACAAAATTTTCAAAAAAATGGACTGAAAAAAAATTATTCAAACGTTTCTGAGGTTCTGGGTTCTGGGGTGATAAGTCACTGCTTAGGTATCCCTACAAAAACTGAATGGGTGAGAAATCTGCTGACCGTAGAGGCCATTCATTTCTGTAGCTTCTGAGTGAACGAGCATGGCCGATCTGAGTGTCAATTTTCTTGATTATTGGTCTGATTCATATAGTTGAGTCATATTTGGTACCTAATAAATTGGCTGGCGAGATGTATTTGCAATTACCGAATGGCCTAACCGTAATATCTGCAAAACATAATCAGCGTCTTTGGAATTTTTACATCAAAGTGAGTAGCTGAAAATGATTGCAAGTATAAAATATATTCTTTACGAAGCTATCAGAACAAAATTTCATAATTCAGACTATTGTAAAGATAGTCAAAGAGCTTTTACTGGACCCCCAATGCTAGGGAAATATTTTGGTGTGACTCTCACCCCCTCTTGGTAGAGAAAATGGCGGAGGCAAAAGTACTGAAAAACTATGTATCCCTCTAGTCAAGAATCGACGGTCCTCCGTGTTTGAAAAAATGTTGACGCAGTTCCTTATAACGTCGTTTGGTCACCCTGTATATTTACGTTGAGATAATATATTACTGTGAATGCGAATGAACGATTGTATTCCGTTCAAGGAAAACCTTTATGTAAAAAATGCGTGCCCAGAATTTATGGTCATACTACGAGACCTGTTCACGTTTTCTATGAATTTTTCAGACGACTCAGTTGCAATTAACCGATTGTTAATCAATTTGAGAATCTACTTTTCCCATGGGCTATGTGGAAAGGTCATACTCATTTGTTCTTTCGGCTTGGTACTCAGGCCAGGTGTACAACTATATTTCAACGGTTTGATTGCATAATTAGAAATATAATTTTTGATTTGTCTGATCACTACCTGAATAAATCAGATATAACCATTAATCTCCACATCGGGGTGCCATATGTTAGCTAGAGAAGATCAAGTTGAAATGAATTCAAGCATACAATGAGTATTCAAATAGCTATTTATGTAGCCAGCAAAAAAAAATTTATTCACGTAATCAGTTAGAAGTTTAATTTTGTGAAAAAAACGCGTTTTTCGAGGGATACGCAAAGCAGAATCCTGCAAAGTAGCGTGAGTTGAAATGAAGTTTTTTAACGAGTTGCATGCAAGATTTTTCTCCAAATTCAATAGAAAACATTGTTTCATCATTTCCAAACTTCCCATTTTTCATTATATACAAAGAGTTTGTAGAAATGTATATAATTATCCCTTATGGAAACCCTGAAATGAGGGGGAGAATAAACACTATTTAACCACATTCAGTATTTAGAAAATAAATTATCTGGGATAGCAGGCACTGAAGAAGATCAAATCTAATTACAATTATCGAAAAGGCGTTCCGTTTGTGATTCCAAGCGGAAGAGCGGGGTTCGATTCCCCGCCAGGCCACCGTGCTGGGATTCACACGTTAAAAGGTAAAGCCTCGTTGATCCATTGTTCGCACAAGTTTCGACTTCTGAGAAACTTCTAGTAGAGATCAATTATTTTCCTAACACCAAACTGATATTATTTGCACTCGACCCGCGTCTTGATTTCAATTTTTAAATTTCAATGTATTTCGATTGTCAGGTTAAAAGCATATGAATATTTTATTCATACCACTTTCAGAAGTAGCTGAACCTCCTTAGCAATCGTATGCTTGTGTTGTGGTATTGAGCTAGTTGTGAGATGGTCACATATCTAGATAAAAATTAAGGAAGAACGAGTGTGAGTCATGATGGAAAACCAGGGGGAAATAGAAGCAGGGATATGAATTCTATGGATGAGACTCAATATCAGGTGAGATAATAAGACAATAGTAAAATTTATAATGATGCGTGATGAAAAACTAGACTAAGCTTGCGTTATTCTATTATTTTTTTCAGAAAATACTGAAGATTGATACAGTATCATTTCACCCCTCCTGAAGACGCTAACTTTGTTAGCGAAACGCGCGTCGAGTGCAAATAATATCAGATCGGTGATAGGTTAATTGATCTCTGTGAAAAGTTTCAACTTTTTCACCAAAGGTTCCAATCTCATCATTCATTCAAGAAGTTCTACACAAGAAATTCTCGTAATACCTGTGATTAGAAATGAAAATCAGTATTTCATCGCATGATATATATTCGAAATACGATCAAATGAAAGCCGAAACAAATTCGAAAAACATTTCAATTTTGCGTGAAAGATCAGAATGAATACCAAATGGATAAGCAAACCCTGAAACTATTCATTCTTCAGAGGAATCCTCTGGTCTCTTTGATGGTCTCCATGCAACACTTCGATACTCTTGTCGTTGTACCCCTCGCTCAAGTCGTCCGAGCTCTCCTTGTTGCCCAGCTTCACATTCGACCCCTTCATCTTCTTCTCTTGCTTGTCGAACTCGTCTCCCGACAAGCCGAACGTGACGAAATGCGGGGGCGCCAGCGAATTCCTCAAAGACTTCTTGTTCACCTGGTGGGCCAACAAACTATGCAAGCTGGGGCTGCCGAAATCCCCGATGCTGTAATTCTCCCCGGCGATCTGGTGCTCGAAGTTCTCCTTAATGGCGTTGATGCTCTTCTTGATGGCCTCCCGCGAAACGGTCTCCAGCTCCATGTTCTCGTTGTTCAGCGCCTTCTCCAGGAGCGAGGTCAACGAGTGGATGCAAGAACGCAGTCCAGCCTCCCGGTGTTTCCTCTCCTTGTCCTTGCGCACGTACTCGCTGGGGGAGATGGACAGCAGGTGCTCCACCCTGTCGTTGTGGCCGTGCCTCAGGATCACCCGGGAGTCCCCGCGGGAGGGGATCACCCACCCGAAGTTCGAAGTGGCGCTCATCTTCTTGGCCAGCCTCCTGCTGTACGA
Source organism: Zygogramma bicolorata (assembly GCA_032362365.1). NCBI lineage: Eukaryota > Metazoa > Arthropoda > Insecta > Coleoptera > Chrysomelidae > Zygogramma > Zygogramma bicolorata. The sequence continues at coordinate 339,527 of JAVJAQ010005843.1, forward strand.
GGGCACCATGTAGGAGTGCCGCGTCGACGTCGTCTCGATCTTCTGGGGAAAGATCTGGGTGTGCAGCCGGGAGATGGTGTGGTAGGAGCAGCTCTCGACCTCGCGCAGCTGCGGATGCCGCTGCCGCAGCTTCAGGGCCGCCTTGGCGTTCGTCCTTCGGAAGAGGTCGTTCACCTCGAAGATGAGCAGGCAGTGGGTCACGCATATCACCGACGCGACGAACGTTTCTATTGCGAAGTGGGGGTACGAGTAGATGTGGACCAGGACGTTGTTAGTTAGCAGTTTCACCAGCTGGGCAATGAATTCTTCCATTATACGACAATTTTGGCATTTTTTGGTAATTTGGAACACGTCAAACCTCGGATTGACTTTTTGACAGCTGTCAAGCTGTTTGGTACATACGAGGGGCGTCAATGAAATGTATATGACAAATGTGAGGCTGGTTGAATTTCAGAGTTCCTTGACGTTATTTTCTGAGTCATTATCGGCGGAGTCCACACATGGGAACGATAACTCAAAACTAGCACGAAAGAGAAAACCAAGTAGTCAAGAAGTAATTTTGGCACTTATGGTAGACAGATCGGGTGGCAATGACAAATTTTGTAGAAATCATAATTCACCAAAAAAATGTCTGCGTGGTACTTCAATTATAATACTAAGATATCTTCATTAGGTAACAACCAGGAAAACTAGAAACGTTTACAGAAGTGGATGGCGATATTCGTAAAAAAAATCTTCATGTCAAACCCATTTCACGTTTACAAGGAATACTTTCAAACAGTATGTCCCATAAATTTTCGTCAATCTGACGATGAATTTATTTCAAGTTGTGATGAGTATAAGGTAAAAAATCTGTTTTTATTATTATTTATTGTTCGCAATACATTCGGGCAAGTTCAAGTATCATTCGAAACGGTACACATACTTTCATGATTTCTATATTTTGGGCGATTTTTTTATGTGTAAACATTTCAAGGCATCCTGTAAAATTTCATAAATATTTCTATAAGACACCAAAGACATCAGAGATCTCCTGAACCGACAACTGAGCATATAATAAGGTAAGGGAATTTCAGCACTGAAAACACAAAACATTTTAGAATGAATCCATTTTGAATGAATTGACATTTATATGACAAAATAACTCATAATGACCATCCGAAACAAAATCTAGCTACAATAATTTACATTATATTTATTCTGTAAGTGCAGTTATCATAACCCCAATCTGTTATTATTTGTGAGTTTGAAATGTCCACAATCACACTATGAGTTTTGGCTTCACCTTATACAGTGTCATCTCCAAAATATGCACTATATAGGAAACTTATTTATTGAGGGTTTTTCGATGAAACGTTATTCTTGATGAAAGTTTGTGCATCTCCTACAACCGAATATACACCAACGTAATAATATGAGGACCATTCAAAAATTTTATTTTTTAGATAAGAGTGAAGTACCCCCATTATCATAGAAAATCTCCGGAAATATTATTTGGAAAAGTTGTTCAGCATCGAAAATACATCTAGACTAACAAAAACTACTAACTGTTGTCTATTTATCGTGTCAGAATTTTTTTTCGTAGTCTCCCAAAATTAACATTTAACAAGAATTCTATCCCGCCAAAAAGTAGATTCGAAGTGAAGACAATGGGATGCTAAAATGAATCATTGTGGAACACCAACATTCATGGATAAAGTGTCAGTTAAAATTTTGTGGGAAATGTTTAAGGTTGTGAGTTTTAGAATTTTAGACTGTCTGGTGTTTGCATTTCGACATGTTACCATGACAATTACCCGACTAATAAGTGGAAGTCGCTCTGACAAGTGGAAACTACCCAGGCTTGGATATATCACTGTACATGAGCTGTCAACGTAGTTGTTGGAAATTTGAAACAGAATATTTGAAGGACGATTATAAGTGATAAGAACACCGAGAAACACGCTCGTTTAGAGAGTAAACAGAACGTTTTCAGCGAATAAAAGAATTTGAAGGAGGTGTGCCCACTGAATACATCTATTCTATTGAATATCATGAAGCACGAGACTAGTTCTCACATCGATTTCGCAAGAAAAACGACCTCAACAAATGAAATATAACATTTCAACAATTCAGCTTTGATGAATTATCGAGACTGACCGAGATGGATGCAATGATAAAAACGGACAACAGCTAGTGGTAAAAGTAAACGTAGGAGGATATTCAAATTGAAATCCCCGCACGATTCGGATAGATCATGGAGAATTCGTGAACTATTGTGGGATTATTAATTGCATTCGATTTCGTAAGGTTACAGGTGAATTTTGAGGTCTGCGAAGGCTTCACGAATAGTGTTCCACTATCACAATTCATACTGCTAGTAACGATTACAAAAGCTAAGGGCAAGTTGATTGATTGATAAATTATCAGAAATACCAAGACCTAAAAGTTTCATAAACGACAAACGACTGAGCTCGTATCACACAGTGATATCTCATATATGGGCGTATCACCTACATTTATATACTAACTTGATTATAAAAGTTGATTTCTTATAATTTATAAGTTTCATATACCACATTTCCTCATATCTGTTGAAGTCCTCTAGTGTATTGAGGTTCAATAGGGATTGACATTTTACTAGTCCCATCTTTTCGAGAAGTCGAAGATTTACGAAGTTTTTTCATGGAGTCACATTTTCTAATCAATTTACCTACTATCTGTGGGTTCAGACCGTTCACTTCAGCTTCACTTCTAATCACTCTTTTTCCAAACTTGTACTCAACTTTCTTCAAAAGAAACATGTTGAAGAACTGCTATTCAGTCATCCATTCTACGATATGGACGAATTTTTCAATAGTGAAGCCTTTTCTTGCCAGTAAAATACGCATGTCTTATTAGGATTGACTCCAGTATATTTTCCAGTATGTTTTCATTTTACCTATTCACATTTCATTATTATTATTATATCTAACTGAAAGTTTCTGGGAAATATGAACTCTTGATCTTTAAACTGTCTCCGTTTCATAATGTTTGTCTTCTTGTTTCCTCTCCTGAACTTCCATCACATAACAATAAACCAATTGACCATTCGATAAGGAAGCTCAAATCTTCCTTCTCCATAATAACGCCTTATTCGGTATCTCACACTCTGCAAATTTCTGCGAAGAAGAAAAAGCGAAACCGCTGTATTCAATAGTAGTAGAATTAATTCACTTTCAGCTTCTGTCTTCAAGTCTCACAGTAAAATGAAAACTTATTGTATTGGGAGTTGTTCGCTTGCGTCTTCTATAAAGAACGGCGATGAAACCAAATTGAGAATATATTACGCAACGCTGTAGGACACGATCGGAGACAAAAACGCCAGAGACTTTAATGGATGGTGAGGAGAGAAGATGCGGGATATCGCAGAATAGTCTATTCAACTGATGCAATTTTGACTGAATGACCACTATTCTTCGGATAGAATTGACAGAATAGACAACAAATGGGAGTCATACGAAGGGTTTCGCACTCATAATTTCGAAAATAACACGTTTTTTCTCTTTCTCTTACTACTACCACCATAGAGAAATAAGATAGCCAAAGAATGTATGAAAACCATTCGAATTTTTTTGGTGACACCATCTTGTAACGTCAATTTCCGTGTACTTGACAATGCGAGATAAAGTTTCCCTCTCTAGCGTAACATAGGTGCAGATTTCTGGTTGTCAGTGCCACTGAAATGTTGACAGAGAACTAATGAAGCTTCGAAATGATAATATATTGATGATCTATCTATGACACTCATGAAAAATTCCACTTTTGTTTCTCGAATGTTTGCCATTTTTGGCACTACAAAACTACAAATATAATCGATTCAGAAATTGAGCGGTTAAAGTAACGGTAGTTTCTAAGAAAAATTTAAGAAAAGACATGACATAGAAACCAACTCACTTATGCCATCTATCTGTATTATACATCTTATCAAAAGAAAGTTAGCAAACTTTTTTTCGAGCTTTTTTTTATAACTGAATTCACAGAAAATTTTATTCTCCGTGAAAATGTATGCATTCTCTATCAAATTTTCATATTTCGCACATAAGAGGGACAACAAACTCATTCGTGTTCTTAAGATGAGAGAGAGAGAGAGAGAGACAAACTCATCTATCTCGATGCTAGGAATTACGATCAGTAATAATCTATCATGGAAAGGTGCTTCCCAAAAGCTCAAATCTTCATCTTGTGCGGAAAAAGACTTCATTTTTCGTAAGCTCCTAATGATATAAAAGGCACAGAAATGAGGCCTATCTTAGAATATAGTTCTCATATTTTGGGCTCGGCACCACAATATTCATTGAAACTTATTGATTCTATTCGAAGAAAAGCAATCCGTCTTGTTGGTGATTCTTCGCTCACGGACTCTGAAACTTGCCTCTCTTCTATAGATATTTCCACAGCCGGTACTTTTCTAAATTGTCGTCAATCGTTCCATTACTGGCATTATCAACACGGATAACCGACGAGTACAGAATTCCCACTCCTTCGTTGTTAACTTGGAGGCGTGTCGAACCTCTCTTGCTCAGGGATCTTTTTTCAATAGAACAGCTGAGCTTTGGAACTCCTTGCCGAGAGAGTTTTTTACTGAAGCTCTCAAACTTCACAAATGGAAGTTAATTCGTATCTCATGTTCCTTGATTCACGCCGCGTTCTTCAAACATCACAGGGTTTCCCTTTCGTGTGAATCTGTATATAAAAAAATATGTTGTTAAATTTTCATAATGAATACCCCCAATACCGTTTCGTAACATCGGAAACTGCTGTTATCAAAAATTACTCTAAAATTCGATAGAAAGTGAAAGATGGAAATTATCAAACGTTTATCCGCTGTTGTAACACTCAATTTTACAATCGAGTTGTTTGCGAGGTGTGGCCCATGGAGTAACAGAACGACACTATAATCTTCGTTCGTTGACCTTTATTTCAGTTTCATCTTTACTTCAAGAATGCGAGGATTTGGAACGTGTTTTGGCATATCTGCATAAGAAGTCTACGACAGATGCAATAAAGCTGGACACTTCGACTGCTTGAGCTTATACAACGAAAGGAACACTAGAGCTTTTCCCAATAGTATATCACATACCGAGGCGAAAAGTGAATTATTTCTCTCTTGAAACTTTTTTTAGAGATCAATTACCCTAACACCAAACTGATATTTTTGCACTCGACGCGCGTTTCGCTAACAAGGTTAGCATCTTCACGAGTATCAATTTTCTTCTCCTGAAGATGCTAACCTTGTTAGCGAAACGCGCGTCGAGTGCAAAAATATCAGTTTGGTGTTAGGGTCATTGATCTCTAGGAAAAGTTTCAACTTTTACGCCAAAGGTTCCAAAACTCATCGTTTATTATTTCTCTCTTGTGAAACATATTGCTTACCGAGACTTGAAGAATGACGTTTCTAATGAAAGAGGACGCGGTAGGGAAAGTGTCAAGAGGTCGTCAAAGTGTTGTGTCGACTTTGTCTCATTGTCAGTTTCTAAGCTAGGAATGGGTTATAAATAAGCACCTTCTCGAATGATTTTTACATCTCAGCGTGTTCGAATCCAATAGCAACGATGTCCGATTTTGCTCTTGAAATTTGGGGTCAAGCTCCAGAAGTTTCTGTCTTGTATAAACTAATAAACTGTGAATAATATTCAGTTACTCTTCATATTATTCAATCAAAAGGGAAACGATGGAAAAATACGGTATCCCAAATGACGGCTGACTTAACCTCGATCCTATCTAACGCCATCTGTTTCGAGCTGTTCAGAACATATGATTGATATTTGTACAAAAACGCGCATGTTGAGTTGAGAGATAAAATTAACAGGCAGTTGTATCCTTGTCACTACCTGAAAATACTGGAGCGCGTCATCTAACTTTCTGTCTCTATCTGTCAGATAACTCACTTATCCTAGCATTGATAAACGGACCCTTAGTCTCTGCTTATTTTTTTACGTGACTTCTTTTATGGAAGTATTACTTTTTAACGTTGATTTGGGAAAGAGAAACAGCTAAAAATGAGTCAAAGATTCCATATTAGTTGAAGAATTCAGTCTGGAATACATATCCTTAAAGCTGAGTATTCGGTACTCAAATCATTAGATTTCGTTTCATTCAAAATTATATTTTATTGAGTACAATTGGTGCGAATGATCTCTTTTTAGGCGTCTCATTCATTCTCCTTTTATATACCTACTTGATTTAGATTCATTCCAAAATTCTGTGGGAAGTCCGCACCCTTAAACGTCTCACCGAAGTATTAATGCGCACGATTTTGTTTGACTGAGTATTTCAGTTTCGTTGGAAAGTTTTGAATCCGTTTGATTTCCACTTCATCCACTAAAGCAAACGGAAACAATTAGCAATTAACCGATTAAAGGGCGAGGCTATTTCTCTATAATTATAAAACCGCTCATCCGATGATTTCACTTCTCTTGGTGACAGGCTTGTATTTGCGCAAAATGAACTCATGTTAGAATTGGTTATTGGTGATTTATATTCAAGTGGTGTCCAGCTAACAAGTGCCAAGGTGTAACTGTCCCTCCTTATATCGCCAATCAATTCAACAACGAACGGTACTAATGGAAAAATTCTCAGTGGAATATAGAATGCATAGCGAGCATGGTTTTTCTTTTCACTCACCAAGCCTTGATTTCATGAATTGAAGATTTGCACTTCAAACTTTGTTACAATATTCTTTCTTATTATTTTTTTCTTTACCTCATGTTTCATTCAACTAGTTATCATTTTTAATTTTCGTTTTGATTTCTCGATCATTTGTATTTCTATTTTCGATTTATGATTTATTCCACCTTTTTTTCAAATTCGTTTCAATTTATTTGTTCGTTTGTGTTGCGTTTACCAAGGTTTTCGAAAGTAATTAATAAATTAATCGCCAGCAATTTTTTATATTTCAGACAAAATTTCTTGATGAAAAAGATCGTTTAATAATAACAATTAACGTAGCGCACTCATCCTTAGAATTAAAAATTCGTCCCTGTATAATATTTTGGTTCAGACGTCAAGTGAGTATTTGTCATTTGCGTAGATATTACCTGCACGTTTTTGTAGGTGTTTTTGGATGTTTGAGAATAAATGGTCAATATAATACGTTAATTGTCTTTATTTTTAAACAATCATAACTCTTGAAATAATGTGGCAAATTTCAATTCCTTTGCACGGTTGAATAGAGAATAAAACCCCCTATCAAATGAGCTATCACTCCCCTCCCCATGATATTTAAATTTTCCGAAAGGGTTGCTCCCCTCCATTGAGGAATGAAATTAGGGATGAACTATCCATACTCAAATGTACATTGTAGGATTCAAAAATCGACGTGTTTCGGCGATTTTCCTAACAAGAGTCCAATAACGAGTTACATAGGGGAGGTAACACTCATGATGCGCACTGTATATTATATCCATACTACTATTTTAAAGAGGTAGTTTCCAACTTTATTTGTTTGAATTGGGTAATCTTCAGCAATACTTATCCGATCATTATAATTCTTCCACTAACAGAAAGGAGTGATACAGGCTATAATTCATTATGATTGAACAACAAATCCAGTGAAAAATAATAGTATAATAGGTGAATCAAGAGAGAAAAAGCGAACGAGATGTGATGCTCTATTGGCATGCGCTGACTAAATGGTTCGGTTCGACATTTACGCTGACGAAGTCGCAACAGCTAGTATATTGTAAATTGGTGTGATTCGACAAGAGCGAAAAAAATCCCCCCTCAACTAAAAATCCTGTGTGAACAAAAATAGGACCACAATAGACTCGATCACACGAAAAAGAAACTAAACCGGGTGGATAGTCACAACCATTCATGTATATTGAATTACAACTCAGTTGCATAATTTTCTACTCCACTTACCACGCGAACAAGCGTACTTAGATAACGCATGATATTTAACAGCCTAATTACGATAATACCAATGCTCAACGATTTATGATTCGTCCGATAGTGTCGAAACGCAAATATGAATTTCCATTAATAATACGTTAAAGAACGGATGCTATTTTTCACAACGGGGTAGTATTAAAGTTACGATAACCTCATTCGAGGTAATTTGCGAATTAATTTCCTTGTAGAATCTCAGTCTAGGTTAGAGATAATGGCGGCTGCATTTGCATACAATAAATTCAAAATAATATGTAATAAATTCGATGGAATTATAATAACAAGAAATATTGCTTCGAGGTCACGGTCTCGGATATTTTTATTTCGATAATGATTCCGATCCAGATTAGCGTTCACAACGGAATCACCGATGCAAAACCAACATCCCATCAATTACCGATAAATCAAGAGAGATTTTTCCAGAACACAGTCATGTATTCAAGTCAAGATCCTTGTACTCCAGTAAAGGAAGTAAAAACTGGCTGGACTAATTCGACACCAATTGCAGATACTTGGAGTAACTTGAATTTTGATAAGAAAGGTGCCCAGTATCCGAGTAAACAACTTCCGTTACTGGGAAAAAGCGCGGGGGGGTGCGGGGGGTGGAACTCATGGGGGGGGGGGGGGTTAAAAAAATAAACAATGAAACCAATCGATAAATTATCATTTTTCAACATAAAAACATTGATTGCAATTTTTCATAAAAATGCACTCCTTCCTGTGATTTTTGCAAAAAAAAAGTTTTTAAAGTTTTTTTAAATTTACTGAAAATCTGTTAGTATTACAAAAAAAATTATATATCACTTATATGAAGTATTTTAGTTGACAAATAAAGTGGTTTTTGTTTTATGTTTGCACGATTAATATTAAAGGAGATATGACATGGCAAAAATGGTTGCTTAACGAAAAATGAAGAAACCGGATCGTTCTGGCGTAAATATCTCGAAAAATATAACTATTACAAAAAAAATGATTCCTATCATTTTGCAAGATGACAAAATCGGAAAAATTTTGAGACCAACCAGAATCGTTAAAAATAAGAAGAAAAGAAGTTATGGGCAAGATAATTTTTTTTCAAGAATTTTTAATGCCAATTTTTTAGCGCCATATGGGCTAAGGTGCTTGGAAAAAAAAATCCTTTGGTGAAAAGACAGAACACCTCGTCCCAAATATGTCCAGCCATTTTTGGCCCTATCGGGTAATTATTGTTTATGTTTTGGCCTGCTAAAGTTGGGTAAAATCATGTATTTTTTAAAACATTTTCAGTTTTTGGCCAGCAGCGTGAACATTATTTATTTTAAACAGACAAATTTTTCAGCATTTATTCCAGGATAGTTGTATTTCAATTCCTTCTTATAAGTTTTCATCTGTAAGCAAATTTGTCCGTTTAGAATTGCCTATTTTAGATTTATAACGGTAAATGCTCTTTTTTGTCGAGCGAAATAAAAAAAATTGGACTATCCAATTCAAATGTTGCATATGACATAAAATTTCGGCGATAACCTTAGCTTTAAAATGGTTCCTGGTACATCTCGTTATCATTAGCCAAAAAAAAGTTATGGCCAAAAAACCTTTTTTTTTCCATCAATCACATTGAATTTTTATATTTAATCCATTGGGACCCCTCTATTTATAAGTTTTATGAACATTTTTCGTGCAGTACTGTAAGTTTAGATGATAAGCCAATTGAATACTGCTGTCAAATTTCAAATCAAAATATTTAAAAAAGAAACCCTAAAAAGGGTAGTTTTTACGGTTTACAGGGTGTTTCAGAAATTTCTGACATTAAAATCGTAATCAGTGACCCAAAAAAAACCCGGTACCTATTTTCACGAAAATTCATTCAATATTGGCCGAGATATAAAATATTTATTAATTTTGGGCCAAAAAAACAGTTTGGCCAAGTGTTGCTGCGTTTTGGAGCTTTGCTCAGTAACCAAACTTGTTTACTCGGATACTTGACACCTTTTTTGACAAATTCCAAAAAAAAATTAAGTTGATCTGAGTGGTCTCGAATTAGTCCTTCATTTTACTAAAAAATTTACTTCCTTTACTGGAGTATTGATAAAACACTTGGAATGAATGCAGCCATTCATTCATGGATCCTGGATTGTTCTGGTTTGGGGTAAGAGAATGTTTTGCTTTTGTTGGGTCAAATCTTTTCGATCGGAGAATCAAAGTGATATGTTACATTTTTTTGGGTTGGTGATGGTACAAACGTAATTTCTCGAAGCTGCAATTCCAAACAGGCGGCGGCTTAGGAGTGGATTTCGACACCGATGTTCTTTATCATTGTTTACAGAGAAATATTAGTAATTTTCCTAACAAGTGCGGAAAGTGGTTCTTTCCCGCACGCGACTGCCGTTAACCCGAACGACGCGTCGAGTGCGGGAAAGACACTTTCCGCATGAGTTAGGAACAATACTTTTTCTGCTAGTGTAGGAAACAAATTCATTTCTTCAATTATTTATTCATGCAAATGGAAACAACTAACAAGAGTAACATTTTCTATCCACTAATTATTCTAATATTTATTGTAAATGTACAATTTAATGCATTATGTAAATTTATAGCAGAAGCCAGCATATTGTTTGAAGATGGCTGATTTCCTGAAGAAGAAGGTAACTCGGGCAATACATTATCGAAAGAAATCGAATGTGCAGGCACAGGCATCAAATCGTCGCCGATCGATATAGAGGTGGATGGTTCTAAAATGCACCCGGAAGACGATGTAGTGTTCAAATTGAGAATTTTGTTGGACATTTATTTTTTTCGATTGGTGGAGTCTTCTAAATACCCCTCTGCAACTGAAGTCGATTTCCATCCTCCTAGGCGTTTGATATTAGTTATACCCACACCACAGTCAGCAAGTAAAGTGGCTGAGGAACGCCTGAAGCTGTGACCAGTGTAAAGCTCTGGATTTTGAAGGCGCAGATATACTGCTATTTCAGAGGGTATCTTTCCTATGGTATTGATTCCTACACATTGCACAGTACATTTTCCACTTTTGTAATACAAGAATAAACGACGGTGAGGAGTCTCTTTTGGACGTAAATGTACATAACTTCTGTATACGTTCAAAAAATAACCATCATTTGCTTCTTCAGATATCACGAAGGATCTAGAGGAATGATTTTTGGAATCCTTGATATTAACAATTATCAGGTTTTCTTTGTCGTCTATGTCGTCAATGGTGAGTTTTGTCAGCTCTTCTCGTCTGCAAGCACCAGAAAATCCAAAAACTGCTACTATCTTAATCATGAAATATATGTCATCGGGTGCTTCAGTCATAAATTTTGAAACGTCTTCTTGAGTGAAGATTTTGGCCTTTTTCGGTCGAAAACCGACATTCTGTCTTTTAATGAATGCAATTATTTTGTAAAATTTGCTAATATCCAAATTTTGATTTACTTTGAATACACTCTTCAACATTGAATATCTTGCCCATAAAGTGTTCGGCTTCCATATTTTAGACATTTCTAGAAAATAAGCCAAGAATACTTCTTCTTTATTTGGTGTTTTCACTTTTTTTATTGTTGCACCATTCAATAAAACTCGTGTATTGCTTCTCATACCTTTGTTTAGATTTCGTTGACAATAACTCTAAGTTCGCATCTGTAGCTGCTTGCACGATTTCTTGTGGAAGTTCTTCATCAGATGAATAATCCATTGTGGCAATTTCACTGAATCGAAAATTTTATATAAGTAACGCTTTGTCTGTCACTCTGACAATTACAAACAAATTTGTGTATTGATCGGCATGACAACATCAATTGTTACCTACTCGTTGTCAGATCAATCAAAGCCTATATATAGGGTGATTTTCATAACAATACATTTTTATTTATCAAGATTTGTTCATTTTTTCAATAAATAGTGCAAAATGATGGATGATTTTGAACAAACTCAGTATTGCAACAAAAAAGCTTGACCTTTCATATTTTGTCACCCACCACTTATATTTTACGAGGATATCATATAAATGTTTTTCCCGCACTAGTGTGGGAAAATGACACTTTCCACACTGAATTGCGTGCGGGTAGAGGGTGAATCACGCACGCTTGTAGGGAAAATTACATACAGCTTATCCATTCCATTCTGGCAGAAACTCATCTACTTTTCTAAGTTACACAGTGTTAGTGCAGACCATAACGAAAGGAGTACATTTCAAGACAGTGAACATATATAATAAGTGTTTATGTATCTTACTATACTTCACAGATATTGCTGGGCATATACGTCATCAGTTCTTTGCCAAGATGGATTGGATAAGCTGTAATGTTATGGAAATATCATTTGAAGGGATGGATACTGCGGGAAGATGGCACTAGTGATTTCGTTTCCAAGTCATGTCTGTTTTTTAATTTTCATCAAGGACGGCGAAGCTTGAATGGTACATTTTTTTGATTTCTTATACATAATACCAAAAAATGGCAATTCAATTCAAATTGAAAAGTGTTTTTTTTTCAATATCGTAGATCAATTATTATATTTTTGAAGATTATTTCAATGCCTAAAGTTTCATTTCCTATATAAACTTCAGTTGTCAACTCTATATTGAAGCTTCATTAGCTTTCTTTCAATATTCCAGTCAAACCGACTCATTGGAATCTGCACCCATTTTACCTTTCAGAGGACCCTTTTTCGTGCATTGTCAAGTTAACGGAAATATTGATATTATAGTATAGACGACGTAACGAAAATGCTCCAAAGCAAAGCACAGGCATTGGCAAACCTTCATATGTTTATAGATAGTTTGTAATCATCCTGCTTAAGGAGGTTCGATACTTAAAGACATATGCACAGAACCGAATGAAACTTGGTATACAAGTTAGCCAATGAATATAGATTAATGTACGATTTTTTTTTACATTTCTTACCGAATGATTTTTTGAGTAAATGGTTGTTGAAATCCGGTATTTTAACATGGGCTCTTATGGAAGAAGTCCAATTTCTCATACATTTTTCGTGACTGCAGATTGAAAAATGCAGGAAACAAAATAAATTTAGCATGAATGGATAGCCTAACAATCAACGATCATTTTCCACCCAATTTGATTTTACCTTATCGATCATTTCAAAGAATAATTAATGAAATTATGAGAAAAGTGTACGTGATTCGAAAGTGTTGGCAACAGCGCCACGCACAAACCGAACAGCTGCTCGGCGGTGCGAATAACCAGGGCCGGCGCTAGGGGTGAGGTAGGTGAGTCGGTCGCCTCAGGCGGCAGTTTTTCAGGGGCGGTATTTTCAAACCCAAAGCGAAAGTGAAGAGGAAAATGGAGAAACACCAATATGTAAAATATATTATTATACTTCATATGATGGTGGGAATAATAATGATGAATCGGGACATCCGAAATGTTTTTCAGTTTTGATTGAATTACAAAGCGAGTCGCCTCTATTAGAACATTGTTTCTTTCATTATCAGTCAGGCGCTGGACCTATTGCAGCTGCACCTTGCACCTGTTTCATTGCGTCACTGCCGATTTTTGTCATCATCAAACATTACGTTCGAGTACAAGATGCGCTGTAGTATTTCAAAATTCAGAAACCACACATAAAGCGCAAAGAGTTTGGATTAATCCAAATGCGCAATGGAGAACCACTACTTCCAGAGATAATACCCCGACGGCTATTTAATTACAACTGATGAATATCCAGAATATCTCTGTGCAAATTTGAGACAGAGAAATTTTCTGTATACTGGTTTTGGGGTCTTTGACCATCGTCAGTACACGGTAGATTCTCACAGACGATGATAATCGTCTGTGTTCTACCGAAAATAATAATAATAATAATTAAACCAGTAAAAGAAAATGGGCACGCAATGGGCGAAGCCCATTACACAGTGCCATCTCATAACCAGATTCACACTCATCAGTTGTATTTCAATAGCCGTCAGGGTATCAGCTCGGGAAGTAGTTGCTTTCTGTTGAATATTTGCCAATTTGCCATAATCATATTTTATTGTTGTTCTTTCGGAATGCTTTCAGTTTATTTTGTGTTTTCAAGGTCCACAACCATTTATTTTTTATCAACAATTTCTTTTTCGTAACGCAATGCTAATTTTTCTTCTGCGAATAACATAACCTTTCTGTGTGTTCTCTTCTGACTTGAGACGTAGCTTTGTAAATAGAAATTGTCGACATCAATCAACTTTAATGAGCTGAATATTTTTTAGAAAGAAGAAAATGTAATTGAAACCAGTGATAGGTTCAAACTTTTTATTGATTAATACTTCGTAACGCAATCAAATGATTTATCATAACATCTAATACTTCTTTGTTTTTATTATAGAAGCTTTTTCATTAACTTCTCCACGCAAAAGAATTCTGGTTTCATCTAAGCCTTTGGTTTTGAATGTATTCACAATTTTTTCATATTTATACCATTATCATATAATCTCTGTCTTATTGTTTTGCTTAAAAGTTTCTCATTGGTTGAAAAGATATAAATATTTTTTAGCTTCAGCTTCATTTTCGAAATTATTCAGTATTACCGAAATAGATTTCTTAGTTTTTAATAAATCTTCTTTTTTCATAAATTCATTAGTTAGCTCATGTAGTAAATTTACATCAAACATTGCATCATGTGCACCTTCACATGAAAGAGGAAGTAATTCAGATGCAAGTTTAGTAAGCTTGTATCCAGTTTTTCTCTTTGAGAATTTATTTCTTGTATTTATTTCAATGTCTTTTCTTTACATCTACTTTTACCGGTGCACTTTTTCTTTAACAAATTTACTTTTTCAGCAAAAACTATTTTTAGTATTTTCAGACATATTCATTTACTACGCGAATAATCGTTTTTGGATTATAATACTGACGCTACAAAAAAAGCCGCAATCAGCTCTCAGACCGGACGCAGGACAGCGTTGCCAGATATTCTCTCGCCAGCTCGCGCTCTGTTATTCTGTCCTTCTTTTTCGCCCCCCACCAAGTCCCGACTACCGAACCTCCTTAAGAAAATATTTATACAGATTCTATAGAATAGATGTTCCATCTTATATTCTTATTCTCTCATCCACTTGCTGTCTCTTTCCGATTCGTATACCTAGGGCAATATTTCTGGAATGTTATTCTATAAAAATATTCACATCTCAAAATGAATCATAATCGAGATCATAATATCAAATTAATTGAGCTCAAGTAATTTTCAGACGTGTTGACATTAGAGCTATACCAATCAAAATGACTTTATTGATAGCTGCATTGCAAATATTTTTTCAGAGTTATTAAATACAAACAGCTCTCAACAGGTAATATATTCTATAGAAACCAAATCCTCTCGTTGATATCACAGTGACTCAAGGATGTCACTTCTGAAAGGAGTTCAGAAAAAAAGACCAGCGCTTTATATTCTGATTCAAAACAATTTTTTTTGTGGTAATGAAATATTCAATTTCACAACAATTCGTCAATAAAAAATGATTATAATACTACCTGTTGTATCTTATTTCTATTGTTCACTGAGTGAAACTTTGTATTTCCGAAACAAATTCCTTCAAATTGGAGACGAAATTTGATCCAACTTCCTTATTATTGATGGATCAAGTGGCATACTTTTCAAAAAATAAACAGGAAACAACTGATTAATTCTTGTCCCTCCTGTAATAGATCTTGTCAAGCTTGAATGAATCCTCGATTGATTTTTATTGCATGATTGTATTTCAAACTTCGTGAGTTCTTCAACTCATATGTTAATGACTTAATGTTTGCGTGTTTGAAGAGGAAAATATTTCGTAGTACCTATTTGTGGAATATCTATCCTAATAGGACTTGCTTCATTTAGAATGAAAACTGTTTTTGATTAACGATTTACGCAGCAACTGTTTAGGGTAGATCAGAAACCTGCTTTTTACACTTCTATGGACTTCAATATTAGTGCTTGATCCTTTCAGACTGTGTTAGGTTACTCAACCCAAAATTACTAGGAAGATAAGACGTCAATGAATGAATGTTCAAAGGGGGTTCCGTTCTTCTATATACGATAATACAGTTATGTAGGAAAGGTGAGTTTAAACAGCAAATAAAATAAAATAAGGAACAAAATAAAACAAAATAAGAAAGATAAACATGTTTATCTTTCTTATTTTGTTTTATTTTGTTCCTTATTTTATTTTATTTGCTGTTTAAACTCTCCTGAACTTTTGAGTTTTGTCTTCGTAATTCTTTTCCGCCTTCCCCCAAGTGACACAAGTTGGATCTTATAGAAAAAAATCAGGTGTCAGCTGGTATCAAACTAGTACCTAACTGCAGCTGCAATGAAAGTATAGAGCTAGAATGCCTTGGTCGTCCTCTTGGTTATCTAATTCAAAAAGATTCGGTTTTAGCCAATATTTGTTGCTCGAGCAAATTTTTCGTGTTGCTCGAGTGACTTCAAAAGCTGGCGCTTGTAACTAGCGAGGTACCTAACTAGTATGATGTTTATATTTTATCTCATTACTGTTTAATTGTGATTTTCCTTTCTGAATTACTCATGTGTCTTTGCTAATAATTCAATATGATCATTTAAGAATAAATTGCCACCTATACGAAAATAATATAGGGGATGTTGACATCATCACCTGAAGAAGATAGTTTCCTTGTAGAATAATTGCAGAAAGAACAGCCGAAGAGAATTAAAGAAAGTCTTAGTCAAGGTTTTCGTAGCGCCGGAAAAGATCGATTTCAATGAAATGCTGCAGATTGAGATATGAAATGTTACCTACCAAGTATATCCGACGTTTCGTTGTTATTCATGAAACTCGATCGTGAGTGATAAACGACACCTGCCTTAAAGATACTCAACATGTTTTTCGTTCATCGTTGACTTCCTGTCCTACCCATTGATCAGCCCATCAAGGCATAAACCGAGGCATAAACACTTTCAAACGAGGAAGCAAGATCATATTTCGGAAATATCGATGTTATGGCTCTATGAATTATGGAAATTTGTATTATTTTTGCCTTGAATTGGAGAAAAAAAATAAAAAATCACTTCCTCAAAACTTCTTTCATTCCGCAAAAATAATCGTATTTCCATATAACATCATTGAAGGCTCGGTTTATAGTCACGTGAATATATGTGTCTTTCGAAATGTCAATTAAATCAGAGCAGATTAGCTTAAAATTTACTTTCTCGATAATGTTTGGATTTATCTAGTCAGAGAGTTTTATAATTCTTCCATATGCCCACTGATGAGCACAATTAAGGGATATTTTTCTATGAGCGAAACAACCTTTTCTGGGTTTGAGAATCAAATATACAGTGTGGTCCACTAAGTCTGCAACAAATGGGAAACTTTTTTATTATCGATTTCTCAGAAAATTTTATTCTTGACAAAAGTTGGTGCATGTTCCAAAACTATACCAAGTGTACCTGAAATGGCTTTATGACAATCACCATACAGGATAGGCCAAAAAATATAAATTTCGTTCAAGAGTAAAGTACCCTTATTTCAGAAAATATAGAAATATGTTGAGGAGAAAAGTTGCTTAGAATTAAAAGTTATATTCAGATACGAAGTCATGGCCTGCTATTCGATTTTTTTTTCTTTTGGAAAATTTTCAAATCGGTTTGGAGTATTTCTTATCAAATTAAAGTGAATTTGTATAATTTACATGAATTTGTATTTTTTTAGGTGACCGTCAACTTCTTGTTTGTTGCAACGATATTTAACAGAACTCTAAAATAACACAAATATTTTTATGTAGTTAGTGAAGTATTTGCCTCGTTAAAAAATACAAATCCATGTAAATTATACAAATTCACTTCAATTTGATAAGAAATACTCCAAACCGATTTGATTGTAGCTACTTCAAATACATATTGAATCAAAATAGTAAAAATATGTATCATACGGGGGTAGGTAATTCAAAATTTTCCAAAAGAAAAAAAATGCGAATAGCAGGCCATGACTTCGTATCTGAATATAACTTTTAATTCTAAGCAACTTTTCTCCTCAACATATTTCTATATTTTCTGAAATAAGGGTATAGTTTTGGAACATGCACCAACTTTTGGCAAGAATAAAATTTTCTGAGAAATCGATAATAAAAAAGTTTCCCATTTGTTGCAGACTTAGTGGACCACACTGTATAATATACATAGGAAATTTTTACAGAAATCAAAATAGAGAGCTATTTGTAGATATCTCAACGAGTATACCGATGAATGTTTTTTTTGCAAACTAATCCTCACTTGTGTATGAAAATTCTGTAAATGGTATCTGTTTGATTCATGTTTTTAGTAATTGCTATACAAATTGAGCAAGAAAAAGCGACTTCTATGTGATACAGCGCTTGTCGTGCCTTTTAGTTAAGGGACTAGTTGTTTTAGATGGACTCTTTCTTCCTTTCTGTGAATGACTTGAACGTCTATAAATGATTCACAAATATCAAAAGAGAATGTTTGCTAAATATTGATGTTGATTCTTTCATAAGTCAAGTTTTGTTTCCTTTTTGCAATGACTTGAAGAAGATAAACGATGGGATTGGAACCTTTGGTGTAAAGTTGAAACTTTTCCTAGAGATCAATTACCCTAACACCAAACTGATATTTTGCACTGCCGCCAAGGCTCTCAGGAGAAGAAAATTGATACTAAATCTAAAGTTAGGGTTAGTTGTATATTGACCTAAAGTTTTCGGTCCGATCTGGACTTTGTTTGTTACTGCTAATTATTCTAATTAACTTTTGGATAATGAACTAATGCAGTTACTTCCTGCAAAGTTTGTTGGTCCGTCATCTGTTATCATTGATTATTCTGATTACTTTCTCAACAATAGAAAAAGGGGGATAGCCACCATTTTACATACAGACCCCACAGAGTAGTACACCACACGATCAGTAAGACCCACCAAACAACATAGAAAAGTAAGGCGGACTCCATTGCTATAAACATAAAAACAAAGAAAAAAAAATCAATAGAAAAAAATCAAAATCAATTTTCAATAAAATTAGGATTATTTTTTCTCACTTATTTTATTTTAATCTTTCCGTTCCTACAACAGTTTCAATAGAAAAAATATAACAATGGAAGTCCGAATCATTACCATTCAGTAAGGAACATTGTCAACCACTTTCAAGCAAATATTGGTGAATGGTGACATGGGACCTATCCTAGACAGACTTCTAGTTGCTGACAGTCAGCACCCGAAGACGATTCGATACCAGCATCAAACTCTAGTCACAACTTTAACTTAGTTTCAACATTTCCACATACTCACTTCAAAAACCAAAATTTATAACCATATCAATTTTTATTTCTTCAGATTGGGGTAGGTTGAGAACCCAAAAACTAGTTGGGTTTTTACTATTTACAAATGTCACTATTTTTGTGGAGGGAACGAAGTTTGGAAAACTATTTTTCGACTTCTGAATGAAATACGGGGAAATCCTGAAGAATGAAAAAACACTTATTTACAAATTGTGAATCAAATGATATTGTAAAATATCGATACGTTTTTTTATTGCTTGATTACGTCTATTGTCTCCACACTTCTGACGGCATACAGTGCTAGTTTTCTACAAAACGCTCGATTCACCTGAACTAACATTAGTTATTGAGGTAACGCCAAGTCATTCACAAAGTAAACGGCTTATAAGCGTGTGAAGCCCTTCAAAATCATTTTTATGCACACTGACCCAGGAACCTACTTTGCGATTCATATTAGTAAGTGTTTCCCGTCACTGCCAGGCTGATCTTTCACCATTTTTTCGCTATTCGAGAAATCTACTAGCCCCGGGCGAAAACGATAGTATACAATCCTCAGTGGAACATTCAGCTAATTGGGACTTCAGATTGTAGAGTATTCGTCTCTCTTCTATGGATATTTTCACGGTCGGTGCTCTTCCTAATTGGCGTCAACCGTTCCACCCTTGGCAGTATCAACACGGAAAACCAGACGAGTGCTGAATTCCCACCCCTTTGTTGGGAGCTTGGAGACCTATCGAACCTTTTTCGATCAGATCCGTCGCTTTCCTGCCCATTCAGGTGTGTTGCTAACAGGCTGGTATCTGGACCGAAAATGAATTCTTTGAGAACGCCTTGCGCTCGGAAGTGCATTAAGTAAATTGATGCACTTTTTTTATTAGGAGCTAGTGTTTGAAAAGATTTCGAGTGGCAGCCCCCATCTAATTTATATTTCTGTTCTGTTTCATCCAAACGCATGAGTGCATTGTTCTATTGGCCCGGTTTTGGTGTCTTCTTGTGTATACACCCATCACAGCATCGTTGAACCAATGATTTATTAACGAAATCACTTGAAATGCAACATAACGGAGGTAATTAAAAAGAGAAACGTATAGGGGGAGATAAAGGATGATTTCAATTTCAGAACGATTTCTAAATTTGATGAGCCCATTGTTATCAATTCCTGATAAGTTCTTCAATATATAGGGGACAATGTATACCGCAATTAAGTTTCGTTAGAACTTTTAGATGAAGGACTCTACGTATAGAAAAAGTTGCTCCTTATGAATTATGAAGATAATCAGAAAATGTAAATTTAGAGAAACCCTTCGTAAATCTTCGACTTTTCAAAAAGATGAGAATAATAAAAAGTTTATAGTAATCCCATATGAACCTCGATACACTGAAGGACTCCAACAGATATTTGATAAAGTTATTGTGAAAATTGTATGTAAAAATTTTTACAAATTACAACAGCTTCTTGGTAACCCAAAAGATAAATTAGAAAACACAGAAAAGTCGGGAATCTATGAAATCCGTTGTCAACATTGTGAAGTTTCACAATAAAATGGACCCGTAGGTATCTCTGAAAATATACGAGACCGCCGAAAATATACATGTGTGCGTGCGTATATCCGAGTTTGCCACTGCAAATTATAGAAAAAATGGTTGGACTTTGTTTTTCTCTAACTGTTTCCTCCGATTATTAACACTCAAAAAAAACGGTAGGATAATCATCTGTGCACAGGGTATGCAATTCAAATAGACTAAAAACCAATATAAAAACAATGGATAATCCGTTCACGACTAGATATGCTCGTAGAAATATACTTCACTTTTTTTAGGATCTCACGTATTTAATTTATCATTTTCAAATAAGAAACATCGTGTAAAAGCAAAAGCCCAGACAGTCATTAAACTCATCTTCCAGCACTCGTCGCGTTCTAGATTATTTTTAAAAGTAAAAGTTGGGCAATCGATGTCCAATAACCTGAACACGCGTCAGAGTCGAAGAATGAACTTGACATTACCTTCTACAATGTAAAAGTAAAAGATAAACGAGATCGAAAATCGGCCTCTGGCGATTCGAAAAATGTTGGCGAAACACACCTCTAGATTCATAGTTTCGATTCGCAAGTCAATTCACGATGCTTTTCTATGATTTTCAAAAGTAAACAGTGGAATTCGCGAAGAATGTTTGGGTGTTATTGACATCAAGAACGGAATGCAGGAATAACTGTAGGTAGGCCATGAAACAGGCATCAATAAAAACAGCTGGAGCGGCATTCCTTTCTATAATTCGTCCAAGAAAACACTCTTCCATAAGCCAATGAGTTTTCGAATTTCCATTCAAATGGCAAGTGCTGTTGGTGATATGTTTGAACTTATACCAAAACTTGTCCATTTGTTTCCGTAATATCCATGAAATAAACTAACCTTCGTCGGTCCAGCCTTCCTCTGGTAGCATAGACCAATCCCGTTCCAAATCCTGGAAACTTGCCATTTCGGCTCTTCCGTCGCAAAATTAGTCCAGGGAAAAACTCTCTTGGTGTCGGCAAAAACACAATTTCTCATGCACTACATACGATTCCGATTGAAAAACATTACACCGAACGCGAACCACGTAACTTGTGTGAAATTAGCGATCACCCCGATGATCGTCGATTATTTAACTGAAGAAATCTGAAATCTTCGATTTTGACAGCGACAGAAGATGATAGCGAAGCACATGGGAAGAGAGGTCGGCAACGTATTATTTCAAAACCGCGCAGTCTCTATCAGAATTCCATAGGTGGTCAATCGACAGGTTACCTGTTTTTACGATCTCGATCGCACATGTGTTAGCGGTGTTGCCGGATAAATGCGGTTTCCTTGAGTTGGGTATATTGCTCTTCAGATCTTTGTTTCTATGAGACGGGAATCAAAGAGCATTATATTATATTTACCACCATATCCAGACACAAAATAGAAGAAGAATGCAGGAGAATTGTGTATATATTTGACAGACTGAGGCCAGGAGTCAGAATATTCAAGGTATTGATGTATCGATCATCGAGTTTGAAAAAAATACGCCAAAATTTAAAAATATAACCTAACGATCAAATCATAACGGGACTTTTTTTTAATTTTCATGAATAAAATGGTTATACTTTGAAAAAAGTGAAGGTAATGAAAGTGTTGAGGGTACTTTTATCGTACCTATATAGACCTGGTGTCAGTGAAAGATTTTCATTAGCTACTATAGTTCGTAACTAATGAGCAAGGAAAACAATACTGAACTAATATGACTAATAGTTATTTACGATAAATTATCTCTTGGATGATATTCATTTTTGTTGCACACTTCTAAATCCTTTGCTGTGCGTTGCTATGGGATTTGTTTATCATCAAAATGAATATTTTTGTCCAAAAAAATGTATGATACGTTGTTGATGATGAGCAAAAAATCGGAAATGGAAGTTACTGAAGCAGAATCAAAATTACTGCCTCGAGAGTCGAAGGTAATTTATGAGAGAGAATATAATAAGGCTTTCGATATATGATAATAGGTGAAGAAAGTCAATGGGGCCATAGTGACGTTTTCGGCAATGTGAACTGTCAAATTAAATTTTTTATCTACACCCGTACTCTAATGATACACTTAGTATTACCCACAACCCATTTTTTTCTTATATGACCACAACCCGTTGTATGAAGATTTTGATACACGATATAACGAATGATTTTATTCCCGATTTTCATTACATAAGAAATTTTCAATTATCAACCTTGTACAATGAGAGGTGTGACGCCATCTCTTGGTATTCGTCGTCAAGCATTATCATATTCAACTTCGTAAGCATCATATCCATCTTCTGGATCATAGAGGGCATAACATCGTTGTTTGACATTTCAAATTTGTAAAATTTTCACCCATTCGCCGTCCTCCTTACCGAAATGAATACTGATCAATAGAATTGTTCTTCCTTCGACACGTCCAAAAAAACGAAATACAACGTTTATTAAAGATAATTTTTCATTTGACAAATGCATGATTTATCACTTATTTTTTCATCAAATTTTGTGAGCTCTCCGTAGCCGAGCCGTCTGTGGCGCTGAGAATAATTATTCTAGATTGAAGAGACAAACCGGCCTGGAGTGCCTTTTTTTTTCTTTAATTTTTTATCTTCTTTTCATATCTCATCGTTTTATTTCTCAAAGTAATACTATTAACTAATTACAATTCTGTAGAATTTTTCAAAGAAGTTAGTTTAATTAGTATTATTGTGTGCAATATAAATTATGATAGTTGTTAGATCTCCACTATTAATCAGGTGTAAGTAACTAATAGCGTAATCAAAATTACTGCCTCAAGTCGAATGGTTATTTATACACGCGCATAAACCATACTAAACTCCCCGGCCGTTTCGAGTATCCCGGTTTATGCTCATGTATTAATAACCATCATTACACGATCGTTGCATAATATACTATTATGAAAAGTAAACAGCAAGGATAGGAGTGTAAAATAGTTTGGGCTGAATTATTCATCTCTAGAGTGTAATCTAGTGTTCCATAAAAAAAGTTTGATGAATCAGTGTTTTACTATATGAATTGTAGTTCAATGAAAAATAAAAAAAAATAGTAGGTACTTTATTACAAATAAAGTGATACTTTAAATACCCTTGCAAATAAAGTGCAACATAGTCAACTCTTTTGAGTTTATAGAAACACTTCAACATTTGCTATTAAAATATAATAATCCTAAATTGTGACAGGCAGCCGGGCGCATTATGTTATAAATTATGCAAGGCTTCGCAGTTAAGTAGAGTAAATCGGAATTATATTTTTAATTATTTGTTGATTCGAATTTTGAACTGCATGTTCAACTAGTTATTGTATAAGACTTTACATAAACGTTCGAAAGTATAGAGATATTGAGAATTAGGTGCCATATCGCTAATTAAGTGTTATATGAATAGCTCATTAGTTCATTTATTTACAGTCGGATAAATTTTGTAGATATGAAGTTTTTCAATATCCAGTGTTGACTGATTTATCCGAAATAAATTCAGTGGCTTCTTCCATTAGCCAGTGAAATATTATAAAGTTCAATGTCATATCAACTAGTAAAATATTTTCTGTTATTACAAGGATTAGCATTATTCAAGATTGAAAAAAATTGGGTGTATAATTTGGAAAAGTGTTTGGTATCTCGCATGGTTGGCTCACTCACCTACCGGTCGTATGGCTATTTCTTTCAGGAGGTCACTGACATTTTGGCGAAGTCTCATGCATGCATATTACTTTTAAAACGGTTTGATAGTGATGATAATTATAATAGACAAAAATAAAGCATTTATCTTAATATACCTACATATGACATGAACACAGGTCGAAAGTTATATCGATCAAGCTCACGAAGGAAGATAATGGTACATTAGGTGTTGAGAAATTGAAGGGATTGAATTTAAGAAATCAAAAAAATATTTCATAATTTCCTCAAATTATTAATGTTTTTTTATCAATATAATGAGTTATCGAAAATACTAATATTTTATTTAGTTCCATGAATAATTTTTATTCATGCCATTATTTAAATTGTAGAAAATACTTCAATTAATCAACATAGATTGAACGAGTTATGGCAAGCTCAGATTCAGCATCCCCATAAATTTTTCGATAAATATTCCGAAAATTATTAGGCTGGAAGGACTTGAAAATTGTATTTTAATACATTTCAGATTCCTTGCAAATCCTGATTAGAATATTTTTTAAAAGTGTTTGTTTTACAATTCTTTCACTAAATTGTCTTTTTCGAATGAAAGTGGAGAAAAATAAAGGAAAATTCGGATGTTTTTTCATTTTCCTTGGCTACATTCGATAAAATGTTTGGAAACATTGCACATTTACATTGTCACTTTTTCCCCACTACATGACGGTGGTTTCATATTTTTCATCCGCCGTTTCGTCTCTCTCGACCACCCATCAACATAATTTTTTTCTCACTTGCTTGTTTGAAGTTGAAAATTATCAAATGCACTTTTTTTTTGGTAAGTATATCGCTTGAAAATCTGCTTTTTTGCCTCCTCTTCATAAAAAACCTCAAATGAAAAAACAATATTTTGAAATTTGAAAAAAGGTATATAACGAGTTTTTTGTTAAACTGAATCCGAATATAAGAATAATTTTCATTTATACTGATCAACTCATAATTATTGACACCACTACCCTGTACGCTGATAAAAAAACGACTTTTCCAGAAATCAGAAGTATCACGAAAAAGTTTTGTTTTCAAAAATAATTACTCATTATCAAAATGAAAGATAAAATTAACGGTATTCTCGTTTTTTGCTATCTTCGGGAAATATCCAATGTCATGAAGAAATCGGCACAACATTCATGACTCTTTTACAATTTTGAAATAAGATTTCAAAGAGGAATTAGTTGCATGGAACATTAATAACTGAAATGAGAGAATTATTGTAATGTGGAAATAGAAATTGCCAGCACTTAATAATATTTGTATTCCAAGTTGATATCACTGACACAAATATTTACTACATTCTGTTTCATAAGCTGGTGTTGAATTCGAAAAATGCTAGATCAATGAAAAGAAAAGTATGTCAGTCGAGTGAGTTTCTGAGATTTAAACCATTCAGAACATACTGGTTCATTATTCTCTATATATAAATTGATCAAATCGATTATAATATTCAAGTATCTATGTAGATCATCTCGATATTGCACTCATTATAATTTTGCAATGAATTCAATCCATTATATAGTAGCATAGTGTCTTTCATGGGAAGGAAAAGCAACTCGTTTTGTTCGAATACAAATCCAAGTGCCTTATAGTATTCAGTTTTCAATTTGGATAAAATGGAAAAAGGGTTGTTGGCGGATGTTTCATCATTTGCTGAATTATATCTAACAAAAACAAAAGAGGAACAGCTAATACTAAAGCGAAATGAAAACCTAGGAGCCCCTATAATTCGAAATTCTCTATAGTCGTTATATTTATACACTTCCTTTGAGTGCGCGCAGAAGGCAGAGACTTGTGCGGGCAAGGGTCGGCTAAATGTCTTGCGTGTCGTAGCGCAATATGGCGATAGGAACATGTGATATCATCATTTGAAATGGATTTATAGAATAGTAATTTCCACTTTGACTTCCACTTAGAAATTATTGGTATTTTATGGAACATTTTCTATAGAAACTATGCATGCCCATCAAAAATGTTCTATTTCAAGTCGTAAACACAAGCTATCGAATTTTTCTAATCACGTCACCAGACTACATTCTATTATGTAAGTATAAATTTCACCGTTTATTTAATGTGCTATGTTCATGCTTCCGCAGAAGTTGTCTGTGAGTCGCGGTAGCGCAATGAGTGGTGCACCACTCACTGTTTATGATAGGCTTGATTGAGGAAAAAATGGAAATTCAATCCTTTTTCCTTTGTTTTGTATGGGTTCTCCTCTTTTTCGAGATTCCAGGAGCATGCTATATCATACCTACTTCTTAGTTTTAGTTCCTAATAAATTTTGTTCAGTAGGTTAATTAATGAATAATTTAAAAATTACTTGTTATTTGAGAGTCGCAAAAAATCATATGTATAGCAAGGGGGTAAACTGCCTTTCCTCCGTTGAATTTCTTCCTCGGGAGAAAAAATAGCAATTTCTTCCCTTGTTTTTTTTTTATACCGATTCACACCAATATATACAAACAGCTATTATTTTTCAGATTACATATAAATTTCGAATTATGGTGTATAAACTTTCAATTGACTTTCATGGATTACTTCGAGGTTTAGAGAAAATATTCAGGATTATTATATTTTGTGCTATACATTTGAAAGGGAAGCAACTTTTTTAAATCATATATACTTATACTTCTCTACCGATTCGAATTATTATTTTTGATGGGGTAAAGACATTTGAATAGTCTAACAGAACGACAATAAATTCCATAAATGAGTGTTCCAACAACGTCAATTCAGTGGTTATATCATATATCTTGAAAAAAAAATGGTACAGATTTTCTTCGATATTTGACATTGAAAATCTTGAAAGAATAAACAAAGATCTGAATATCGTAAAATTTGGGGTTCTAGAGGACTTCTCGACTGTCTACCTAATGAAAAATAGTAATTCTATTCATTTGAAAAATATATGTTTGGAAGGATGCTTCCAATTTAAATGGGTCGCATTATATATTCATAAAGTCATTCTGAAACGAGAATAAAAATTACAGTAGGTACATGGGATACGTGTTATTCAATGCACGGTTACCCTGAATCTCAATCAAGCAGAAATTCTTATCATAAGGGATTTAACGGAAAGGTATGATGCAAAAATTATGAAAACATTCATTCATTTGTTCCGTAGTGTTCTGGGTTTGTAACCTACAACAATCTGAAAAAATAAGAATTAATATTGGAATCTATACATGTGTAGAAAAGCAGATTTTCAATCTACCCTGAAGAGTTGCTGCGTCTATCGAAAAACAGTGCTTTCTGGATAGAACAAGTTCAATTAGTCAACAACTTCTCGTATAACTCAAATTTTGCCCATCAAAAAAATAATAAGAAGTAATATATATATGAAAATACTTATCAACGTTTTGGAAACTGAATCCGCTTCCGTTCCCAAAATTTATAAGCAAATTCCTGTTTAAATGCAAATATCTCTTGTAGGCAATGTTCGTAAGTGACATTTGTCAAATATTTCTAATTTGACATAACATTTTATTTTTCAGGAGGAAAAGCCATCTGCGCTCAAATCAAGCGAACTCATAGATATGCATTTTGGATTTATCAAATTCCTTATTCGTGCGGTCAAAAATATATTGGTGAAACGTCTCGACCATTGGAAGTGCGAAAGAGTGAACACAAGATGTACATCAGGAACAGACGGATAGGAGGTTCTAAATCATCAGAACACATTCTTACTGCCGATGGAGATCACACAGTAGAATGAAACGACATTAAAATTATGACGAAAGAGAGCAATGGCAGGAAACGAAAAGAAGTTTCCGAAAAGTTGATAAATATTCTCATTAGTATAACTACTCCTCTTCAGGCTTGAAGGCCGTCGTTCTTTGCAATTTCTTTCTTTGGAATATATATATATATATATATATATATATATATATATATATATATATATATATATATTTGATGGGCAAAATTTGAGTTATACGAGAAGTTGCTGACTAATTGAACTTGTTCTATCCAGAAAGAACTGTTTTTCGATAGACGCAGCAACTTTTCAGGGTAGATTGAAAATCTGCCCTTCTACACTTGTAGAGATTCCAATATTTATTCTTATTTCTTCAAATTGTGGTAGGTTACAAACCCAGAAAAGTACGGAACAAATATTGATCCACCACAAAAGAATGACGTTCAAACAGTACATTCATTCATATTCATTGTTTTCATTTTGACATTTACTTTCTCAAGTTAACAACTTTCAATTGCGAGTTATCGAAAGGATGTTTAATATGGAAAGCGGTCCATACACCAATGATTCCCAATAAACCCGCAATGATCTCAAATAATTGCGATGCATCCTGCGTAGAAAAATAGATAGCGGTTTATGAGTTCATTTACTAATGAAGATCATGCACGAGTTAATACCATGCAACAACCCACTGACGCACAAAATGGTTATTAACCAAGAATAATTCAAAATGTACTGTTGCTCTCATTGCCGATCTGCTATTACCTGAAAATTACAAAAGATAGATATTATTCATTGGCATTGAGCATTCGTGTTGCAGCTATTATGGAGTACCGTTATAATTATTTGTTTTCATTTTTCATTCTTCAATTCCATAATTGACGACTATAAAATGCGATGATTGATCGAGCATTTCATCTCGAGTACACTAAGTTTATAATCGGTTAAAATGTGTTCTGCACATCCATGATTTTCAAAATTTCTCTTAGGCTTGAGTGTAAATAATTTGATAAAATCACGAGAAGGCACATCTAGGGATTTTATCTTGAACTATAATACACAAAAGCGTCTGCTCGAAAGCAAAATTTTAAAAATTATGGAAATGCACGCATTTTGGTCGATTGAGCTTGGTGTAGGAGGGATATATGTTGAGATTTCTTCCAGAAAAATTGTAAACTTAGAAAACTTCAAAATCGAACACAGGAAATATAATACTCGAAAAGTGAGCCAAATATTCAGGTTCATTTTGATCAGTTTAACCGGTTAAACAGGTTTGGTGCAGTTAATCGCAGCAAAATTCTGGAAAATCAAATAAACGATGAGTTTTGGAACCTTTGGTGTAAAAGTTGAAACTTTTCCTAGAGATCAATTACCCTAACACCAAACTGATATTTTTGCACTCGACGCGCGTTTCGCTAACAAGGTTAGCATTTTCAGGAGAAGAAAATTGAGAAAGAGTATCAATTTTCTTCTGAAGATGCTAACCTTGTTGCGCGTCGAGTGTAAAAATATCAGTTTGGTGTTAGGGTAATTGATCTCTAGGAAAAGTTTCATCTGTAAAATCAGTCTAGCCTTCAACGTTTTCATTGGTTATCCATATTGAAGGAAATAATCAGAGGAACAATAAATCCTCAAACTCCATTTCCTTCACAAAAATACTCGAGTTCTTAAACACATATGATTATCCTTGTTTGGCGGGAAAATGAAAATATACCTAACTATTTTTATTATTATTTTGAGTCTACAAAGCTGCGTAATCACTGAAAACAATTTGCTTTGCTTCCATATGCATATGATCTATTTGCGAATCATAAAATCCTCACGCATGTTTCGACAAATATTTCCAGACCAAATAGAAAATAAAAGAAATAATTGAAACATACATGTGGATTTGATATCGACGAGATGTTTTTGTTTATTCAGTGTGTGTGTAAGGGTTAATATAAATTTTTCGAAGGGTGTAATATATCAAATAAGCAGGCAAAATCAATCAGACATATTAAATAATAAGTACTAATTGGAAAAACAAAAAATTAAAAAAAAAATATCTTCAATGTTTTTTCTTTCTGATTTTCTCAAAATGTTTATATTTCTGGATAATATTTCTACAGGAGTTTGAGACCAATACATTTAATATTGACAGGAAATTTTATAACTACTTATCATTTATCATAGCAGAGATATTTCAAAATTTGTTATCGACTCATTATATTTTTCATTCAAAAGAACTCAAGTCATGAAATACTCTTGTTTTCATGAAGTCTTTTCAAAGTTAAATTGAACAAGTGCCATTAAAAGTGATATACCTATTGGTTCTTTACGAATATTCAATGTTGAAAGGTTGTGCTGGTGAAGTTTGATGGTCTTTTGGACATATTTTAATTAATAATAAGTATCTACTTATTGTACGTCAAGAAGAGTATGATGCAAAACTAGGGGAGGTTTGGTATTTTCAGGGAATAGAAGAAACATTATTTTGTTGTTTTGTAGTTATTTGTCAAAACTATTTTCATTTGTTTTCTAAGATTTATCCACGTTTCAATTAAGGATACACGAAAACCGATGTGTTTTTTGTTTTACTACCTATCAGTCATAAACATTTTCCTATAAATACTGAACAATATACATGTTATAACAATTAATAATAAATTCAGTATGCCCACCATTTATATAACGTAATTATAAAAATAATTCAATCTATAACAATACATGCTGAAAGCTATCATTGATTGTCATCATTATTACAAATCTATTTGAATTCACACTTTATCAGGAAAATGACTCGTCCAGTACATTTGAGGAAGTGTCAATGAGTTTTGCAGTTACTGAAATCACATTGATCATCCCCTTTTCAATAAGCAAAATATTATTTAGCTTGCTTGATAGTAGTTTTGAAGAGCCTTTTGTGGAGACTTGAATAGTATCTTTAGAATCCAACTGCTGATGACACAGATATAACATCTTGAAAATGTCTGGTGTCCTAATTTTTATAGTAAATGATTCCAAAACAAGAAATCAATGGTCATTAACATGATCTTTATCATACTACCTAGCGTTAAGATGCATTCAAGCAAGCGAACTTAACTTTATAACTTAACTCTTCTTGAGCGAAAGATAAAACATGGGAATTTCTCAGTTGAGTACTTTTTTGAAAGCCCTTATTCAATCCTGATTATTTCAGTTGATAAGTTAAGTTACTCATAAGTTAAGTTGGCTTGCTTGTTGAATCCACCTTAAGTCTTAAGTGTGTGTGTTGGACTTGAACAACCAATAGCTGTTACAATAATCTAATAGAAATATAACTGCCTCTCTCTCGGGCTGAAGGCCCTTTTTTCTCCCTCCTTTTCCCCCGTTCCCTTTCCCTTTCCCTTCCGGCGGGCCCCCCCCCCCCATGAAACATATTTGACATATGAAGGCTATATATATTCAAAACTGAAATTTATGCATTTTTATGAAACTGGAATAAAACTATCACATATAAATATAGAATTTATTCAACAACCTTCATTACTTGCGTCACAATATTGCGAGTTCATGTATTCCTATGGTAATAGATGAATGAAACTGCAGAACATTTATCTCAGCCTTCTTGCTTCTCTTTCGGACTCCAGTAAGGTGAGGATGTCTCCTTCTCGGACAGGGCCCTTCACATTCCTGATGATTTGTCGATTTTGCTCTCCGATAAACTCTACTTTTACCTGGGTACATTGTCCCTGGGATCCTGTTCTTCCCAGTACTTTCATTACACGGGCTAAAACTACCGGTTTATCCATATTTGAAGAAATATATAGGTTTCCTCAACACGTCAACACGGGAACAATAACCAAAAGTCAACAGTCGAAACAGCAAACAGCGTGGGAAATGAGAAATGTGCACGAACAAAAAACGATAGAATCAGAGAAATTTCTTCTTCTTCTCATTTACTGGCTCTGGTTCCTGATGGAGCAATAAACCAGCTCGATGAAGGGCTTACAATCTAAATCATGTTGTAACCCTATGGATATTTGATAATGATCTCTGTGTGATTCTTCTTTTTTGATAAAAAAGCATGAAAATATATTCATACAATATATAAGGCTACTTAATAGTCTACATATAGTGAGTTGATTCATTGAATCAAGAAAGAATATATAAAAATAATAAAATATTGAAAATTGACCTAAAATAACAATGTATAAAATAACAATGACTACAAAATATGAACAAACAGTTCATATTATATGCCTTCCTATTCATAAAATAAAATATACGCTTCGCCACTCACAAGTGATTTGGAGGAGATTGGTGACACACAAGAATCGTTGAATTCATGCCAAGTTCCCACATAAGGATGCCGGCAGTAAGCTGTGTAGTGGCCACTGTATCTAATGCCGCTGTGATTAGAGAGTGCGTAGAGATTGTAGCAACAAGGGGCTACATCGGCTGCCGCATAGTTCTTGATTGTGCTAGTCATTTATTATACATTTCAGTGGCTAGTTGTAGAAAATATAAAGGTTAAACTTCTCTCGCTTCGGAGTAAGGCTGGATTCAGACAGATCCGAAATCCGATCATACGACGATCAGATAGCTTTCTGATAGGTCAAAATTGGCCTGAATTTCAATTAAGACCAATCAGAAAGCTATCTGATCGTCGTACGATCGAATTTCGGATCTGTCTGAATCCAGACTAAGGCGAAGGAAAGGAAGGATAAAAAGAAAGATAGGATAAATCAGTGAAATTTGGTTCAAGTGAACTCGAGCATTAGGAAATAGGATCATTCGTTACTTGACAACTGAACTCGATTCACTTGAACCAAAATTTCACTGGAGTATGTACAACTAGCCCTCAATCGATCAAACGAAGTAACCTGTGAAGTTTGATCGCAATTATATAGGGCATCTCTTCCATAGATATCACTGCAGATGGTCCCGTATTCAAGTAATATCAAGGAAAAAGCGCTGGAATACAATACAATGACAGCGAGGTCTGATATTGCTCGCGCCAGGAAGCGCTGTAATATTTATAGTGTGTTTGAGTTGAAGCCCGATCGAGCGAGCAGGTTATTCAGTCCGTTGGCCGAGTTTTCAATGCCATTGAAAACCAAGGAACAGAACTCGTCCCGAATTTCAAAAGAAATGCGATAAGGTTATCGAGAGTGCGCCCTAATTGTTTCTAGCGTCAACTTGAATGTAGGTATCCTATAAGATGTAAACGTCTCTATAAGGATGAATTAATATTATTATTATTATAATAGAGTAATGAATTGTTAGGAACAGTCGAACAGTACGTGAGAGTGCATGCGCTAACCGGGAGGCCGGGAGGTGTGCCAAACCCACGTCCCACGTGCATTAATCCAATCACATAACAGTTTCAGGAAAAATAGATATTTTTTTAGAAAAACTGGTTTCAAAGGAGAGGAAGAATTTTTAGTTAGTATCGATTAAAACGAACCCATTCACGGCAAAATTTCATTTCCATGATGGAAGACAATGGCCGCGTCTAACAGCTTACAGCGCTCAAAGCCGCTGCACAAAATCTAACAATTTTCCATAATGAAATGTCAAATTTTGTGAAGCAGCTTTAAGCGCTGTAGGTTGTTAGACGCAGCCATTGATAGCTTACAACGCTTAAAGCCGCTGCATGAAAATTGACAGTTTTCCATGGTGAAATGTCAAATTTTGTGAAGCGGCTTTTTTAGCTGTAGACTCAGCCATTTTCACGGATATTTCAGGTTGGTAACTTGAACCCAACGTTCATATATAAGAAAGTTACGAAATGTCACGAGTTTATAGGCGAAGGGGTACCTGAGGCTAGGGGCAGGGTTTGGGGAAATCGAAGTTGGCAGTCCTGGGGTGAATTGGGTAAATTAAAAATCTCTATAGGTGGCATAACCCCATAGAACCAAAGATAAACAGAAAAAGTGCAAAGAAATTATCACAGAACACACAAACATATACGTTACATGCGGCTAATTCCTGATTGTCTCTGTCTCTTGGGGTCTTTGTTACTCTGTTGTACAAGTAAAAGATTTGTTGCGCTGTCACAGCCCACAGCATACCTGAACCTGCGTTGCGTATTGTCTTGCCTTTGTGGAGTTTAGGGAATCATTTTTTAGGTATTCAAAGTCGTTTGTTCAATTTTCATTAGTGTAAAGGATTCTTTTTATGGAGCAGTAGAATTCTTACTGCAAGTGCAGTAAAATGCAAGTGCGCATGCTCCGTAGAAATTTTGCTGCAAATGCAGTAAAAATTTCACTGCTCCATGAAAAGGGGTTGAAAGCAGTGGAATCTGTGATTTTCATGTCATTTATCATTTATGCTATTTATATTTATTGGTATTTGATTATGATTTCCAGAAACTATACCAAAAACCCAATTACATTGTTTGGCTGAGAGCCGATTAGTAGATTCCCAATCAGGTCTATTTTTCGGTGGCCTATTGATTCTTAAATATCATTAGGTTATTGAAAAATATTCGAGAATGAGACCAATAATGCAATTTTGTTACTCGAAGATATTTCAAAAATCTTTATGATGTATATTTATATTC
This sequence comes from Zygogramma bicolorata, assembly GCA_032362365.1. Taxonomy (NCBI): domain Eukaryota; kingdom Metazoa; phylum Arthropoda; class Insecta; order Coleoptera; family Chrysomelidae; genus Zygogramma; species Zygogramma bicolorata. The sequence goes on from JAVJAQ010005843.1 coordinate 374,085, forward strand.
TCCTATAACAGTTGTTTATTATCTATATTATTATTTTCAATAACCATTGCAATATTCAATATTGATAGTTATTCAAAAGATTCACCAGATAATAGACCTGAGAATAATGATATGGTAAATCAACATAATTAAAGTAGAATTGGATGAACTGAATTTTTTATCTCAGTGGAGTTCCATTTCATTACTAGACTAAATCGCGATTCAATCCATAGCGATGTTTGTATAGTACCTTGAAGTACTACCTTCCAACCTCAAGTGTTTTCGTTTAAATGAAATTGTATAAAATTTATTTTATTCATAACAAAACATTATTTTGTTCAATAAGAAATAATAACATCCTGATCCTAATAAAGGTACTAATCTCAGACTTTTTCTCAACTGACATTCAGTATTGAACACCATAAAGTTAGATTTTCAATGTACTCTAATTTCATAGATCTTATTATGGAAGCAGGTATTTTTTTGGCTATCTGTTGTTATCTACCAATCAGATACCAGAAACTGAAATCCACTTGCATATTAGTATATCGTGGAATTTCACCTTAACCTCATTGACGCCCCCGCAATATGGAGGGATCGATATGATGACATTTCGTAACCTTCCTCCTATATACCAACGTTGCTTGAACCAAAGTACTTTTTTTCTCCTAGGGGAAATGGTAGGGTTTGATTTGGTAACGTGGCAAAACTGTCTATATTTGTCAATGTCAATGACAAATTCCATGATTTGTTATTGTTATTGTTTTTTTTTGGTTAAAGACTAGAGACGAGACGAGCCAGGCGATAGCCTGTAGGAATTATTACCTGTAATAACTAATTACCATTAACAAGTTTGAAGGCATTTAGATATCCATTTAAACAATTATTGGCTGCAAATTAATATTACCTACTTGAATTCGAAGTTGTAGAGGCACATTGAGTTTTGTTCTGTTCTTGCCACTTTGATAATTTAAAATGTCTTTGGCAGACGAATTATTGGCTGATCTAGAAGAAAATGATAATGAAGGCTTCGGAGAAGCTATGGATGCAGAGAATGAATTGGAAAACAAACCTGACATTAAGGATATACTTATGAAACAAGACACCACGCAGATAAACTCAGTGAGAGAGCTGTGTAAATTAAGAGACTCGGAGAAGCTCACCAACATAATGACTCAAATTGAAAGCTATAGCACCAGAAACAGGAAGGCTATAGACATAGTGGGGCCTGTAGAATCAGACCTCGAGTACCAATTGATTGTGGAAGCCAACAATCTTGCTCAAGACATTGACGGAGAAATAAGTAAGTGAATTAATAAGTTGCATGTTAACCTTATTGATAAATTATGTTTTCAGTGACTGTACATAAGTTTGTGAGAGACAAATATCAGAAAAGATTTCCGGAACTGGATTCTCTTGTTGTCAGCCCATTGGAATATTTGAGAACTGTGAAAGAACTGGGTAACGATCTGGATCAAGCCAAAAATAATGAAATATTACAACAGTTTTTGACACAAGCAACCATAATGGTTGTATCCATAACAGCATCTACAACACAAGGGTGAGCAATCAAAATTATATGTGGCAACAGCTTTGAGTATATTTAATAATATTCTTTTTAGTACCCTTCTTTCTAAGTTCGAGAAGGAACAGATTGAGGAAGCTTGCAACATGGCAATGGAGCTGAATAGTTTCAAACTCCGGATATACGAGTACGTAGAAAGTAGAATGGCTCTTATTGCCCCAAATATTTCTGTTATTCTTGGTGCTTCCATAGCTGCTAAAATCATGGGTGTTGCTGGAGGGTTGACCAGGCTCTCGAAAATCCCTGCCTGTAATGTTTTACTTCTTGGGCAACAGAAGAAATCCCTGTCTGGATTCTCACAGACGACAATGCTGCCTCACACTGGATTTATTTACTATTCCGATATTGTGCAAAATACTGCACCTGTAAGTATCAATTATATTCATTCATTTAGCAATATACAATTTACAGGGGTAGTAATATACAGTTTACATTACACATATATATATATATATATACATATATATAATGGCAATACACCTGTTACAGAAAGTAATATGGTGATTTCAGACTCGCATTATACAGTTCACAGGATCAACTGTCATATTACATAATAGAAGTATTGATTATCGAGTTATTCAGTTATTATTGAGGTAATTACAGTTATTAATAAGCAATTGTGTCACATTTCACCAGTTAATGAACTATTTTCAACAAATTAATAAAGCTAATTTCAGAATTGTATTAATTTGTGGTTCGATATTGTTTCTTTTATATCATTTTTGGGCCCACACAGTAAATGTGGTTTTGGCAAGCCTTGTGTTTGGGGTTTTGCAGCTCAACCCTGCCTCTGGTGGCATTTCTCATATTTTGGCAATGTTTTCAAATGATTTTTTTAAACACCTTATCACTAGGATGTCATTTCTTTTTGATAAGCATAATTTTTATAATCCATTTTGGTTCTTGGGCCTGCATTACTACACCACCAAACCATAGTTTAGTATTGATTCAGCTAGAGCAAAATAAACTGTTTTTAAAGTCTTGAGAGGTACCATAATTCGTAACTCATAGAATGTATGTATTAATTTTGTAATTACATACTACACTTGTTCCGTCCAAGCAAGCTTTTCGTACGAAATAACTCCACGATATTTCAAATTGGTATTTGTTTCTATAAACATACCACATTTACAATGTTGTCCCAGGTTGCATTTTGAGTCATGTAATTTGATGGTTTTATAGTTTGGCGAATTGCGGACGGATAGTGAAAACGCGACAAAGTTATTTGTTTCCACATTTAGAGACAGCAAGCTTTCGTCTAGATAGTTTTTAATTTTCTGTAACGTTTTATCAGCTTTTCATTTGGTAGCTTCCTAGTCTCTATCGCTCATTGAGATACTGGTGTCATCTGCAAAACTGCAAAGCAGTAGATATTGATATTTTCATCGTCCAGTAAATCTATCATGTCATTAATGTAGTTAAAGAACAACAAAGTTGAAAGAACTGTCCTATGTGGAACTCTAAAATTTACCTCTGATGAATCACTTTCTTTCCATATACCAATGTGGATTGATAAAGAGTAAAATGTATGTTATATGATATTAACTCCAAATTGGATCTTTAGATGGCGGTTTTGCCAAAATATTCAACAAGTAGTAGAATTAAAAAATAGCGTCAACAGTTAGCGTATGACATTAAAAAAATACAACAGTATTCGAAAGGTTTGACAACAACAGTTAAAATAGTCTAGAATCAACAATGATTACAAATATTCATATACATACGGAGTGATCTTCAACAATTATCAATACTATTAGGTGCCGCCAGGCAAGATGTGACATTAGCGAATTGAAAAATTATTGTTTCTGATAGTTTTTGGTTGATACGAGTATACTTCACTTCTGGTCAGCTTCTAATGATCTACAAGGCTCAGATACGACCTGTCTTGGAATATGGTTCTCATATGTGTGGAGTTCGGCAACAAAACATTCATTGAGGCTTCTCGATTCTATTCAGAGAAAGGCAATCCGTCTTGTTGGTGATTCTTCGCTCACCGACTTGCTCACCGAACGGCTCACTTCATTGGAACATGGTAGGAGACTTGTCTCTCTTCTATAGATATTTTCACGGTCGGTGCTCTTCTGAATTATACAGAATTCCCACCCCTTTGTTGTGAATTTGGAGACCTGTCGAACCTCTCTTACTCAGGGATCTTTTTTCAATAGAACAGCTGAGCTTTGGAACTCCTTGCCGAGAGAGGTCTTCCTGAGGCTTACAAACTTCAAAATTTCAAAGTAAATGTTGATTCTTATCTCCTGTCCCTTGATTCACGCAGGGTTATTCGGACATAACAGGGCTTCCCTTTCGTGTGAATCTGCATATTTAAAAAAAATGCTGTTGCAGGACCTCCGCCGCAAGGCCGCCAAACTGGTCGCGGCCAAGTCGACTTTGGCCGCGCGGGTGGACGCGTGCCACGAGAGCGCCGACGGCCGCATCGGCCGTCTCTTCCGCGACGACGTCGAACGCAAGCTGGACAAGCTGCAGGAGCCGCCGCCGGTGAAGTTCGTGAAGCCGCTGCCGAAGCCGATCGACCAGTCGAAGAAGAAGCGCGGGGGGAAGCGCGTAAGGAAGATGAAGGAGCGCTACGAGCTGACCGAGTTCCGCAAGCACGCCAACAGGATGAACTTCGTCGACGTGAGTGCGCACGCGCGTTTACACTATCTTTTTTTTAAATATCGCATCGTGTTATCTCCCGATTACCAAATGCGAAATAGGAAATAGGTCACCTTATGAAAGGGCGAACGTAATATAGTAGATTATACCACGAGTCGATAATAATAGTCATTATAGCGAGTGACTTTATTTACGAGTAATTTATCGCAGATAAATGATTCGTCAGTTTCATTCATCTCAATACAAATACACAAAACTACCTATGCGTTTGACACTGACAGAGAATAATGACTCATTATTTACTAGTGAATAATGAGTATCATTAGGGTCGAGCAAACGGACTTATAATGAGTACATAGTACAATAGTCGTGGATAAAGTTCATTTAATGGACCATTCAGGCACTTTAAACACTGCGGCTGTTCAAAGCAAGAACACAGTAATTGCATTTCAGTAAACATTGAGAAAATTGCATTTTTAAAATAATTTATAGGCGTAATTCTATTTATTGAGACTGGCTCACGGTACTTGGAGAAACCGCCAGCAGGACCTTAGTTATCATTATGACATTCAATACTGCCTCATAATTTATGTTTTTGTATGTTTTTTTTTTCAATACAGTTGAATGCGAGTCTCATGAAAGATCACAGTAACTGCTTTCACTTTGTTACTGTATTTTCAATACTTATGATTCAAGTAGATTAAAAAAAAATTGAGTGATATTAATGTGTTCTTGAATGTGGAATGAAAAAGTTAGATGATAATTTCCTTTCCGGGATCAATATTTGTTCCATAGTTTTCTGGCTTTGTAACTCACCACAAACCCAGAAAACTACAGAACAAGTTTTTTTTCAAATGTCATTGCCATAGTAACATCATTGTTTATAGGGATATATAGTTAGTCAATGCCTGTGTAGGAAGGATTTGGAGCGTTGTTACGCCATCTACAGTATAATGTTGATATTTCCATTTAATTGGCAATGCACACCAAAGTTTCCTTCTCTGAGGGGAAAAATAGGTGCAAAGTTCTGTCTGTCAGTTTGACTGAAATGTTGAAAGAAAGATAATGAAGCCCCGAAATAGAGTATATGATAAAAGTTTATGAAGGAAATGAAAATTTGGGCAAGAAAGTAATCCTCAAAACATAAATGATCTACGACATTCACCAAAATTCCAGTTTCTGAATTTATTGCCATCTTTTAGTATTATGTAGATGTAATCAAGAAAATGTGTGATTCAGATTCAGGCTACTACGTCTGTAAGAAAAACGAAGGAAAAGACATGACCTGGAAACGAAATCACTACTGCCATCTAACCGTAGTATCCATCCCTTCAAATGATATTCCCATAAGGTTGACCATATCTCTATAAACAACTGAAATCTAATATTGAAACCTCATTGAAATGAATTCCTCATTATTGAAGTTATGGAAAGTTTCAAAATCGAAAAACATTTCTGAATGAATAAAAAATGTAAATCCGTTGTCAGTGAGAATCGTGCAGGAAACAGTGATATTTTTATAAATAAACATTAATAAATGTAATCCATCATGTGCTGTTCCTATGTTTCATCATTCTCCCATTTTCAGATTGAGGATGACGCCTATCAAGAAGACTTGGGCTACTCGAGAGGAACCATCGGAAAATCGGGCACAGGCAGGATAAGATTGCCGCAAGTCGACGAAAAAACCAAAGTTAGAATATCCAAAACTCTCCAGAAGAATCTGCAGAAACAGCAAATCTGGGGCGGCAGTACGACAGTCAAAAAACAAATATCTGGTACCGCTTCTAGTATAGCATTTACGCCTCTTCAAGTAAGTATCAAAGTAAAGAAAAATTTAAAGACGAGGTTATTTTCATGGAGAGTATGGAATATTAATGAAATTCTTCTTCATCTTTTTCAAATCAATGTAAAAAGTAAAATAAAACCTAATGTTAGGGAGTTATTTTAATTCTCTTATAGAAGTTTTACTTTTTTTACATTCATTTGGAAAAGAAAAAGCTAATTTCTCGAAAACAAATGGTGGGATTTTTGCAAAGTTTGAATAAATTATTTAAAAAAATTGGGTTGCATTCATTACATAAAATATCTCAAGTTGATCAGAAAGAAATAAAAAAAATTCACTTGATTTTGAATACTTCGTAGCTAAATCTAATGAAAAAAGTCAACTATATAAATAAATTAGAAAATTTAAGGTGAAAAATCCTTGAAACGCAAATAATTTTGTTTTCATCCTTGATTATTTTTCTTCCAGGGTCTGGAAATCGTCAATCCACAAGCAGCTGAGGTAAAAGTGAACGAGTCAAAATACTTTTCGAACTCTTCAGGGTTCCTTAAACACGATACTAAATAAGCCATTTGTGTATATTGAAATATTAAACAGGTTCAAGACGGAAACATGTATTATTTTTATAGAATAAGTTACGGCTTATTTGGTATACCTTGAAAAGTGATTTTTTTTGAAATTATAGACTCCCGAATGCCCTTAGTGGTGATTTTAATTTGTTTTATTGGATTTAGTATATTGTTTTTCTTTTAATTATTGACTCTGTTACGCTTTATATAGTGTTTTAATAAATATTGACTTCAGTACGCCTAGTTCAGTGTTTTTTCTTGAATAAACAAAATTCAGATTTTTTGCTGGACGAAAAATAAGCCTGGCTCGTAAATATTTATATTACGCCGACGACGTTTATACAAAGATATAGAAACGATATAAATTCAAACAACCCCACATGGCAAAAAATGTCCCAATTAAGTGAAGCCAGTTGAATGTTTGTAACATATAAATTGAGATGTCTGAAACCCTGGAGTATCGAGCGATTCGATATTGTTTAGAATTTATGGAACTTAATTAAATAATAGGAATCAAGGCTCACAAATCGATTGACGGCTGATAACAGTCTTCCATTGCAACTAGCCCTTAAGAAACGTATTTCATATTGTTACCAAATGTCCTAGCGAAAGATTGTTACCTGCGGGATCGCGACTCACCGAGAAAATTCGATCACCGAGACTTGACTGGAAAATTCTCCGTAGGCGTACGCAGGACACACTTCATCGCGGAGGAGACAGTTATTCAATTCATTTATTAACCATAGATCACAAAAGTGATATAGGAATCGTCAATTGAAAGTTGTAAAATTATACATACATAATATGGATACAAATAGAGTTCATACATACAATGTTATATTAAAATATACTTAAACATAAGATATACTTTTTCAATATACAATTATATTCACATCACACTTACATTTATACTCGTACACAATATCTGAACAAATTAATAAATATGACACCTACCACTTCTTCTCTGAATATTCTGAGACTGAATAAAAACTAATTTGAAGTAAAAATGATCTCAGTTCTTTCTTGAATTTATAAAGTTTGTCTCTGTTTGACACAATAGGAGGTAGACAATTGAAAAACTTTGATCCAGCATATGAAGGAGTTTTTTCATACAAACTTGTTTAATGTTGTTATTGAGCCTTATTGATTCACCTTTACTTGTGGGATAACTGTACCATCGCGAAGTCGTTTTGAAGCTATTTTCATTTTTCTTTACGTATATCAGACAAGCTGTATATTAACAGTTCCAGCTCTCTACATATACAGCTTTTTATGGAGGTTGGCCTGCAGGATTCATTCCATTTCAGGTCAAAAATCACTCGTATCACTCTTTTTTGTGAGACAAAAACTCGATTGATATCACTACTACTTCCCCATAAGGTTATATATTGTACGATAGGATAGAGTTGATCAAAGCATAAAATATGTCAATATTCAGAGAGAGACTTTTGCAGAGTTATTCGGAGCTTAGTGGAGAGAGCATTGGTATTGCTGAGTGCACAAGTCAAAGTAGAGAATCTCTATTACAGAGAGTTTTAGTACTGAGCGTTGGAAAGTTAGCGGAGCAATTTAAGCGATTGTATTGTGATCAAAGAGTTGTAGTAAAAGTGTGTGAAATGTTGTTTGGAGTTTTATTAAACGAACCCAAGGAAAGATCCTAACAATATTAAAAAGTAAACAACGCCATCTGACAGCGCAATTCGAAGCATTCTTTGTCTCATAAATCAAGCATACCATTTTCTCTAAGTTTATCTCAACATTTTATACGTATTACTCAGGGCACCAGAGTTTCTAGGCATTCCAATGCAAACATATATTAAAAGCATTTTTTGTAGAGAAATAGGATAGTTTATTAATGTCTGTGTGAAAAAAATTTGATGCGTTTTTGTTGCGCCATCTACACTATAATGTCGATATTTCCATTTGCTTGAAAATGTAAAACAAAGTTTCCTTTTGATTGATTGCAACCTTTTGTTAACACCGTGTAATCAAGGGACAGGAGTACTACATTCACTGTTTTTGTTTGTAGCTTCAGGAGAAGGCTTTTTCTGCGGAGCTCCAAGCTCGCTGTTTTTTGAAAAGATCCCTGAGGAGGGGGGGTTGGAGGGGTCTCCAAATTCAAAAAAGGGGGGGGGGTTTTTTTTTTTGTGGGGTTTTGGGGGGTTTTTGGGGGGGGGGGGGGGTTGGTTAATATTGAGGAGGACCCCGGCCGGGGGGGTTTTTGGGGGGGGGGGGCAAGTCCCCCCCCCTTTTTTGGTGGTCCGAGGGGGGGGGGGGAGAAACACAAAAAAAACGGGTTTTCTTTTTTTGGAATAGATTGGGGAGGAAATATAAAAGGGGGGGGGGTTTTTTGGTTTTTCTTTTGGTTTATTTTGGGAGGAAGGGAGGGAGGCCCAATGGGAGGAAAGAAAAGGTGATCTTTTGGCATTATGTATAAAGTGATGAAGAAAATGTGATTCAAGGTACGACCTCTGTAGAGAAAGTGAGACTTTCTAGTGACCTATTATTTATTGGCTGCGGACGGACATACAATAAAAGGCATTTATGTAATAGTATTAATATGCGTTTATAGTAGTGTAATAATGACAGTTTTCCGACCCCAATTTATACTAATCTTATGAGGATAAAGTTCTAATTGAAAGAATATCATTAATGAAATTTTAGTGATTCAAAAAATGAGAGAGATATTAATTATCCTCAGCATTCAGAACAAATTTTGTTTGCTTTGATTGCGTTTATTGGCGGCAAATAGTATAAGTGGCTACGTACTATTTACATTTTTTTTTTTCATTTGTTTAAATTAGCTTTGCTTATGAAAAGGGCTAGGTTCAGAAGTCCTGAAAAGGCAGGATTATATTCTTTCCCCTTCAAAACCGTGTAAGAAGAGGCAAAACGTCGTCTAAGTATAATAGGAAATTAAGTACTTATATCCTTAGAATACCTCATTCATTCCTATTTGGGTATAAATGATTTTAACCTACCTATCAACAGTTTTTTTTTTTCTTTCATTGACATATTTTGATTTTATCAAATTTGGAAAACAAGGCCAAAAAATAGTTCAAGCAAAATGGAATGTCTACACAAAACAATTACTACCCTACCGACATGGCCCGGCGGGCGTTGGATTACAGAAAAGTCTGTCTGTTTTCTTGAAAAATTAGTTTACCAAGCACACAAAACTGACAAAGGAAAAGTATGTAATTCAACGCCTGTCACCTCATACGATGGATGTTCTTGTCCTGAGAAGTCATTTGGATTACATATCAAATATAGGCTTGTTATATAGAATTTTGGAAAAGCTGCAAATTGAATATCAGATAAAGAATTTTCCTCACTAATTGGAATGAATCTTGCCACGGATTTAAACATGACGAAATATCATGAAAACATCAGGGAATTCAAGCAAGTCAAGAAAGCCAATGGAATCTCCAATAAATTCTAAATTGTGTTTGAATTTTAGGTACCCATATTGAACCCAAAAATTATCACAGAGTGACACAGCTCAATCAACTATTTTTGTGAATTTTTTTTCACAAATACATAGGTTGGTCTAATGATTTTGCAAAAGAATGTGATGTAACTCAAATTAACCTTAACCTAAAAATTATTTTCAACTTTCAGGCTTCCTCATTGCTTATATCCTTCCTGCATAACCCATCAATGATGAATAATATATCAGAAGAAAACAAACAAAATCTTTAATATTACTTCAGGAAAAACTATCTTCAGTCTCGAAATGAACAAGCAAGTCATTCTCTAATTCACATCTACAAGGTAATATTATTTTGGTGCCTTCGTTTCCAAATGCAGGCCATGGATTTGGGTTATTTGATCTTTGAGTGCGTCGTAAACAATTCTATGTTGCTTCATGACAGATAAACCTTTGAATTCTGCTGTCTCAATGGCCACGTTGAACATTGCTCCACATCCGCCTGACGTGTCTTCTACATCAATACGGGTCGCTCCAGGAAATTTGCTTCTGAGATTCTTTACTATCAAGGCTTCCGTTACTAGTTCGCTCTTTGATGAACAGCATCTTGATTGATCAATCTAGAATTAAGTTTAAAATATTTTTTTTGCGGTGAATTTAATGGAGGATACTAAAATATACGTACTTACAGCTCGCGTAAACGTTAGGAAACGTGTGTGATGAAAGTGAAAGCTTTTATTAGATATATTATTCAATAATTTAAACATGTTTTTATTTATAATAGTATAACCTAGAATTGTGCTCTAGTGATGTCGAATTGTCGAATGTCATCGGTCTGACGTCTGATGGAAACAAACAAACAAACACAAACAGACATCTTAAAACAAACCCCGTGAAACAAACCAAGAAATCTGTTTTTTTCCAAATGGCTGCGTCTAAGGCTGGATTCCCAAAGATCCGAAATTGGATCGTACGACGATCAGATAACTTTCTGATTGGTCTAAATTGGTCTGAATTTAAATTTAGATCAATCAGAAAGCTATCTGATCGTCGTACGATCGAATTTCGGATCTTTGGAAATCCAGCCTAAGGCTGGATTCAGACAGATCTGAAATCCGATGGTACGAAGTTAAATTTAAATTTAGACCAATCAGAAAGCTATCAAATCGTCGTACCATCGGATTTCGTATCTGTCTGAATCCAGCCTATCTGCTTACAGCGCTCAAAGCCGCATCACAAAATTTGACATTTCACCCGAATGATGCGCTGTTGCCAAATTCATCCTTCTTTTAGGTTAGGTTAAGTTAGATTGGTTTAACAGGAAATAGCAGAATATCCGGTAAATTTCGCAACAGTGCATCATTCGGGTATGTTCGGAGAGTGTGGGCATAACGAAATTTGGGAGTTATGACATTTGGGCGTTACGCACTTTGGGTGTTATGCACTGTGGGTGTTACGAAATGTGGGTGTTACGCAGCGCACCCATTGGAAACTGTCAAATTTGAGCAGCAGCTTTGAGCGCTGTAAGCTGTTAGACGCAGTCAATGGATACAGTGCAAGTTATGACATTTGCCTGACAACCCAGACAAGAGTCAAATAAGATGCATCGTGGTTTTATCTAATGAAACCGCTACAAATTACCATTGTGGACACATTTTTCATTCAAATTTCAACTTTAGACCATCGAAAGTATTGAAGTCAAATTTTCGTTAAACTTTGGGGTTTTGACATGAGATATGTGACACGTTGCTTCAACTCAACGTCAAGGTCGTCGAGGTTCAAATTTCAAGTTGGTCGGCGATTTGGCGTTCACTGCATACGTGTATTTATTTATATTGATTAAAAAACAATTCACCTCATTTCCAAAATCGAAATGAATTTATTAGCTTTGCTGTTAATCGCCTTTTTGGCGTTTTGTAACGCCCAAGGCCCTACCCTAGTCCTGCTGGATAATCAAGTAATCAAAGAAACACACTCAATATTTTTTAAATCTCTACAAGGTAGGTAAAAAGCATCTTTGGTTAACCGGTTGTAAAACTAACTTTTCAGAGAGAGGATATTCGCTCACTTTCAAAATTGCCGATGATTCCTCATTGGTTTTATCTAAATACGGCGAGTATCTGTATAAAAATCTGATAATATTTGCTCCTTCTGTGGAAGAGTTTGGAGGTAGTCTCAATGTGGAAACTATCACACAATTCATCGATGAAGGTGGAAATGTACTAGTTGCTGGTAGTAGTGTAACAGGAGATGTACTCAGGGAGCTTGCTTCAGAGTGTGGCTTTGAGGTGAATAGGCACATCAAGGAACTACACTTCATATTAACTCAATATAATCGATATGTTTTAGGTTGATGAAGAGGGAGCCTTCGTAATCGACCATTTGAACTATGACATTACTGATGAGGGTCAACACACCAAACTGGTGGTTTCTGCTGAAAACTTAATTGATGCTCCAGTTATTGTTGGCCCAAAGAGGGGAATATCACCACTGCTTTACCAGGGAACTGGCTTAATAGTCGATTCTGAAAATCCCTTGGTCCTCTCTCTCTTGACTGCAGATAGCACTGCCTACAGTTACAACCCAGAAGAACCAATCAAGGAGGTAATTTTTTGCTGATGCATCTTAAAATATTTTTACTAAAATTATTAAATTATCAGTTGAACTGCAATGGGTATTGGAATAAATATTTTTGTATTGAGGGTATAGGCTTGTTAGTATATTGCATTTTTTTCAGTACCCTCATGCTGTTGGGAAAGATACTGTACTTATTGCTGGCTTACAAGCAAGAAATAATGCCAGGGTAGTCTTCAGTGGATCACTTTCCTTTTTCTCTGACGAGTTTTTAACATCCCCTGTACAAAAAGCACATGTAAGTGTTTTCCCCCTTTTGAAAATTGTATACCATTATTTTTGAGGATTTTTCTTAGGGTGGAAAAGTTGTTCCTGTGTCTGGAAATGCAGATGTTGCAACTGCCATAAGCCAATGGGTATTCAAAGAACATGGTCAGTTGAGAGTGAGGTCTGTCAAACACCACAAAGAGGGCGAAAAAGAAGCTCCCAAAGACTACACTATCATGGAACACGTCGTGAGTATTTGAATCGGTATTGTTACAATACTTTTTCTGCCTCAAAAATATTAAATGTCCACTAGGGCTCCGAACTCACTGCTAACTAAAATATTGGGTGGCCAGTTTTCAATGACCCCTCCTTCTGATGCGAACTCTAGAGAGGAGTCAGATCAGTCTTAATCCCACTTTGAAAATTTTCTATTAGCCCATCAAAGTAAACCACACCTCGGCAAACTGACCAAACTAGGATAATCCACACAATGATCTCGATTCTGCCAATCTCTGTCCAAAGTTTTCTGTTTTCACAACAAAGGCTGGTATTTCCTCTTCTGTAGTTACCAACTATAGACGAGGGCTGTTTGTAGACAACGCACAAATCCATGTTTAATTTAAAAAAGCTTACCGGATATTCTGAAATAACGCAAATAGCAACATATTCATTGAATTCCACAGATCCAACTAGAAATCTGAAAATTCAAGTGTAATTCCTGAAAGTCCCTGAAGAAATCTACAATTCCCATTAGGAATCTTGAAGTACAAGTTTGAGTCCTATATTCTAAGCATAAATCTCTGATATCTTGATGAAATTCGAAAATTCCAGTAGAAATATTGAAATCTCAACTGAAATTTTGAAATCAAAGATATTTATTTGATATCCCTCATTCGAAAATTTGGGTACAAATTGTTGAACATCTCTTTAATCTTAAAATGATGTTCATGAATGATAGTGAAACTAGCCTAAGCTAATATCATTCCTTATCCAATGCTCCTGTAAAAATTATACTACCTTTGTTTATAGAAATGTAGTTAGACAACCATACAGAAATATCATTTGAAGGGATGAATACTACGGATAGAAGGCACTAGTGAATTTGTTTCCAAATCATGTCTTTTCTAACATATTTCTTACGGAGGTTGTAGCATCCATCGCACATTTTCTTGATTACTTATATGAGGGGCCAAGAATGAAACCGCAACATCCATTTTTTCTGTAAAATGAGTTGCATGCATCAAAATTTTCGTAATGTTCTCTTTGAGTTTTTAATAGAAGTGGCAATATCCGATGCAAAATGAACCTTGTGCTCAGAAACAAAACCGGCAATTTCCAGCTAACATTTAGAATCATAAGAGGGAATCTCTATTTCAGCCAATCAGGATTTGGACGTGTGATTCTGATTTATAGACCAGTTTAATGTACTTCTTATAAACAAAAGCAGTAATCTCCATATTAATTTTATGAATTTTGCGACCATCCTTAAAAATTCAAGCAGAATTATTATTATTTATTGATTATAATAATAATCGCTTCAAATAACAAATGAGTCAGCTCACAGAAGTTTTTTTACTAATTTCTCAAAACTATGAATATGGGACCTTGCTGGTTTTGATTCTGGGCTCCTCACATATAATGCCAAAGATGGCAATCAATTCAGAAAGAGAAGAATTTTGTCAATATCGTGAATCATTTAAATTTCGATGCTTAAACTTTCTTTTTCTGAACGAACTTCTCTTATCAACTTTATTTTGAAGCTTCATTAACTTTCTTTCACTATGTCAGTCAAACGGACACATAGAAGTCTTCGCCTATTCCAACCGTCAGGAAGATAAATTTGCCGTGCATTGTCAAGTCAACGGAAATATCGATATTATAGTGTAGAAGGCGCAACAAAAACGCTTTAAACGATTTTTACACAGACATTGGTTAACTACCTATGTTTATAGAACAGTGATGCTACCACCTCTATGAGTTAAATACAAGAAGAGACATTATTTGGCAACTAACTGGGGTAAATCAGCTAAGATCTGTATTATCAATCCCTTCAAGTGGTATTTCTAACCCCGTATCGTTAACCAAGCTGTCCAGATATTTAAAATACAAAGTTTAAATTGTTGACAGAACACCTTGCGAAACTCCTATATTAGTGTGGTTAATATACTGATTGTCTCTGGTAACTTGGTGTCTTCGTGCTGCAAAAAACCCTTAAACTATGATAACTAATTTCATTTTTATTGCCTCAAGAAAATTCACATCTTAAAGATACTGTCTAAACCTTAACCTAAATACTATAGAGTATAGATGAATAAAATAATCTTGTCAAGTGCTGTATAATGGGCTGTTTGAACACTCGGGGAACGCTATTAGGCTCCAGTAGAGCCTTAATTTTCAAAACAAATGATTATGTTTGTGCAGTGTCATCATTTATTAAATATATCACAAACTGACAACTAAACACATGATTTATGCAGTAGTTTTGAGTAGTGAGAAGTTCAACCTTCACTTTTCAATGGGAACGTTTAAGCACCAGTCATAATGAAGTTGGGTAATTTCCATCTCTTATTACTCAAAACTGCTGCATAATCCAATGTTACTTCTGAATAATTACATCAGTTTCTTTAGTAATGCTATTTTCAAATACACTACATGATTTCATTCACGAATAATCATGGTACTCATTTTCCCAGAGATAAAATACCCTAACACTAAACTGATATTTTTTGCACTCGACGCGCGTTTCGCCAACATGGTTGGCATCTTCAGGAAAAAAAATGATACTAAATCTAAAACTAGGGTTAGTTGTTTATATAGCTGAAGTTTTTTGTTCCGATACGGACTTTGTTTGTTACTGTTAATTATTCTAATTAATTTCTCGATAATGAACTCACTACCTGCAAGTTCCCTCATCTGTTATTATTGATAATTCCGATTACTTTCTCAACAATGAATTGAAAAGCGGCCTGAAAGGGATAGGTCCCTTGTCACCATTCATGCTGTTTTTACATTTTGCTATTTCTAGACTCTCACGTGCATCGAGTAGTCTTGTGTCATGCACATGCTTGATCAGTTTAAAGCCCGTATGACACGGACCAGTTTTTCACTCATAAAATGGATGAAAACATGAATTTCATCCATTTTCTTAATGAGAAACTGTACACATATTCCACAGTATCTTGTAAAACAGGATATCTTGTTTTAGTGTCACACAACATTAGATTTTCACACAGAAAATTATCCATTTCATTGTCAATGATTCGTTATATGAAAAAATGATTCATTTTATGAGTGAAAAACTGGTCCGTGTCATACGGGCTTAAGATTGCTTTCACTAATTTTGGAGTCATTGTCTAGAGCGTGTTGGGATTTTAATAGCTCGTCGGCTCTGACCGATGTATTTCTTGTTGCAATCTTGACAACTGATTACGTAAATTCCCGACTTTTATAAGATGCTAACCTTGTTATCGAAACACGCGTCGAGTGCAAAAATTGAATCTAGGAAAATTTTCCATTATCACCAATACTGTAGAGATTGTATTATGGATCAATTCGTTAAAACAGCAATCCTTCTAGTTCTTTCACTGGAATATTTACAAAATTCATAAAAATGTATGATTACTGAAGAGTCAATACAAAAACCTCATATATAAACACATGCAAACTAGAGTACAGCGATCTAACCATTGAGTGTTCCCGCAGAGGTCGATAGGGGTCGTATCGTTTATTTTCTATCTCGTATATTTCAAAGATCATGTTTGAATTGCGTGCCATCTATTGGCATTTCATTTAATTCGGGAACAAACTCCCTAATGCCCTCTATCGTTAGTTTCCAGCCCTTCAAATGACATTTCCGTATGGTGTGCCATAATATGCAAAAATTCGAAAAAATTATGCCACGTTTCTAATGGGATATATTCTAAAATTCATGAAACTCTCTAACCGAATGACGATCTCTAGGTATACACCATCGAAATCGACATTCTCGAGCAAGGCCAATGGAAACCGTTCACCGCCGACGACATCCAACTGGAATTCGTCAGGATCGACCCGTTCGTGCGCACCACCCTCCAGAGGAAGCCTTCGGGGCAGTACGAAGCCAAGTTCAAAATCCCCGACGTGTACGGCGTGTACCAGTTCAAGGTCGACTACGACCGAGTGGGGTACACGCGCCTCTTTAGCGCCACGCAGGTGTCGGTGCGGCCGTTGCAGCACACCCAGTACGAGAGGTTCATCACCAGCGCGTATCCGTACTATACGGGGGCCTTCTCCATGATGCTGGGCGTGTTCGTCTTCTCGTTCGTGTTTCTCCATTTGAAGGAGGACGACAAGAAGGCCAAGAGTGAATGATGTGTTTCGCGTGGATTTGTTTTCTATTTCTGTTGATTTTTTTCAATAAATAATAATAATAATATTGCTTTTATTGAATAGGTTACACTTACAAAATGATTGTGAACACATCGTAGGGGAGCGCCTATTCAATGCCAGAGTTCTAGAAACGAGATTTTGCACTTCCGCTCAATGAAAAATGACTATTTCATGTCTGTACCTCAAAAACAAGTTAGTGTGCCTACTGAAAATCACAAATTTTGAGGTTAGCTAGTTTGGTTCTGACGTAGAGCTACGACGATGGTTTTTTTGTCACTCTTGCATCCGTTTCATCTACCGAATGAATGCATAAACTGTTGGAAATTCCCTTACCAGGCAGTATGAAATCGTCCTTCTTGAAATGTAAGGAACATACTGCCGACCATTTGGGTCGTTTTTGTGCTTAATGATTAATCCACCCCTTTTCTTTCGTTTTTCCTTATCACCAGCCAAATAAAATGGAACTTGTGGAAGGAAGGTTAGGTCCTTCCTTTCCTACTAAAACATCCATCCACACACACTCCTTATTTTTTTCGCTTGTTATGAATAAATAAATATCTTTCATCAATCCAAAAGTGAAGCACAAGAACAAAAACACCAAAACCATTCCCCCTTCCCCCCCCCAATAGTTTGAGGTGTGTAATGTCATTTTGTGGCGGTAAATTTGAATGTACTGGATACCAAGTATCAAATCAGTATCTTATTATTTCACAAAAAAATTAATATTTTGTCTAGGATAACGTTTGAAATGAATGTGAATAATCTGAAATTCTGAAGTGCCTACTACAGCTATTCCACTTTTCTGTTGCTTTTTTCCTCCAGTCCATGTTTGTTTGGGAATGTATATTCGATTAACAGGAAATAAAAAACTTTCAAGAGGATGTTTTATTTGCAGCAGCTTCAAAAATATGTACAATAGATACATTCAGACATCAACAATGTATTTTTTCGTTCTTCAATTTACTAGTTTTTTTTTCAAATTCATTTGAAAATTTCAATGTCGAAAATTCTAGAACATTTCGTTCTAAAAGTGAAATTCACACAAGCGATAGTTGTTTTAGTAGTCCAGTCTATGACCATTTTCCCGTGTATTTATCCCATACAGCACCGCATGAAAATTTGAATTCAGGATCTACATACCCTCTTTTTCAACCCTGCGCTGAGGGTTGCTTTCTCCCTGGGGGTGGATGCCACCCCTTCTTGGGGGTGAAAAAATTTGGAAATGTGTGCGGAAATCAAGAGATAGACTAAATCTAAGCACTTTTTGTTCAATGAAGTTTTTCTGAAAAGCAATACTTTTCGACTTATTGGCGAGTGAAATTGTTGGATTTTGGCAAAAAAACACGTTTCAGATCCTTATTCGCGAATAACTGGAAAAATATGCATCTAATCGAAAAACCCGTTAGGAGCAAAATTATAGCTTTTGAAAAAACAAAGGCGATCGTTTATTTGTGATGTATGCAAATCCACTACAAACTGAATAATTGCTTGTTGAAAATTGATTGGTATTTTCAAACGCCAAAATGGAAAGTTTCTACGTTCAATATCCAAAAACCAATGCTTTTTTCGGGAAAAACTTATAGGATCTTTTTTGAAACCGTTCAAAAATCCTTCATTTTTCTCATTTCTAAAAGTTTCTAGCATCAAAACTAACCGAGGTATGAAGGAAATAATGTTGAATCCTATTTTTTTCTTTGAAAAAAAATTGGGAATAACTCATCCTATCTCCCCCCTTTGAAAAACATCATTGTTACTCCATAATTCACTTTATTCATGTTCTTATAATGAGTTCTGAGTTTTTCATCAATTGAAAGTACCTAGTTTTGGAAAAAAATGAGATTGAAGAGGAAAAATCATAAACGTAATTCAGCGAAAAATAACCATTTCTTCTAAATAACTCGAAAAGCATTGATCACATGCAAAATTTTCTTGAGGTACAAAATTGAAGGTCATTCTTTGTAAATTTTGGTGTTTCATTTTTTTCTGCAGGATGAAAATAGAGTAAGTTTAATATTGTGAGGGTTCGTGCAAAGTACCTTTTTTGAGCTCTTTCAGCATGAACCTTTTCGAAAATATAATCTGAAACAAAAAAAATCACGCGTTAATAAAAAGTTGTTGAAAAATATTGTAAATACAATAATTGAAGATGATTTCAATCGATCCCGCATCCAAATCTAGACTTAACCTTTTTTTAATGGGGTAGTTTTCACCCTTAAAAAATCAAAAGCAACCCCGAGTACAGAGGTAACCTTAAAGTAGATTCTCAATCTGAATTTTCATACAGTCGGGTTTCCCGGTTACTTAATAACAATTTCGATATAAGTTTTTAATGAAAACTATCATAAGGGTGGTTTTTAGGGGTCGAAACTGTTTAATAGATCAGAAATTGACTATCAAGGTTAATTCAACGTATTTACAGAAGACTGCACACTCAAAACTAGTATTTTGTAATTTTTCTTGAATAGGGGTAGTTTTTACCTCTGATGAATGGAAATCAACCCCAGGCACAACCCCAACTTTGAAGTAGATGGTAGATAGAAGCTGAATCTCAAATTAAATGCAAATAGATACTGAATAAGTTCATAACATGTGAATTATTATTTTCTGATGATATTATCTGTCATACTATAATCCGTTGTCCAAGAAGTGTGTGCAGCACTTTTTCATGTCTCAAGCTGTAGGTTGGTTTCTCTGTAAGGAATTGCACAAATAATTATGTAGAATTATGTACGATATCTTATGGACGTTCTTGATGGATATCTCATGGATGTCCATGAAGTATATCTTGTAGATATCCATAATGGATGTTCATGAAGGATATTTTATGGACGTACAGGATGGTGGCCTAAGAATGTCCATATTGGACGTCCATTGAATATTCTTTGGATAAAAACTGTACGTCCATCGGATATCCAAAATATCCTTAACAGATATCCACTGGATGTCCATGTGTTGTGTGGAAACCTCAAGAGAGATGATAATTTGTCTCTAGCCTTCGACAAACATCCGCGATAAGCACACTTAGCCACCTTTGATAATTAGCCATAATAATTCAAAATGAAATATACATTATATACAGTAAGATGGTTATACACACATTGACGCTCATCAATCAAGTTGACTGATAACACCTCAACATGTCAAACTACTGAAGTTTGTGTTCTGTGGCGAGTGTCTCTACTGTATATTTATTTTATACTGGCACTATTATATCCATCCAACAAAGAGAGTAACCCAAACAAGGATGGTTGCGTGATTACCACACACATTTGCAACTATTGGGTAGAATAAACACGCCTCCTTACGCTGGCCAATCAAAATCAAATGCAATCGACTGCTATTCTGAGAAAATAATAGGTTTGTTCTAGCAATACATCCGACCGATCCGAAATTGGTCAGAGGCATGCGCAAAATGAATAAATGAATTTCGTTCTCCAATATTCATCTTGCGCGTGCCTCTGACTGCTTCAGACCAATTTCCAAACGGTCGAATGTGTTGCTAGAACAAACCTAATGACACAGAGAAAATATTTGTTTTTGCTAATTTCTCAGAAATTTCAATCAGAAAATTATTCTTCCAGTATAACTACTGTGCTCTCTGCCTAGGTGAAAAATGAATTTTTTCTGAATTTTGGATCTGATGAATGGGAATTGCTGTTGGAAAAATCCACACCAAGATTGGGATCTCTTGAAGAAAGTTGATTTTTTTGAGGAAAACTATTCAGAATTACTACCCTTTTGACTTATTTCGACGGAAAATGGAAAATAGATTTCCTTGAAAAGGCACATAGAGGGGTGTCTCGACGTGCAGATTCCAGAACTAAAAACGATTTTTCCCTGTCTCTGTTAGTTTCCGAAATATTTCGTTTTAAATGTGAAAAAGTTAAATTTCGAATCTAATGAGTTTCCGCAATAGAAAATGTTGTCAGAAAGCTCCTTACCAAATTTGGTAGCTCTAGGAGAAAAATGATTTTTTCGAAGAAAATTATTCAAAAGTTAACAACCCCTTTGACTTTTTTCAGACCAAAAATGGAAAAAAGATTTCCTTGGAAATGTACACAGTTGCATTTCGACATGCAGATTTCGGAACGAAAAACATTTTCTCTGTCTTTTCTAGTTTTTCAAATATTTTGATTTCTATGTGAAAAAATAAATTTCGAATTTGATGAGTTTTCTAAATAGATAATGCTGTCAGTAAGTCCCTCACCAAATTTGGAAGCTCTAGGAGAAAGTTGATTTTTTCGAGGAAAATCTAACCTTACCTTAACACAACTGACTTTTCTAACAAAACCCCTGTGACTTTAAACGGTCCGAAAATGGAAAAATGCTTTCCTTCAAAATGCACACAGTTAGATGATTTCCAAAGGTTGAACCTTTCGACATTTTTCCATTCGGAAATGGAAAGTTGATTACTCTGAAAATGTGCAAAGACGACCATCATACCGATGTGTAGATTCTGGAATTGCAAACGGATTTTCACTGTCTCAGTTGCCGAGATATTACGAAAGGGAAAACAACCGCGGCCGAGGGGGAGGGGCCGGGGGCCCCGGGGAAAAAAAAAAAAAAAAAAAAAAAAAAAAAAAAAAAAAAAAACCATACCGATGTGTAGATTCTTGAATTGCAAACGGATTTTCACTGTCTCAGTTGCCGAGATATTTTACGAATTTTAGGGAAATAATCAAACTCGAAATCGATGATTTCCAGCAATAGAAAATGCTGAGAGATAGCAAATCAAATTTGGAGCCTTAGGAGAAAGTTGAATTATTATTATGAAAAAAAACGCTCACAAAAGACTTTCCTGATTGTTTCGACGTGTTTGTGCATTAGAGTATACGAAACAGTTGTCTTTTTTTATTCCCCTTCAATTTTTACATTTTTCTGAAGAGTTGATTTATGAATTTTTTTCGAATTTGAAGATACCACCCTTCAGATGGTGGCTTCAGCTACTATGAGAATGACAGTCTAAGTGTCTAAGAAATAGCGTCCAAATCACCGACTGATCTCATAGTGGATGGAAAAATTATATAATGTAGTCCTGAACGTGTATTATATGAAAACCCACGACTGCCGGCTTGGTCACCTTGCGTTCATTGATAAAAAAAAATAAATTGCTTTTTCGCAAGACAAAATTCGACCGATTGTGTTTTGCTTCAAAATTCGTTTATACATAGAAAACAAATTATTTCGTATATCAAATTTCTAGCCCTAAATACAAAGGAATTAACCTATGGTGTACACTGATTTCGGTAGGGTGAAAAGAATATCGACAGATTCTTGAAATCTCTGTGTCGATTTATTTTTTTAACAATTAATTTAGAATGTGTGTGAAGTTAGCAACGAAAAGTTAGCAACTTTTTTGTGGAAATCGTTGCCAGCCACGATTGCATAGGGCGGATTTCATGCAATGAAAATTGAACGTATTGACCAAAATCCAAGTTTTACTTAGTATGAGTCGTAATCATAAGCATGGAGGACGACTGAAAAAACTTGAGAAAGTAGAAAACACTACTAGTAGACTTCTGAATAGTACGGAAAACATTATCTTTAATGATATTATATAGTCCTTTCATATATGAAAAATATATAATACTATTGATTTATAATAGCTGGCAGTCGTTGGTTTTCATATGATGCACGTTCGGTACTTTATTATATAATTTTTCCATCCACTATGCGATCAGCCGGTGATTTGGACGCTGTCTTAGACTATGATGTCCTTACTTCAGAAATCGCTGTTTCTTTCGCCATCTATATTTCGATGGCGTAACTACAACTAAATTCATGTCCCTACTCAAATAATAGATTTTACAGTCACCATCTCTCGGACGAAAGCTGAAACTAATTTTTATTTTGTCCTTACTCTATCTCTTAGACTATGATGTCCTTACTTCAGAAATCGCTGTTTCTTTCGCCATCTATATTTCGACGGCGTAACTACAACTAAATTCATGTCCCTACTCAAATAATAGATTTTACAGTCGCCATCTCTCGGACGAAAGCTGAAACTAATTTTTATTTTGTCCTTACTCTATCTCTTAGACTATGATGTCCTTACTTCAGAAATCGCTGTTTCTTTCGTCATCTATATTTCAACGGCGTAACTACAACTAAATTCATGTCCCTACTCAAATAATAGATTTTACAGTCGCCATCTCTCGGACAAAAGCTAAAACTAATTTTTATTTTGTCCTTACTCTTGCGGAAAGAAATAATTTGTTACCACAGAAAATATTTGTTTCTGCTAATTTCTCAGAAGTTTCAATCAGAAAATTATTCTTCCAGTATGAGCTCTCTGCTCTCTGCCTAGGTGAAAAATGAATTCTTTCTGAATTTTGGATCTGATGAATAGAAATTGCTGTTGGAAAGATCCACACCAAGATTGGGATTCAGAGTTACTACCCTTTTGACTTTTTTCGGACCGAAAATGGAAAAAATATTTACTTGAAAATGTACACAGTTGCATTTCTACATGAAGATTTCGGAACAAAAAAAATTTTCTCTGTCTTTTGTAGTTTTCCAAATATTTTGATTTCTATGTGATAAAATGAATTTCGAATTTGATGAGTTTCCCAAATAGATAATGCTATCAGAAAGTTCCTTACCAGATTTGGAAACTCTAGGAGAAAGTTGATTTTTTCGAGGAAAATCTAGCCTTACCTTAACACAACTGACTTCCCTAACATAACCCCTGTGACTTTAAACGGTCCGAAAATGGAAAAATGGTTTCCTTTAAAATGCACACAGATAATTTCCAAAGGTTAAACCTTTCGACATTTTTCCATTCGGAAATGGAAAGTTGATTACTCTGAAAATGTGCACAGACGGCCATCATACCGATGTGTAGATTCTGGAATTGCAAACGGATTTTCACTGTCTCAGTTGCCGAGATATTTTACGAATTTTAGGGAAATAATCAAACTCGAAATCGATGATTTCCAGCAATAGAAAATGCTGAGAGATAGCAAATCAAATTTGGAGCCTTAGGAGAAAGTTGAATTATTATTGTGAAAAAAAACGCTCACAAAAGACTTTCCTGATTGTTTCGACGTGTTTGTGCATTAGAGTATACGAAACAGTTGTCTTTTTTTATTCCCCTTCAATTTTTACATTTTTCTGAAGAGTTGATTTATGAATTTTTTTCGAATTTGAAGATACCACCCTTCAGATGGTGGCTTCAGCTACTATGAGAATGACAGTCTAAGAAATAGCGTCCAAATCACCGACTGATCTCATAGTGGATGGAAAAATTATATAATGTAGTCCTGAACGTGTATTATATGAAAACCCACGACTGCCGGCTTGGTCACCTTGCGTTCATTGATAAAAAAAATAAATTGCTTTTTCGCAAGACAAAATTCGACCGATTGTGTTTTGCTTCAAAATTCGTTTATACATAGAAAACAAATTATTTCGTATATCAAATTTCTAGCCCTAAATACAAAGAAATTAACCTATGGTGTACACTGATTTCGGTAGGGTGAAAAGAATATCGACAGATTCTTGAAATCTCTGTGTCGATTTATTTTTTTAACAATTAATTTAGAATGTGTGTGAAGTTAGCAACGAAAAGTTAGCAACGTTTTTGTGGAAATCGTTGCCAGCCACGATTGCATAGGGCGGATTTCATGCAATGAAAATTGAACGTATTGACCAAAATCCAAGTTTTACTTAGTATGAGTCGTAATCATAAGCATGGAGGACGACTGAAAAACTTGAGAAAGTAGAAAACACTACTAGTAGACTTCTGAATAGTACGGAAAACATTATCGTTATTGATGTTATATAGTCCTTTCATATATGAAAAATATATAATACTATTGATTTATAATAGCTGGCAGTCGTTGGTTTTCATATGATGCACGTTCGGTACTTTATTATAAAATTTTTCCATCCACTATGCGATCAGCCGGTGATTTGGACGCTATCTCTTAGACTATGATGTCCTTACTTCAGAAATCGCTGTTTCTTTCGCCATCTATATTTCGATGGCGTAACTACAACTAAATTCATGTCCCTACTCAAATAATAGATTTTACAGTCACCATCTCTCGGACGAAAGCTGAAACTAATTTTTATTTTGTCCTTACTCTATCTCTTAGACTATGATGTCCTTACTTCAGAAATCGCTGTTTCTTTCGCCATCTATATTTCAACGGCGTAACTACAACTAAATTCATGTCCCTACTCAAATAATAGATTTTACAGTCACCATCTCTCGGACGAAAGCTAAACTAATTTCCTTTCTTCCCTACCCCTTTTCCTTTCGCCATCTATATTTCAACGGCGTAACTACAACTAAATTCATGTCCCTACTCAAATAATAGATTTTACAGTCACCATCTCTCGGACGAAAGCTGAAACTAATTTTTATTTTGTCCTTACTCTATCTCTTAGACTATGATGTCCTTACTTCAGAAATCGCTGTTTCTTTTGCCATCTATATTTCAACGGCGTAACTACAACTAAATTCATGTCCCTACTCAAATAATAGATTTTACAGTCGCCATCTCTCGGACGAAAGCTAATACTAATTTTTATTTTGTCATTACTCTTGCGGAAACAAATAATTTGTTGCCACAGAAAATATTTGTTTCTGCTAATTTCTCAGAAATTTCAATCAGATAATTATTCTTCCAGTATAACTTCTGTGCTCTCTGCCTAGGTGAAAATTGAATTCTTTCTGAATTTTGGATCTGATGAATAGAAAAATTGCTGTTGGAAAGATCCACACCAATATTGGGATCTCTTGGAGAAAGTTGATTTTTTTGAGGAGAAATATTCAGAGCTTACTACCCTTTTGACTTTTTTTCGACCGAAAATGGAAAATAGATTTCCTTGAATATGCACACAGAGGAGTGTCTGAACATGCAGATTCCAGAACTGAAAATGATTTTTTCCTGTCTCTTTAGTTATTTGTTACAATTTTTTCATGAAAATATGAATTTCGAATTTGATGAGTTTCCGCAATAGAGAATGCTATCTGAAAGCTCACACCAGATTTGGGAGATCTGGAAGAAAGTTGATATTTTTGTTAGTGAATTTCCAAAGGTTATCCCCTTCGACATTTTTCCATTCAGAAATGGAAAATTAATTTCCCTGAAAATGGGCACAGACGACCATACCGAATTGAAAACGGATTTTCGCTGTCTCAGTTGCCCAGATATTTTACGAATTTTAGGGAAGTAATTATTCTCGTAATCGATGATTTCCAGCAATAGGAAATGCTGAAAGACATCAAATAGAATTTGGGGTCTTAGGAGAAAGTTGAAGCATTATTATCAAAAAGAACGCCTATAAAACACTTTCCTGATTGTTACGACGTGTGTGTGCATTAGAGTATTCGAAGCAATTGGCCTTTTTTCGATTTTGACATTTATCTGGAAAGTTGATTCATGGATTTTTTTCTAATTTGAAGTTACCACCTTTCAGGTGGTGGCTTCAACTACTATGAGAATGATGTCCTCACTTTAGAAATCGCTGTTTCTTTTGCCATATATTGTTCGACAGCGTAACTACAACTCAATTCATGTCCTTACTCAAATGATAGATTTTAAAGTCGCCATCTCTCAGACGAAAGCTGAAACTAATTTTTATTTTGTCCTTACTCTGGCGGAAACAAATAATCTGTTTCTGCAAATTTCTCAGTAATTTCAATCAGAAAATTATTCTTCCAGTATAACCTATGTGCTCTCTACCATTGTCTAAGGATTTATCTCTGCCTAGGTGAAAAATGAATTCTTTCTGAATTTTGGATCTGATGAATAGAAATTGCTGTTGGAAAGATCCACACCAATATTGGGATCTCTTGGAGAAAGTTGATTTTTTTGAGGAAAACTATTCAGAGTTACTACCCTTTTGACTTTTTCGACGGAAAATAGATTTCCTCGAAAAGGCACATAGAGGAGTGTCTCGTCGTGCAGATTACAGAACTACAAACGATTTTTCCCTGTCTCTGTTAGTTTCCGAAATATTTCGTTTTAAATGTAAAAAAGTTAAATTTCGAATTTGGTGAGTTTCCGCAATAGAAAATGTTGTCAGTAAGCTCATCGCCAAATTTGGGAGCTCTAGAAGAAAGTTAATATTGTTGAAGAAAATTATTCTGAAGTTAACAACCCCTGTGACTTTTTACGGACCGAAAGTGGAAAAGAAGATTTCCTTTAAAATGCACACAGAGGAGTGTCTCAGAGTGCAGAATCCAGAACAGAAAACGATTTTTCCCTGGCTCTTCAGTTACAATTTTTTTATGAAAATATAAATTTCGAATTTGATGAGTTTCCGCAATAGAGATTGCTATCTGAAAGCTCACACCAGATTTGGGAGATCTGGAAGAAAGTTGATATTTTTGTTAGTGAATTTCCAAAGGTTAACCCTCAAACTCGAAATCGATGATTTCCCGCAATAGGAAATGCTGAAAGACATCAAATAGAATTTGGGGCCTTAGGAGAAAGTTGAATTATTATTATCAAAAAGAACGCCTATAAAACACTTTCCTGATTGTTTCGACGTGTGTGCATTAGAGTATTCGAAGCAGTTGCCTTTTTTCGATTTTGACATTTTTCTGGAGAGTTGATTCATGGATTTTTTTCTAATTTGAAGTTACCACCTTTCAGGTGGTGGCTTCAACTACTACGAGAATGATGTCCTTACTTAAGAAATCGCTGTTTCTTTTGCCGTATATTGTCCGACAGCGTAACTACAAGTCAATTCATGTCCCTACTCAAATAATAGATTTTAGAGTCGCCATCTCTCGGACGAAAGCTGAAACTAATTTTTATTTTGTCCTTACTCTGGCGGAAACAAATAATTTGTTTCCACAGAAAATATTTGTTTCTGCAAATTTCTCAGTAATTTCATTAAGAAAATCATTCTTCCAGTATAACTTATGTGCTCTCTGCCATTGTCTAAGGATTTATCTCTGCCTAGGTGAAAAATGAATTATTTCTGAATTTTGGATCTGATGAATAGAAATTGCTGTTGGAAAGATCCACACCAAGATTAGGATCTCTTGGAGAAAGTTAATTTTTTTGAGGAGAAATATTCAGAGCTTACTACCCTTTTGACTTTTTTTCGGCCGAAAATGGAAAAAAAGATTTCCTTTAAAATGCACACAGAGGGAGTGTTTCAACGTGCAGAATCCAGAACTGAAAACGATTTTTCCCTGTCTCTTCAGTTGTTACAATTTTCTTATGAAAATATAAATTTCTAATTTTATGAGTTTCCGCAATATAAAATGCTCTCTGAAAGCTCACACCAGATTTGGGAGATCTGGAAAAAAGTTGATATTTTTGTTAGTGAATTTCCAAAGGTTAACCCCTTCGACATTTTTCCATTCAGAAATGAAGAATTAATTTCCCTGAAAATGGGCACAGACGGCCATACCGATGTGTAGATTCTGGAATTTCAAACGGATTTTCGCTGTCTCATTTGCCGAGATATTTTACGAATTTTAGGTAAGTAATTAATCTCGTAATCGATGATTTCCAGCAATAGAAAATGCTGAAAGACAGCAAATCAAATTTGGAGCCTTAGGAGAAAGTTGAATTATTATTATCAAAAAGAACGCTCACAAAAGACTTTACTGATTGTTTCGACGTGTTTGTGCATTAGAGTTTACGAAACAGTTGTCCTTTTTTATTCTCCTTCAATTTTTACATTTTTCTGGAGAGTTGATTCATGAATTTTTTTTGAATTTGAAGTTACCACCCTTCAGATGGTGGCTTCAGCTACTATGAGAATGATAGTCTAAGAGATAGCGTCCAAATCACCGGCTGATAGCATAGTGGATGGAAAAATTATATAATGTAGTCCTGAACGTGTATTATATGAAAACCTACGATTGCCAGCTCGGTCACCTTGCGTTCATTGATAAAAAAAATTAATTGCTTTTTCGCAAGTCAAAATTCGACCGATTGTGTTTTGCTTCAAAATGCATTTATACATAGGAAACAAATTATTTAGAATATCAAATTTCTAGCCCTAAATACAAAGGAATTAACCTATATACACTGATTTCGGTAGGATGGAAAGAATATCGACAGATTCTTGAAATCTCTGTGTCGATTTATTTTTTCAACAATTAATTTAGAATGTGTGTGAAGTTAGCAACGAAAGGTTAGCAACGTTTTTGTGAAATTCGTTGCCAGCCACGATTCCATAGGGCGGATTTCATGCAATGAAAATTGAACGTATTGACCAAAATCCAAGTTTTACTTAGTATGTCGTAATCAAGAGCATGAAGGACGACTGAAAAAACTTGAGAAAGTAGGAAACACTACTAGAAGACTTCTGAATAGTTCGGAAAACATTATCGTTATTGATGTTATATAGTCCTTTCATATATAAAAAATATATAATAATGTTGATTTATATTATGATTTTTTTATTATGAACATTCCATTCTTCACTTGGTTTATGATATACTATATGTCTATTATATACCAATCATCGTATATTAATATATTAGCCGAAATGCTATATTAATGAATACTGATATCTTTGTATATAGACTTAAGCTGATATCTTGGCAATCTTCAAGTGCGCCAGGCCATGCAGAGCGAACTTTGAGTGCCGGCAGTCACTGGAAAGCAACGCCCTTGAGGTGGCAGTCACTCGGCAATGTTCTTTGAATGTGTTCGATGACTCCATATCTGCTTTTCATTCACTTTGCGATGAGTTGGATTTTCAAAATTTTTATTACCCCGTTTTCGAGTGGCAGTCACCAAAAATCATGTTTAAGAGGGCGGATTCACAAAATTCCGTAAACATACCTCTATTGCTTAACGAGTTTCTGCCGAACGGTAAGTCCGATAGCAAAAACTATGATATTTTCGTAAAGACGAAAGTTGAATTAAGGTACTAACACCATTTTGGATTTGAAATTCGTTTGTCGAAGAAAGCTGTTGACGATCAAAAAATGTAAACAATGAAATTTTTTTTGTCACAGATTGTGATAATATTTTAAAATGTCCTTCCTACTATATTGGACTATACCCTGCCTGAATATCAACTTTCAAAATGCAACCATTCGGAAGAAACCCGGAAGAATGTGAAAAAATGCATGATTTTACTAAATCTCCTCAGCGTCAGCGATGAATGTATCAAAATCTAGCTTGATATTAGTTCAGCCTTTGGCGTGAAGATGGAGACTCAGTAGGTAGCAATTTGGTTGGTGGCTAGAAGATGACAAGGACAAACTACAGTTGACTGTAATAACTGTTATTGTGACGACTACAAGTCATCTCATGTACACTAAGTGTCAGTGCCGGTTTATGATAATTTCGGGCCCTGTGCGCAGGCGATTTACTGGCCAAAGGGGGTTTTTGGATCCACCACTTGTTTGATAATCTATGGCCATTTATTCTTCCAAAAAATGAATATATAAGTTAGATAACATGAACAAAACTTGTATTATTATTTCGCGTAACTTGATATTGGCAAACTGTCGTATGGTTATATCACAATAATCATATGTCTCCACAAGGTCATTTTCTATGTACGGAGTGTTCCGGTATGTATATATGTTTATATATATATATATATATATATATATATATATATATATATATATATATATATATATATATATATATATATATATATATATATATATATATATATATATATATATATATATATATATATGTGTGTGTGTTCCTTAGATCGATCTAAGGAGTAGGCAGATTGAGACCCCGGCGTCATGTCACAAACCCTTGCCCCCTGTGACAACACCTGAGGAGTAGGCAGATTGAGACCTCAGCGTGAAGTCATATTTACTCTTGAAAATGGCTCCAAAATCGGAGCCGAAACGTCGAGAACAAAACTCCAGACGCGGTTCAACCCGAACTCAACAACTACAACATATATATATATATATACAATATATATATATATATATATAAATAAATATATATAAATATATATATATATATATATATTTATGAAAAATATGTTAAAAGAAAGAACAGGAATAATTGTGTCTAGTAATTCATCCATAACATAAGTAGCTAAAATAGGTGAAATGGAAGATCCCATTGGATTTCCAAAAGTTTGTCTGTAAAATTTTTTTTCAAAAGAAAAATAGTTATTATCGAAGAGGAATCTTATTAAATTCATGAAATAATCTTTTTTGATAGTGCAGTGATTGCTGATACGATACCAATTTTTATCAATTGCTCTTAGGCAAATATCTAGATAGACGTTACTAAAAAGTGAGACAACATCCAAACTAGCAAGGACATAATTATCTGGTAATTTAATTTTGTTAAATTTTTCTGAAAATTCAAAGGAATCTTTGATTGAATATATGTTATCTGAATCATAAGCATTAGACAAAATTTTTGTTAAAAAAGAAGCTATTTTTTCTGTTGGAGAACCAATGCAAGCTATAATTGGCCTCATCGATAAATTAGGTTTATGAATTTTTGGTAAGGAATAAAATATTGGAGAAATGCCATTATAAACAGTGAGTTCTTTCTTAACATTGTCATCAAGTTGGTGAGTATCATTGAAAGATTTGATCAAATTATTGCATTTTCTCTGTATTTGAAAAGTTGGATCATTATTCAGTTGAACATATGAAGTACTGTTATTAATAATATCATTGGATAAATCTAAGTATTGCTGTTTTTCCATGATGACAGTGACATGACCTTTGTCTGATTGAATAAGAACCAAATTTTGATTATCATTCAAAAATTGTTTCGATTTGTTATAAAGATTTCGAAATAGTATATTATGCAACGATCGTGTAATGATGGTTATTAATATATGAGCGTAAACCGGGATACGAAACGAGCCGAAGGTGAGTTTCGTATGGTTTATGCGAGTGTATTAATAACCATTACATGAGAGTTGCATACGCTATTTTATCTACACCCAATAAATAATGAAGAACTAAAAATATTTTAATATTAGGTATTTATATTGAACACAATAAAAGTAGGTAATCAATCGTATTTCTTTGAAAAATTCTACAGAATTATAATTAATGGTATAACCACGGAAAATACAACAATGAGAAGAAAAAAAATGAAAAAAAGTCTTTGCCGAGGTCTGGATTTGAACCCGGGACGTTTGTGATCATTGTCCGCGCCGCTGACCACTAGGCCATGAAAGCACATTCGACTTGAATAAAAATAACAACATATGTGTTGCATTTGTCAAATGAAAAATATAATCCTTTCGATTGTATTTTTTTCTTGTCTAAGACATCTGTGGAGGAGTCGCTGGTAATTCTTCTATATCACTGCTATAAGACATTTTAATTTGATTATCGAAAATTGACTGAATTCTTCAAAAATTCAATACCTACTGATTTTGACTTGACAAACGTCAAAATGCACAGCTTGCACATCATGCTTGATTGAAAAATAATGGGTTTCTATTGGTTGAAAATCTGTATCGTAATGAAAATCTGTATCGTAATGGATTTCATTATAAAACGGGTGGTGGGCATATAAGTGTATTATTAGAGTACGGGTGTAGATAAAATATCATGTTTTTTGATATTAGAATTAAGTACATGATTTGTAATGATATTGGTAGCTCTAGCTATGGTGATGTTTCTTTTGTTTGTATCAGTGATAAATGAAGTAATATAATCTACATCTGCTAGAATGTTTTTTATAGGCATGTCTTTTTTCATTATTGGATCAAGACTGAATTTTGGACCTATATATATACCTGTTTCAATTGCATATCACAGCCATTTCTAAAGTAAAAAATTTGAAAATCCTGCCATACTACTACAAACTAATGAGTGATATATGGCAGGACCAGAAGCGTTCCGTCAGGATGAATGTAAATATTTTAACGTTTGACTGTGATTTTCCAGTTTTGAAATTCAAATGATGCATTACGAAATACATTTTATATTTTTGGAAATACAAATGTCTATTTTGGAATTTGAAATGTTAGTTTTGAAATTAATTCGATACTATTGTATTACAAACATTGATATTTTTTTGAATTAAAATAAATAGAATTTCTCAACAAGGCCCGATATATTTTTCTAATTATTTAGTAACAATGCCTAAACACTTTCTATAATAGTCTATAGTTGCACCAATTACCCACATAACACATGGACATCCAGTGGATATCTAATGGATATCTATTAAGGATATTTTGGACATCCGATGGACGTAAAGTTTTTATCCAAAGAATATTCAGCGGACGTCCAGCCTGACTGTTTTGGATGGTGTGGTATATATTTCTTGGAACACCATTGAGGGATCCTGAAACTCATTGTAAATGGCATGCCCAAAAAT
Organism: Zygogramma bicolorata; assembly: GCA_032362365.1. Lineage (NCBI taxonomy): Eukaryota > Metazoa > Arthropoda > Insecta > Coleoptera > Chrysomelidae > Zygogramma > Zygogramma bicolorata. The sequence goes on from JAVJAQ010005843.1 coordinate 407,524, forward strand.
AAATTAAACGATACAAATAATAAATAATAATATACAGCAGATCAGCAGAATTCCAAAAATGTAGAAAATATATCGGGCTAATTTGACACCCCGTATATAAAATAATAATTCAGACTTCATATTATTGTACAAACCTATCAGAGAACGCATCTGCTTCCCATTCAGAGCTGTAATAATAATAATTATAACGTTTATTCATTTAATAATGAGAGGTATATACAGTGTGTCCACGTTAAGGACTTACCACCCCTGTGAAATTGTTATTATTTGATCGATTTCGGAAGGTAATTAAAATGCCTATCTTACAATAGAGTGGCTATATTTTCGAGCTGTTGTCGTTTTATTACATATATTTCGATAAATACTATCAGGGATTGAAAAAAATGATAATTGATTCTGTGTACCGAATTTCATCATCATATAACACAGGATGTCCGGAACAATTTTTTTCCCAATATTTCATCAAAAAAATTTATTATTGTGGTATTTTTGGTAATAATTCATTACAGATTATTAGTGAGGATTACTTCAAATATTTCGCTAACGATTTTCATTAAAAAAATTATGTGTATCTAGAAGAAAGAGAAAGAAGGTATTGAACAACAATCGTCGACGTATTGAAAAGTGTATAGGTGAGAGAATTAGGTGGATTATCCCCAATAATAATTTGTAATCATTTCTTTCCAAAAAAAACCTCAATAGTAAATTTTTTTCGATGAAATATTAGAAAAATAATGATTCGTTTTTGCGGACACACTGTATTCAATGATGATTAAAATCGGTACAGGTATGTTTCAAGTGATCCTGATTCAGAATTCATTATTTTTCGTGAAAAAATCCCTAATAGGTAGTATACTATTTGAAATATGGGTAAATGAAATTGGTCACAGTTGGCTACGATAACAGCCCAAAAATATAATCACTCTATTGTTGAATAGACATTTCGAATACCTATCCAACAAAAAAGTTTTTCAAAAAAATCCCGAATAATAACGATTTTACGGAGGTGGTGGTAAGCCCTTAGGGTAAACACACTGTATATCATATACAATAACTTCCTATACGAACCATTCTGGTGATTCATTCACATTTGGATGAAGATGTGAATCAGCCAACGGGCTAAAATCAATATTATCTTCATTTCCAGAATTTTCAGGAACAGCGACTTTGGATTGACGTCTAAAACAATTTCAAAAGATTTCAAATACCTAAATAATGCTATGTATTTCTCTCTATCTGAGGTATTCTACAAGCATTGTCAATTCTATTTCAAGGAATGGAAAATTTGATTTCACCATAAATATTCTATCAAAAAATTAAAGGAAATTTTAAGAAATCCTAATAATGGTCAATTTCTTCACAACAATAACCTATCTATATTATCGAGCGAGTTCAAGAAAATTCATAGAATTCCAAATATTGTTTGTAGAGAGGAGAAGCCACAAGCCATAGGAGCCGAGATGAGAGCTCTTCTGAAATCAAAATCGAAATTTCCGAAATGATCACAAACCCTGTTTATCAACTTGATGTCTTTTCAAATAGTGATAATAAACATAAATGTTGACACATTATGGTGATCAGGGTGTTGCTTCTAAAACATTTTTGAAGTGTAGGAATTCGAATTAGGTAGGTATTTGAAATAGTTATGTCCAAAAAGATTCCATGTGCACCTAATTATCAAGTTCCGCTGAACAGAATTCCTATACAAACTTACGTAAATAATAAATGCACTTCATTATCCACTATAATTTATACACAATCGGTATAAACCGAAAGCACAAAGATTTCGTGGTCACACAAGTGCTCCAAGTTCCAACAGACAACAAGTGAAAAGTACAATTACCAAATGAATAACAGAAAAAGAGGAAAAACTTTTGAGAACATAAAATTACCCGCGCCGTCCTAGCGATATTGATGTTGCCAGATGCACTCCTTGATCCCAATATCATGATCAAGGTAAAACTGTTGCATATTGTTAATCTCTTATTTTTTTATTTTTTTTTTCGTATAAAACCAATTGAAAATATTTCCATAAATTAGCGTTGTAGGAAAGAATTACCATTTTATGCCTAAGAAAAAAACCTAGTGACAAATTATTTTTTTGCAACCCACAAATGAAGTCAGCATTTATGATAGATAGGTATAGGTATTTCAGCAATTCGAAGTCCTTGAAATGGAAGTGTCGTTCAATAGGAACTCTAGTTCATTTTTTTGCAGTGAGTGAAATGCAAAATATAATCCATTTTCAAAGTGTCCACCATGTCCTCCGTGGCTTAGTTCACATTCCAACCTACCTTCATATTATATACTCACTTTATTTATGCCCAGCAAACATGTCGCTTCTATGTCTCAGCTTTGACCATCAGGGATATATCGCCATCATATTGCCGTTACCTCACATAAACTCAGTTTTTTCACAGTCACACTCAACTTTTTTGGCGATGTCTATGCGATGTACATCTGAGAATCTGCTTGCGAAATATTTATGCGATAACACAAAATAAAATTTGTTGCAAGTGAAATAAAAAAATACTGAATACGGAGAAGTAAGGTTCGGAGAAACTTTGTATCATATGAGAAAAAGTAAAAAAACACGTTATTACAATGCATCATCTGTTTCGATGCAATCTAGGTTCAATTTTATTATAAAATACTATAAATTCAATCAAATACTGTATTGACTAGATAGAATAAAAATTATAAATAAATTATATATGAAATCACAGTAAGTACCTATGTAAAAAAGCAGCTTTGGCAACGATGCGCAAATGCTTAGTGAGGTTTCGGTGTTTTCGACATCAAAGCCGGCCCACGACCCTTTGGCCCGGAGTTGCAATTTCTATAGCGCATGCTCTTTTTTGAATACACCTTTATAAAGTCTCTTTTAAATTTTGATACGTCAGATGAAAATAAATACATTCAGTCCAAAGAAACAAAGATAAAGAATATACAAAAGGAGGAAATCTGAAGAACACAAATTTGAAAATAAAAGTTTCTTTCCTATCCTGAAAACCCCCTGGGCATGGCAAGTTCGTCTGTTATAAATTAAATAAGATATCGATTTAATTTAGATATACGGTGACTATTGCAGTGGAACTCCATAGCGAAACTCAGTTTGTAATAACACGAAAAAAAAATCAATATTTGCGATTTCAACAATTCTTTCCTGCATGTTTTGTCTACCTTGCTTACTCTTCGTAGAGAAATCAAATTACATATTTAAATTGAATGAAGAAATTGAAATGTTTTATCAGGCTCTATTCAGTAATTGATAATCACAAAAATCATAAAACAATGTGTTTTAAATTAAATAATCAATAGAATTGATAACAAAAAATCAAAATTTCTCGTAACAAAATTCAATGCGAAGCTCCAAAACATATTCAGTTTTCATATTCAGTTTTCCCTATGCAGACATTTCGGGACACAATCCGCACCCAGGCCGACCCTGTACTTTATACTAATATGCATTTTACGAACATAGTGGAAGAAATATCGCGTTATGGAATAATCTAGATTTGTCTTCTTTCGAGCGACACCTGTTGAAACATGATGTGACTAGCGAATAGCGAGAACTACTGGCTAGGTTGACTTCTACGATGTCTTTTCGATCTCTGAATTTTTATTACGATAAGTTCACAGTATGGACATCTATCGGAAAATTCAGCAGCACTGCTGAATCCGCGCTCTTAAGACTATTCTTTCTATGTATAAACGAATTTTGAAGCAAAACGCAATCGGTCGAATTTGACCTGCGAAAAAGAAATTATTTTTTTTTATCAATGAATCATCGTCTGGTTAGCGGTAGCAGATCTTTTTGTCTCTCTGGGTAATATTACGTTCCTGAACTTCTGGTTAAATTTTGAACATCTGGAACGTGCGCACATTCTATTTTTTGAGGTATCATCGAGTAACAACAAACTTAATAGCCTTAAGTTGAGTGATAAGATTAGATCAAATTTGTTGTCAGTCAATAAAACGTCAAAGTTAGGAATGTGCAAAAAGTCTATTGTTCACTTCGTGAAATCCCTTTTTATCTTTAAGGCGTTTTCACAAGATCAACGATATGGATGAATTATGAAAATATTATGCCAGCTACGGATGACAACTCGAGCGTTCTATTTTGTGCAGTGTCGTCGGTAAGATATTATTAGGAGTCACCGGAAAAACTTGGAGTTCTCAACGGAATTTTGTTGCTCTCATAAATGCTCAACTTTACCACAATTCAACCGTCCACATATCTAACATTTCCAGAGGTCCAAATCCAATTTGAAATGTCCTGTATTGTTATGTATATTACCTGAATATGCTATGAACATCTATGAAATATTTCCTGTATTCCAGAACAGATATCGATCTAACGTCTAATTGACTTATTTGTTCTACCCGGAAAAATACAACAATTATTTCCGATCAGTTTGGTTACGGATATCGACAGAAAATATGCTGAAGAATTTCTTTTTTGAGGCCAATGATGGATATCCATTCCAGGTAGTTCTCGGTAGTGTAATGTTCAGCACGCCCGCCTGCCATGCGGGAGGCTGAGGCTCGAATCCCCGCCACGAATTCACCGAGTTGGGATTCACACGTTGAAATGTAAGACCTCGTTAATCCATTGCTTGCAAAGTTTCGACTTCTGAGGGTTGACGTTCGTAAGGGAGCGTCATCTGGTTAACGGAAAAACCTATTTTAACCGTTTTACGTCCAAGCACCTAAATGGACATGGACAGATATCCATAGAATATTCTGTACTGTATGAGATATCATGAGACACAACACAGTTAAGTTCTGGATCATTTTAAGGCCTTCGTTCAATATTTCTACACCTTAACGTGGATATGGACATTATGTTACGCCGTAGATATGAGAATGATTCTCAACCAAAAAGAAAGCCATATGAAGTATTACCATCTTACAGCTTGGTCGAATCCTGCTGTATCAACAGCCACGGGATTGTGTTTGCTCTACCTTCCTGATGCCAAGTAAAGTATAGAACATTCATTATTCATAGAAATGCTAGACTCTCATACAAATCAATTGCAGAATTTTACAGGTTGGCTAGGAATTTGCTTTGTGCTATCTTTGAGTCATAAAATACCACAATCATTAATCGTGTTTTGATATATGAATCACTTCGACGAGATATATTATCGTTCACTCAATCAAATAATTAGTGAAATGAAAAATAATAATTATGAATCGAGCATGAGGACCAAGAAGAAAATGAAAGCGATGTGATAGAATTTGGACTACCTATATACTGATTTCTGTATTTATATTTCCTCTGCTTTCAATTTGCTAAAATTGGAGGTAGGGAATATTTTTGTCAACATCTTAAACTCACTTAGAAACAGAGTAGTTGATTTATTGACACAAAAACATGTATGACCTATTCTGGCTGGCATTTTGAACATTGAGTTGAAGTTCTCATGTTTCATATCTATTTTGAATAATTATTACCATGGTTACTTTCTACTTTCACTGTCGCCTGCAGTAAAAGTACTTTCTCTGCCTAAGCAGTAAAAGGGACGGCTTTCACATATGCTTTGGTGAACGAAGTGCTTTATGTGGCTCACATAATCCGGAGTCCTACGAGACTTTTGTCAATCTCCATGCCCGCCCCTATTTTTCTTAATAAACAAGATACTATGAAGTCCCCTATAATATAACTTGTAGAACAGAAATTTAAATGCTACTAAGCAATGTTAAAATACAACAGAAATATCTAAATAATTCCAATACATATTCACGAAACTTTTTTCAACTGAAAACCTTTTATTCGTTGGAGTAAATTTCTGTCCATCATAGTTAACAACCGGAAATACACTACTTTTACCATTTTCAGGCACTGTTGAATCCTCTCCAAGCCCTTTTCAATTGCCTTGTATATCGAAGATGGAGCAGTAGATCAGAAAGAGTGATTCTACCGTGGAGGCAGCTCGAGGGATCTGACTCTATCAGCGAAAGAAGCATGTCGAGGTCCTCAGATGAAACCATCAGGGAGAAAATTTATCCATCATCGCAGAATGCGCCATCGAATAATGTAAATTTATATCAGAGTCTCTAGTAGCAGGTTATTACTTTTTTCCGCTCGAGAAAAATATAAACTAATTCAGCATAATGTTTGGAATGAATTGACATCCCATTGTCCGGAGAGTGACCGCCTGAAGTCTGAAGATGGCGGGAAGCCTCACCAAAGTGACAGATCCAGTGTTGCCAATAACGTACAAAAAGCGCGAAATCCGTATTTTTTAATTCCTTGCGCATTTTTTGTTCTTTCAAGATTTCGCGGATATTCTGGGCATTTTAGATTTCGCCACTTCTTCAGTGGAATAGAGTGTCTTCCTGCCCATGACCCATAATATAGACAACAATTGATTCATGAAGAAAAAAACGAATCAAACCCATTCATTACTTCCTATTTTTAGAATGATTTTATATTATATTTATAGCTGACCCGTGCCCACTTCGGTGGGCGTTAATAATTTTTGTGATGCAATTAAATGTGTAGTTCTTAGTACTAATGGTGGATTCATGGAGCAATTGTAACTCGGAAGTCGTAAGAAATAAGTCGGAAGAAGTTGAGTCAAGGAGACAAGGAAACTGTTCCAGACGCGGAGCGGATCAACCGTAAGTTCTCCAGCTATCACATTTCTGACCGCGGAAGCCTATCCGAACAAAGATAATATATATATGCTAACACCAAGTAGAAGCAGTAAATTCTTGAAAATGCCAACTGAGATGTTGGCGAAACGTCGAAAGTCAATAACGACAAATCAACGGATAAACTCCCAGAATACCAATTTCGTATACTCAAGCATCCGTGAAAACCTTCACTGTAACATATATATATATATATATATATATATATATATATATATATATATATATATATATATATATATATATATATATATATATATATATATATATATATATATATATATATATATATATATATATATATATATATATATATATATATATATATATATATATATATATAGCTGGGCACCGTTAATCGTTAATCCGCTACAAAAAAAGTTAGCTTCGTTAAACTTTAAAGCGTAATATTTCGGGAGAATTAACGCGAGTTAACGTTAATCGTTAATCCGTTAATATCTGTTCAAACTTAACCGCTGTTGTCATATGTCAAAAGTATTTTTCATACTTTTGAGCATGAGCCTCTGTTATGGTAGTTCCTTACACCATAGGTAGTTCTCTGTCTGTTTTGAACTTGAAAATAACATGTGTCCTGTAATTAGGCACTGTAGTGGGACTCTGATTCCTATCCTAGAAACGCTTCGATACGAAAATATTCATCCAATTGGACTCTGATGACTAGACCTATTCATATTTTCGTGCCGAAGCGTTTCTATGATAGGAATCAGAGTACCGAAAGTTCGATTCTGAAGTCATTTTGACGTCATTTTTCGATTCTATGATACATTTCTATTCATCAGAGTCCCACCACTGATTACCAGTTTCTCAGGAAACCGCTGTAAAAAAATCGTTTAGTAGCGGTCATTAGTGGTTACTATCGGACTATACCCTAAGCACCTGCGCTAAGTAATGAAATGATCGAACTTCAAATGAAGAAAATCTCCTTGCAGTTTTCTTTCTCACTCGCACGCCTCAGAAAAATATATCCAGTTTTGTTTTTGTTTCACTCGTGCTGAGAACTATTCGGCATTTAACGGTTAACGGACTTCTGCATATTAACGAAAGTTAACGTATCCGTTAACCTTTTTAAAAGTTAACTTAAAAGTTAATCCTTTAATCAAAATGTTAACTTCGTTAATCAACGATTAAGGAGTTAATGCCCAGCTATGTATATATATATACTTCATCTTCGTGTTGTTCCACAGAGATCATGAATGGCTGCCCAAAGATGGCGATTTTTCAGTTTTTGGCCCAGTTCCGTTCAAAATCGGTAGGTATGTGGAAGTTTTTGCGATCGGAGATTATGATTAGTTTTTGTTAAAATGCATAAATTCAATAAGGAAGACGATTTTTGTAATTTATGGAGTGTTTCTACCCATAAATGGTATCCAGGAGTTTTTAGAATCGGAAAATATGATTTTTTGTTAAAATTTTATATTTCTAGATGGCGGATTTTATACTGAAAAGAATTGAATATAAATCAAAAAAACTTTATAAAGACAAGCTTTCATTCGAATACTCCAAAGAGTAAAAAATAATGTCTTAAGATGTGTAACATAGGTTATTCTGTGGGTAACAAATTCAAAAGCTTATATGGCACAAACGGGCGTGAAAACAGCCTCGATTTTTCCATCCGTGGTTTTCCATTTGGGAACATCGCACGGTTGTATTTTATCGATTCGTGATTCAAGATAACGCGATTATTCGTATTGCAGATGAGTAAGAAATATTTATACAAGCTTGCTTATCTGATGCCTAGAGACAAAATCGTTGGTTGGGATCTCGGGGGTGAAGTTGAGAATTTTCGAAAGAATAAAAATTCTTATCTTTCAGCTCGCATACTGGGTTGGTAAAAATAGTTGATACAATCTTCATCTTTCGATATTTGAGCACAGAATCGTTTGTAGGGCCGTAGGAAAAAAATTGAGACCCCAAAAATATTCACATACTAATAGAATCGGACCATAATTACAAAACTCGACCCACATCTTGGAGCCGCCATCCTGAATTAATGAATATTGACAAAAAATGCATAGTCCTCTAACCCAAAACCCACTCACACCAATTTCCAATAGAATCGGGCCATAATCACAAAAATCGTGATCTTCAAACCCAAAAACCGTCACAAACAATAATGACATAACCACAGTAAAGTCCATTGTTCCCTCTTCGCTCAATTTGATAGTTGTGAAATAAAAATTATACTCACAGTTTGAGATTTTCCTTACTTGTAGTTCCAATTTTCTTTTCACTCGGTAAAGTTGGTTGGGAAGGAAAGTTGGGATAAGGAAGTTTGAGCAATTTCACGTTTTTGTCACTCGAAAGGACCAGCTAGCCGAAACTAGCACCGTTAAAAACCTTTTTTTAGCTTAAATAATTCCGCCGAATATTTTACACCCCCGGTGTGCATTGACAAAATTGATACTTAAATTATTGTGTTCCCACTCTCTGGCCAGCGGAAAAATACAAGGTTGCCGGACTGTGCCCTATATTTTTCCTGGAATCAACTAAAAATAAAAGCGCGAGAACATACCCCCGACCCTGAAAAACGTTTATTTTCAGCGCATTTGAAAAAAAATACCAAAAAATAACACTCAGGTGTTTAAATTACCATAAATAATAAATTATACCGTTATACCATTTAGATCTACACTCTAGATCAATAACCCATTTCCAGACCATCTGAAAACAAAAAATAATAATAATTTCTAATTAAATTTTTTTTTTTTTTGTGAACAGACTCTTTCACTGTGACGGCAGCGGACACAACCTTACCACTGGTCGCGTAAAAATGCCTTTACTCGTTTTTAAAGTTACGTTACGCACAACCCCGTCCTTACCTGGGTGAACCGCAGTAACTACAGCTAACGGCCAATGCAATGGAGGCGCATTGTCGGTTTT